>JARHVA010001090.1:810000-1122500 GCA_037957365.1 Torreya grandis | reverse complement strand
TGATGTTAAATATCAAGACCAGATGGAGATATAATGGTTCATGAGTGATCATATAGATTGATCTAATGGTGTGTATTGAGTGACATATTTTCAAGGTGTCTAATGTTTCACATAGAAAAAGACTAAGCTACATATAGAAGATCAATGGAGCATGTTTATTCCAAGATGTTAGGATTCAATGAGATGGTGTCAAGTGTTTGATGTTTAAAATTGAGTAGAGATAAAGATAAATATTATTCCAAGGATAAATGGTTAGTAGGTTTTTTTTAGTGATTGATATTAATAGTGTATATTAAATTCAAGAGGTTAAAGTGATAGTTCCCTATCATTGTTAAAGCAAGGACATTCTTGAAGATATCGATAGAGTGTGTATGATCAAGATTACAAGATTGCATGAGATGAGGCCAAGTGATCAATGTTTAATGTTTGGGTAGTGGTGCACTATGAGTTAAAGTTATAATAAGATTGATAATTCATGGTTAATATAATAATTGAGTACACGAGATGATAGCATGGTGACCAAAGTTTAACTATGACCGTTTGGATTTAAATATTCAAATTTGTGAAGGAAAAACTAGTGCTTAGTTTTTATGCAGTATATTTTGATCTATGTATAATTTTATCATGGTGTACAAATAAAATTTGTATAGGACTCCAAGTTTAATTTTTAAATATATATTTAAAGATATGAAAGTGTGTATAGTCAAGGTTATAAAGGTTCAAAGGTGACTATGTTAAACGTTCATGTGTTAAGAAACCAAGAAGGATGTTTGATCTTGTATTAATGTTGTTTCAATGTGTCATGATGACTTAGATATTTATGAGTGTTTTATAATCTATCAAGAAAATTTATGTATATTTTTTTGTTTTGACCAATCATATCTAGTATAAAAAAGGTTTAGAAACTGACTGTGTGTTTGCTCATAATGGTTGTTGTACAAAATGTTGTTTGAGAAAATTGTGCTTAAGTAGAAGGGTCATGTGATGGTTGTTGGAAATTAAAAGGGACATATAGATCATATATCATGGTTTCATATGTTATAAAGTGTTATTATTTTCTTGTTTTTCTTAGATAAGTCTCAAAGAGGTAAATGGGTCATCATAAGACCTAAAAGGTGACTTAGACCTATTTGAAAGTATGTTGTGTTTAAGTGTGACCCATGTTAGATGCCTTAAGGGTGAAGGCATGTGTTTTGTCTGATAGAAAATATTATGATCTCATTAATTCATGAATTCTTTATAAATAGTGAAAAAAATGTAATGGTTTCTAGACTTGAGAGAGGCTTATGTGAAGTGTATATGTTGAAGCAAAGAAGAGAGGATAGGTAGTGTGCCTATTAGTTGAATTGATGATAAAATTGGTTTGTTGACTATGTGTATGACTTGAAAATAATATTTATGATTATATAATAGTGATATTATAGTTTGAGGATATGTGAATAGGTTTGAGTGTGCATATGAGGATAGTTTGAGTGAAGAAGGAGAGTGTTTGTGGCATGCCTATGTGAGAGGCTTATATGAGATAGAAAGGGAGTTTATGTAGGTGTTAGATAATTAGAATACATCATTAGGTGTTAAATAAATTAATTCTAATGTAGAGGTGTCCACTTTAAAGGAGGGTTTAAGGGAATTGATCTTCCTTACAGGTAGTTTCTCCTTGTGAAATAGGTGTTTCACTAAAGGCCTTGGTCAAGAGAATTTGATCAAAGTTTTTTGGTCTAAAAGAGTTGAACAGTATCTTATTTGTAATTTATTATAGAATAAGTAGTCCATGTGTTGTAGGCTTGAGATTTTATTTTATTCCTCATGAGGGTTTCCCACATGAACTATATCTTATGTGTTTGATCTTGTATATGCATTAAATGAATGAGCTCTCTTGGTAATGTTTCTTGATCAAGTTGATATATGATAATTTGTAATAGTTTAAAAGGATTGGAATTGAAATTTTAATATTTGGGCTCACTAATTCACCCTTCCCCCCTCTAAGTGATTATACCTCTAAAAATTGGTATCATAACAAGTCCTTTGGTAAAGGCTTGACAACTTAAAAGTGATCTAAGGTACTATATGGGTAGTCATCAAGGAGGTTTCTATACTAAGTAAGCACCAATGTTCAATGGATCCAATTATGATTTTTAGAGTACAAGGATGAGGACATGCTTTATGTCCCTAGGGTTTTATATATGGAAATTTGTTGTGGATATATATATTTTTCCTACTAATCGATCTAGTAATGTAGATAAGAAGATGTTTGAAAATAATTTTAAGGCAATGAATGCCATCACTTGTATAACAGAGACTAAGTCACCAAGGTAATCTATTATAAATATGATAAAGATATATGGGAAAAAATGTAGTTCATTTATGAAGGAGATTCAAAGGTCAAGCTTACTAAGTTGTAGACTCATAGAAAGCAATTTGAAAGTCTCAAGATGGATGAATAAAATTTTGTGGCATCCTTTTTGCAGAGAGTTGATGAGATTGTGAACATTATCAGAAGTCTTAAAGAGAACCTTGAAGAGGATAATATATTTCAAAAATTATTAAGGTCTTTATACCTCAAGTTTGATTCAAAATTATCTACTATTGAATAAAGTCATGATCTTACTTAGTTAAAGATGGATCAATTGCATGGAACCCTTACTACCTATGAGATGAGGAAGAATGAGGATATACCACCAAATAAGGAAGAAACATTCAAGACTAAAATGAAGATAGAGAATAAGTTCCAAAGTAGGAAACACAAGAAGGATGACATCTTTGATATAGATGAGGATGAACTAATTGCTTTGATTTTAAGGAAATTGAAAACAGGTTTAGGCAAGTATAAGGGTAAGCTACACATCAAATGCTTCAATTGTGGAGAGGAAGGAAATTTTGATAATAAGAGCCCTCATAATTATAATAAGGATGATGATGAAGATGATGATCAAGGTCATGATGATGGAAAGAGATCATTCAAGTCTGATAAAGTAAACAAGGGATTGAGAATGTTTGACAACAAGAAGTACTTCAAGGACAAGCAGAGTCTCTATACCAAAGAGGATTACAACTCATCAGATGAGAGTGATGCAGTGAATTAGAGTATGATCATGAAGATGATGGTCTTATTGAAGATGAAGACCTATTCATTATTGAGGAAGGTATTTTTTCACATCAAAAATAGTTTATGTGGAGTGATTCAAATGATGATGAAGATTATATAGACTATGAGATTGCATTGACAAACATTCTTGAAGAACTGAAGATTGAGAAGAATATCAATAATAAGATGAAATCTAAACTCAAGGACTATGAGGAGTAATTCAATGTATTTGAGGAAGGATTGGTTGAAGACTCTAGAGAGCATGAAAGTGTCATTTTTCTTAATTCTAAGTTAGAATCTATGTCTATAAGTTTAAGAGCCAAAGAATAAAAATGCTCAAGGTATGCTTCTAATATTGTGTCTTTCAAAGATGAGTTAGAGAAATATACAAGCAAGGTGAAATCATTTGTCAAGTTTGATAAAAGTTATAATGATCTAGATTATCTCCTAAAGAGTCAAAAGTCAAGTAGTGATAGATTTGGATTGGGTTTTAATGAAGAGGCCAAAGTTGTTTCTCAAGTTGACATGAGTGTCAATGAGATAAAGCTAGATCATTCTTTGAAGACAAATCATTAGACAAAGAATGAAGGTGACAAAAAAATGAAGACAAATCAGATCAAATTACTAAATTCCATGAGGTATAAAAATTTCAATGGTTACTATTATACTTGTAATCAGTTTGGGCATAGAACTAGAGAATGTAGAATACATGTTAAAAATGAGTTTGTGTGGGACTATGATGGGGGTCATCAGTCAAAAGGTGTGAGAAATGTTGAGTGTTTTAACTATCTTGAGAAGGGACCATTTACTAAGCACTATCCAAATAAGGACATGCAAGGTAAGTCTTATTAAAAAAGAGAAGTTTGTTTTAATTATCATGACATTGGACATATTGATAGTTTTTATCTGAACAAGGTAAGACAAGTTGATTTTCCATAAAGGAGTATTTTTTGCTACAATTGTGAAAAGATTGGCCATATTTCTAGATTTTACAAGAAAAGGTCTATAAATTATAATAGGTTCAATCAGGCTCCAAGAATGCAAGGAAGAAGGCAAGTTAGCTCATGGAAACCAAACGTTGTATGTATGCATCATGATGAGACTATAGGTCTAAGTAATCTATTTGCTATGGTGGAGAATACTATAGAAGGTAAAGAGTTAGAAAGGATCTCATTATCTACTCATGTTGTGAATGAAGAGACCAAACTCAATAACAAGACCATGGTACTAGTTGAGGCTAGTTACGAGATGTGTATGGATCCAAGTGAACATCTTGCCATTGCTAATCATGTATCATAAAAAGAACATCAATTTTTAGTGCCTAGTGGTGAGGTTCCTAATTACAAGTTGGATTATTTAGATGAAAATTTATGTCATGAACCTATGTTATCTCCATTTATTTTAAATCCAATCTTAGAAGAGAAGGAGAGTGAATTAGAAAAGGAATCAATTGTCATAGTTTAAACTGAGAAGAAGAAGAACAAAAGAAATAAATCTTATAGATATAAGAGGATTCTAGTGGTTACTGAGGAGATGTGGACCACTCATAGCTTCACTTTGTTTTAGAGAATTGTAGTGCAAAGAATGTCTCTATCTATGCTTCTTAAGATACTACTTTCAGTGGAGAATCAAGTGTTATTGTGGTGTTTTTTAGATGGTCCTATAAGGCTAGAGATGAGTGTTTTCATTTGGATCAAATATGTCTAAGTGAAAGAGACGCTATGGTGATGTCATAGCTATATATGGTCAATTTATAGGGTCAAATTGAAGGTTTTCAATTAGAAAAAGAGGATTTATGATTTTTCAAGATGATATTTTTTAATTGAAAGGTCTATTGACCTTATTCTAGCATGCTTTAGGTGTTTTTGTGGTCCAAAGGTATGTTGAAGTCAAATTGAAGATTTTTGTTTGCTCTTGGGTTTCCCAATTTGAGCTTAAGAGTATGTAGGTCCTAAAATGGGTTATAGGATGTGTGGGTTTCTAAATATGTGGATGCCCAAAAATTGGTCCATAAGTGTGTAATGGTTATATCTAGGTGTAAAAAAAGTTTTAGAGGTGGACATTAACCAAAAGGAGGTTTGTTGACTCTATTTGTTTTGAGTTTTTAGAGTTTTAGATTATGATAGAAAAGTGGCCTGGATTATGAGATGTCGTCTATGTCTTATTAATATTTTTAATGGGATAAATGGGTTATCAAATCAAAGTTCACAAAGATTTCAAGGTTTGTGGTTTTCAAATTATTCTTGCTTTTTTCAAGATGGAGGCTTAATTGACAAGTTAGTTTGTTATAGAAGTATGTTGTAGAGGATAATCTAGTTTCTTTAAATTAGTGTGCTTGAAGGGGCATACGAGAGTTCTCTAAATATGATGTTCTGGGTCTTGATGGTGTGTCTAATGAATGTTGTGGGCTCCACAAGTTCTAGGTAGGGCTACAAGGAGACTAGATAGGTCTAGTAAGAACAAGATTGGTTTTTGTTAAATTTATCCAAAAGAAGAAGGCATCAATATTTCAAGGTTATTTCTCAATTTGGTTTAGTTCATGTTTCCTATTTGGTGAGTGGCATGAAGTTCTATTGATGGTCCTTATGATAACTTGAGATAGAAGGCTAGTAAGTATGTATGGTGGTTCTTCATGGTGTATGGAGATTTAAAGATGCTCAAGTGATGCAATGGTTTAGAAATATTAGGGATATAAAGTCCCTCTTATATGTTTCTTTGGTGAGTTCCATCATATTTTAGTATTTTGTGTGTGTTCTTTTTTCATTAATATCAATCCTTGGTTGAAGAGAGTGTTGGCTTGGAGCAAGAGGAAGTTCTCAAGATAAGAAGAGGTAGGATCAAGGTAAGGGGGAGTTTCTAATTTCTTTATAATATGAAATTATCCTATTAGTAGTATTTTTAGGCCCTCAATGTTAGTTGGTGCTCACTTTGCCATTGTGTCAAAGGGGGAGAAAGTTCTTATTATGAGAGCAATAAAAGAGAAAGAAGAAAGGTGAGTTGTATATTGTTTTGTGATGGGTGTTGACATCAATGAAAGAGGGGGTATTTTTAAAGAGTTTTTAATTATTTCATGGTGATTTCATGGAGCTATCCTAGTGAGTGGATGAAGTGCCTTGATAGTCTAAGTGACAATGGCAAAGTGTGTAATGTGCTTGTCAAAGTATGCTTGAAGGAGGCTTAGTTGATATTCATTTTTGACATGGTTAGATATTTTTAGGGATGAGTATGATGATTTTCAAATTTTTATATGGTTCCATAAAAGGTTTTATATGCTTTAAATGTTTGTGTGAATGTATGTATTTCATCTGGTTGATCATTATTTTCATCTAGACATTTTGGGTTTAGTGGCAAAAAATTTGAGTAGGTAGTTTGGTAACATCACCATTGCCACATGTGGATGATTCAAGGGGAGTTTGTCATATGGTTGTGATCATATTAATCCCTAGTTACTATGTGTTAAATTTTAGGTCATGTGACTAAACATGACAAAATATATGTAAGTGCAAAGTTGGGCTCCTAGGTAGTTTGATAGTGTTTTCCCATACTTGGCCGAATTTGCATGAGGTAAGAAAGAGACAAGTAAGAAGTTTGGTGATGGCATATCTCACACGTGTGGGTATTTAAGAAAAATTTGATCATATAGGTTTATTACATTTTATGCCTAGTTGATATTCACTAAATTTTATGTCATGTAATGAATTTCATCAAAATATATGTCTGTTCAAAGTTAGCCTCCTAAGTAGTTATTGACATAATTGGCTCTATGGAAGGTAAATCTAAGTGAGTAGATTAATGGCATTATATCTCACATGCATGAGGGTTATAGGATTAGTTTGATATATTTTTATATTATCCTATATGAGAATATTATATGATCTAAATTTCAGATCATGCATCTAAGCACAACAAAAGTTACTGAGGTCCAAAGTTGGCCTTCCAAGGAAATAAAAATGGTCCCCATAGTCTATTTTTCATGATGTTACAGATCAAGATCAGATGGAGATCTAATGGTTCACAATCAATCATACATATTGATCTAATAATGTGTATCAATTGAGATATTTTCAAGGTGTCTAATGTTTAACATAGATGAAAACTGAGCTACATACAGAAGATCAACATAACATGTTTACTCTAAGATGCCATGCACCATTGAGATGGTGCCAAGTGTTTGATGTTTAACATTAAGCAAAGATAAAGATCAATCTTACTCAAAGGATCAATGGTGATTAGGTGTTCATAATAATTGAGATCAATGGTGTGTATTAAATTCAAGAGGTGAAAGTGATAGTTGTCTATCATTGTTAAAGTAAGAAAAACCTTGAAGAGATCGATAGAGCATGTGTGATAAAGTTTACAAGATTACAGGAGATGAGGCCAAGTGTTAGAAGTTTAACATTTTGAAAATGGTTAAATATGAGTTAAAGTTTGAGTAATATAGATAGTTCATGATTAATCTAAGCAATGAGGACATAAGATGATAGCATGGTGACCAAAGTTTAACTGTGACTGGTTGGATTTAAATATTCATATATACAAAGGAAAAATTAGTGATCAATTTTTGAGCCGTATATTTTGATCTATGTAGAATATTCTCATATTTTAAGAAGATAATTTGTAGAGGAATCCAAGATGCATCTTAAAATATATATTTAAAGATCTGAAAGTGTGTAAAGTTAAAGTTATGAAGGTTTAAAGTTGATTATATGCTTGACATTTATCTGTTAAGAACCCAGGAATGATGTTTGAGCTTGTGTTGATGCTGTTTTGATGTATCATGATGAATTAGATATTTGGTAGTGTTTTAGACTCCATGAGGACAATGTATGTGCATTATTAAGGTTGTAACAATCATATCTAGTATGAAAAAGGGTTTATAAATTGACTTTGTGTTTACTCATAATGGTTGTTGTATAGAATGTTTTTTGAGAAAATTGAACTTAAGAAGGGTAATGTGATGGTTGTTATCACTTATAAGGGAGATATAGATCATGTGGAATGGGTCCATATGTTTTAAAGTGTTATTTTATTCCTATTTTTCTTGAATAAGTGTCAAAGAGGTGAATGGGTCATCATAGGAAATAAAAGGTGACTTAGGCCTATTTGAGAGTATGTTATGATTAAGTGTGACCCATGCTATATGACTTAAGGATGAAGGAACATGTTGTGGTAGATAGTAAATATTGTTTTCTTGTTAATTCATGAATACTCTATAAATAGTAAAACCTAATATGATTGTTTTTAAACTTGAGAGAGGCTTGCATGAAGCGTATGTGTTGAAGTAAATAAGAGTGGATAGGTAGTGTGCCTATTGGTTGAAATGATGAAAAAATTAGTTTATTAACTATGTGTATGAATTTAAGGTCATATTTATAATGATATAATACTATTATTATAAATTGTGGATATGTCAAGAGGTTTGAGTATGCATATGAGGATAGTTTGAGTGAAGAAGGAGAGAGTTTGTGACAAGCCTATGTGAGAGGCCTATATGAGATATAAAGGGAGTTTATGTAGGGGTTAGATAATTAGGGATCCCTAATCAAGTGTTTAAGACATTAGTTATAAGGTGGAGATGTTCACTTTAGAGGAGGGTCTAAGGGACTTGATCTTCCTTAGGGGAAGTTGATCCTTGTGAAATAGGTGTTTCACTAAAGGCTTTTGGTCAAGAGGATTTAACCAAGGTTTTCCAATATAAAGGATTTGACCAATCTCTTTTTTGTAATTTAATATAGGACTAGTCCATATGTTATAGGTTTGAGAGTGTGTTTTATTCATCATGAGGGTTTCACACATGAGCTATGTGTTATGTGTTTGATCTTGTGTATGCATTGAGTGAATAATCTCTCTTGTTAATGTTTCTTGATCAAGTTGATATATGTTTATTGTTAATATTTTTAAAGGATTGGAATTGAAATTAAAATATTTAGGCTCACTAATTCACCTCGCCTCTCAGTGATTGTACTTATAACATTGTAACTTCCTAAATGACATAAAATGATATACAAAACCTAATTATGACCATTACAAGATAATATGAAGCATGACTATGATTATTATTTACCACATATGACTCACAACCAAAATTAGATAATATTTGAGAAAAGATGACTTCTAAACAAATGTACCTACATCACTATACTATACTATGTTATTTTAAGGATGCTTTATATTATTTAACTTATACACCCTTATATTTGGAGGTATAATTTATATTTATTATAGGTATTTTTTCTCCACTTAGAAAAAGAGAATTTCATAAGCCCTTTTCTTCATTCAAGACCTTATATTAGGTTGTGCACAAATATACATGTGCTCTAATGAATACTCAAACCAAGTTGAATATAATCTTCAATGAAAATAACACATGATAAGTGTCATATTCTCAATATAAATAAACAAGTAACAAAATATCATAAAATAATTCAAACACCTTATGCATAACTAATAACATATCATCAAAAACCAAATGATAAAGGTGTTTAATAAAGGACAAGACCATGCTCATAGAGCATCTCCCACTGTTAGACCATATACCTATACCAAATGGAAATATCTTCAATTTGATTGATATTAAGATAGACCAAATGATATATTGAAAACTTTTTTGGATAAATGAAACATAACACTCCATCCTAATTCACATTATCCACCACATTGATTTGAAAAGGCAAAAGTACAAAACTTTTACACTTACCGTGGTATTAATGAACACTAAAATAATGAGTGTTTTATTCTTGAGAAAAAGCTTATATAGTTATCCAATTGAGGAAAATTTACATATCAAAAATACATATCTATACTAAATCCATATACTTATCTTGGAGGCTCAACTTAGAGGATTGAGACATCTCTTGTTACTCCTTATGATAAATAAATGGTCCATCAAACTTTATAGAAGATGATCAATATTATAAGTCTTTCTCCTACTATACTATTTCCCAAAACAAATATATCCCACATTGATCCTAACAAGGAACTATTGGTTGATCAAGTCTATAAAGAGACATAAGAAGAAGGTGAATAAACAAAATAGATATGGGTAACTAAATAGATACATACATATTCACAAGACATTTCTATATATGCTTCAGAGGTAGTTATAGAAACAAAATCAATAATCCCATTACCAGATGATCATTCCAATCAAGATTTATTTTTTCCATCCAAATTTCATTGCATATGGTGATTTATTTATTGCTACTATAATATAAACATTTCAATAAATAAAAATATGTGTTACATAGTTTACCAAATCCAAACAAACACCATGTAAATAAATGTAAATTAAAAATATTTCATGAGAAACAAAGAATTATAAAATGCACTCCATTTGAAACTAAAAGAAACCATGTGATTAATGTTATATATATATATATATATATATATATATATATATATATATATATATATATATATATATATATATATATATATATATATATATATATATATATATATATATAGACACACACACACATATATATACATATATATATAATGATATACATTTTATATAAATAAACACATCAATCATGTGTTGAATGCATATCCCTAGGTGTATACTCCTCATCACTATTTATATCCATAACCCTAGCCCCTATCGATGTTGATGTACTAGGATCTAACTAGGGCTTACATGTACATGATATCACATATAATCTCTCCTTAAAGGATCCTAACCACTAAACCATATCTTCATGATCCTAATTCAAAGTATCATATCGATCAATAAAAGCTTGCATGATATCCATGGCACTCTACTATGGGATGTATTTCCTATCCAACTCGGTATATAGCTCCTTACACTTAGTGGTTGTAATATGATATGATTCGACAACCCAAAATATAACATAAAATAAAGGTGCATGGGAATATGTAATGTCAACTATCATCTCAATAAATCCATCCTTAGGTATGCTATGTATGAGGGCTTATATCACCTAGTCCACCATCATCACCCACTCCTAATTACCTTTACAAATCAAAGATATATTACTAGTTAGCTACATTTATGGAATAAAACAATTTATCACTATTATAACCATATAAAATGCTAAATTTAAAACTATGGTACTCACATGTGGCTCTAATGGTAGCCTCATCTATTGGTGCTAGTCCCACAAAGTCATCATCACCTACATCCCCACCTATCTCTCTTCCCATACCCCCTTGTGAAATAAGAATGACACCTAGAGGAAAACTAGAATAGGAAAATATAGTGTCCACTATGCTCTGGCCTATAAATACACATAACCATATGTGCATCCTACATCATCTCTTTTAGATAGGGGAACCATGTTATCTCTCTCATCAACAAGATGTGGAGCTATATTTATATCCTTAGACACTAGCATATCATGGGGCCTATACCCAATACATATTGTTTGATGATATGGGTAGGGTTATATGTTAAATCATTGATCTATACCCAATTATTGTAAAATAAAATCATACTAAAAAAACCCATATACACTAGGAAATTGATTAACTAACCACATGTTGATATAGACCCTCTACTACTCATGTCCATCCTTAGGCCATCCAACAAATGTCCTATACATATCACATATAGTATGATATGAGGTAAACCTATCCAAATTAACATGGTAATCCATCATGGTATGTACCCTAAAATGTGTAAATACCCAACACTCTACAAATACTCATGGATGAGCCCATCCAAGTAGGTGACCACTGACTAGTCATATCATTGTAATGTGCTCAGATGCCCAAACATGTAACAAAGTTGTAGCTCCAATGCCTCCACCAAGACTCTCTAGTGAAAAAATATAATATCCCTATATAAGTGGGCTAGTATAGTGTAACCCCATGAATATATAATATGATCAATCTCAATCTATCATACTACATGGTACATATGATATTAAATACCCATTTTCCCACCTTATAAACCATGAATGATGCCATTAAAATGCAAAAAAACTTTTAAAAATATAGAACATCACCCCTAAAAATGTTTTAAAAATGAATCATACTACTCATCTCTACATTTGGATCCATATATCTAATGAAATATATGTGATAACACTGAATATAACCTAGGACACTAACTCCAACAACCTCAAATCTTTCACCTCTAATTAGAAGATATAAAATATGATATACATCCTCTAATGTCACCATAATATCACCTATAGGGAGTAATATGAATGTATCTATGTTACACCTCTTGGATAGGGTATAAGGAGGTGGATATCATAGATAATATGTCACAAAAGGGCCATGTGACCCAACCCTACCTAATCTATAATAGCCCAATCAGTCACATCCATACCCAACATTACCAAGGTATAATAATGAATATCATGCCAAAACCCTCAACTATGTATATCCTTTGTAATAAAAATAAAATAAATTAAAAATCATTATCAATCAAATTTTATTTTAAAAATTTAGAAAGTATATGTAAATATCAAAAACTAGAAAGACATTAGCATTGGATGCTAGTGTGTATGTAGGACAAAAGCATCAGGGCTAACACTAATGAAGGATGAAAACATTATATGATTGCATATAAACCTATAGTATAGCATATTTTTATTAACTCAAATGTCAAATACCTAAATGCAAGTGTCTACCACCCCACTAAAAGGTCAAAAATTATGCATAAAATGAAAAAAATCACAAATTTAAAATTACTAATAAATTGGCAATTAAACCTACTTATCATTTCAACAAAATATTGGCTAGTTAGGGAACTCTATAATATATAAAGTCACATTTGTTTAGGGTATATAATATGTGGCATGGTTATCTTATACTCAGATCTCAAATTTTATAAAATTTCAATCTGCAAATGATTTTAATTTTTTATTCAAAGCACCTAATATATAACTTCTACACAAACTTCAAACATGTATATCTTGAACACTGATTGTCCAATTTTGAAAATTTAAGTTGAAATTAAATCTAAAAAATTATCTCTTTCATATTGTACCAAATTTTCAAACTTTAAAACTTTATAAAAGAATTATTAAAATTTGCTACATATATATTCTACTAGATTCTATGTATTATGGAAATAATGTTACAAATTATTGTCCACAATACTTTGAAAAATTTATCAAGTAAATTACATAAAGCACATTATCATTGTTAATTTTGATATGAGATGAATATAATGAACTATATCACCTCATAAGAAAATAGGGGCACGTTTATAAACATGTTATACATAATTGACTATAGTTTGCACATTCTTGATATTCAGTAGGGGCATGCTTTATCAACATGGTCTCCACACTCATTCATTATTCAACATCTATAGATTACAGTAGGGGAATGTTTTAGAAACATGTCATCCATAATGTTAGTTACTTTAGTTTTCATATTTCTCCATATATAGTGGGGGAATACTTTGGAAGCATGTTCTCCACACTTGCATAGTTTTCGAATTGGCAAAAATAGATAATATATGATTCAAATTCATAGTTGTGGAAAAATTATATACATTGGTACCATTTGTTATACATAATTTAAACATGATACATAACCAAGTTTGATATGCTATGCAAGTTGTGCCTAATATTTTAAAATCCAAATCAATTTAAAATTTCAAAACTCTTTTATGGACTATTACTACATTATAGACTTTTACATACTGATACCCCAATCAAAATTTTATGGATTATATTGAGCCTTATCTATCTACAAAAATTGGATCTTATTTTTGGTTTGATTGGAGGAATTAAATCATTTGGTTTTTCAATTTTTTTGGGGTGAGCTTGACTATATCACTCACCTTATACCATCTTATACCAAGCTATATATATGCATATCTTTTGAATTGGAGTTATGTTGGTTAGGAATGATACTCTTAATAGAAAAAGAACCACTCTTCCTATTTTGGGTTGGGGTTATGATCAACTCTAAAATATCCTTATTATAGGTACAAAAACACCATGTTGAAACCCACTTGACTACTTTTATGATCACTCATCTTCCTATCTATAATGTGGATGAGGTTGCAAGTCCCCTTTCTACTTCTCTAGTTTCCAGCACTCCAAAACCATTAGTACATGACACATACACATGTGTATTCTATCCATACTCTTTCTTTAATCTAATTTTTATTATTTATTGCATATACATTATATATGCTAATTATTTTTTGGCATACTCTTAATTACAGGTAATGATTAAATGAAAGTTTAAAAAAAAGTTCAAATAAAGACAAGGTGTATTTTCCACACCACATTTTACATTTTATTTTACTTTAAAATAAAAATTTCATTTTTTTGCATTACTAGATTAAAGGGTATAAAATATTGACACTCATTTTGGTATGAGTACACATATTTATATCCTCTTTATATGTATATACCTTTTAACTTAGGATTAGAAATCTAGTAGTGTGGCCTCTTATGGAACTCTTTAGTTCAATTTTATTTCACTTGATTCACCCACCCCTTGGGCTTGAAAGGTATTTTCTTATTATTAATCCAATGTATGCTAAGGGTCCCTACTTGTTGTTTTCCATTACTATGAATTTTAGCCTAGGGACACTCACATTTAATAGGGACACTTGTGTTGACATTAGTGTCTAAATACAACGTAGGTGTCCAAGCTTATCTTTTTTTCCTTTTTCATATCTTTCACTATTTTGACCATATGATAACCCTATTTTGTTCATTATATTATTAGTTTTCACATGTAACTAGGTTATAATTCAAAATCAATAGGTCCCTACATATATAAATTCTATAGTCTAATTATAACACATAATAATTTAATCTAGAAATTATCTAATTAGAAAGTATTGTATATTTCAAGCTATCAAATTGCATTACAAGATTGAATAAAATATTTGAAGCATTCAAAATTTTAAATATAGTATTTCATTACTCTTATCAAGGGTTACTAGAATAAAGAACATATAGTCTCAATGTTATAATTCCACACACATGCCTAGGAGGGAGAACTACATGTGAGTCTATAGCCTTATTTAGAGTATAAGGTATGTAAGAAACACTTAACAATAAATGAGGTTGTTAGGGCTAGCTCAAATCATGTGTTAATCCATTTTTACTGAGTTACAGGAGGTCTAATGTAAATGAAATAGGTTTTTACTTATTATTTAGATTACACCCATAGGAAGACACATAAAACATGTAAAATAGTTGCATAGTTGATAACACAGGCTATGTGAAAATTTAAAATCATTTTAGTGATTATATTTGATTAGAAACCTACATCAAAATTGGACACTTATGTCAACACTACTATCCTTAATCAACACAACTATCTGGTAGATAAAAATAGTTAGAATATAGAAAAAACAAGGTTAATATATTTAAGGTAGTGTTGTGATGATTCCTGATCACTATCATACCCTAGAATATAACATCAAAATATATATTCTCTTTTATCCCTTAAGTACTTTGTACTTGATGTATTTATTGCACATGCTTAAATGAATTATATTATTTAAATATATGTATTGCATTACTTAAATATGAATATTACAATACTACATTCAAACAATGTTTATTTCTTGTATACTTCTCTTGTGACCTCTAAAAGCATTAAAATAGGCATATAGAAGCATATAATTCTATATTGGTTGGGCATAATTTAATTGGGTGTGAAGCTTGTTCATTAATATACACACTTTTTTATTTTCTATTTTCAAACTTATTTAATGGTTCATATAGTGTGATCCAAAAGTTAAAAAAAAAGTGTCACATGGTTTATACCAAGAATATCTACATCTTATTTTATGGACTATTTAAACACTCTCTCATAGTTTTTGTTACGTAGTAGTGAACATGATTGAAATTATATGTCCATATGAAATGGTTTGTTTATTTTTAAATGAGTAATGTAGTTGAGATTTAATGCCCTCAAATGTCTTGGAATTAATTCATAATATGAATATGTGGCTCCCACCTTCCATACTGAGGTTAACATATTAGTGTAATAAGAGTTACACAATTATTGATTTTTATGATTATGTGATACTCAACTACCATGGAATTACCCCTATTTTCAATTAGGATCAAGGATTTTATCTTCCTAAACCATGTCCTTGCCTAAATTAAATAAATGAAAAATTGATCATACCTAATTTTTCAAATGATTCAATAAGAGGATCCATTCTCCGCATGCTATATTAGAAATAAAAATTCTCTAATTCTTAAAAAAGGAACATCATATTAAACAAGTTACATGGCAACACAATTCACACACTTACATGTGTATTTATTCATTTATCTTAAGTTTCAAACTTCCAATTAATTTATTTCATAATTTAATTTCATGTACATTGATTGTTACATGTATTTTATAGGTTTTATTGAAGTAAGTTTTATATTCAGAATATATCCCAAGGAAAAATTGTGTTTTACATACCTAGGTACACTTTTTACTCTATTATTTGAATTGAATCTCAATACTATAATTAAAAGGGGGCATTTTTAGAAGCTAAAATCAAGTAATAGATACTTGGCAATGTAATTTTTGACATACCTTAATCTTGTATGACTTGTGTGCACGTATATGACTCTTATTCACCATTTTATAACATCCACATGATTTTCATGGATTCAATACTCTCTATTTGTAATCACTCATCTAATGTAATTCCCCTAGTTTGTACCAAAATAGTTAATTATCATACTAATACCTCTCTAAACCATCAACTATGATGTAAAAGGAAAAAACCAATTCAACTATGATGTAAAAGGAAAAAGACCAATCTCATAATATAAATCAATGTATAATCAAATCAAATATACATACTCATGAATATTTATTATAATATATGTCAAAAACTTGAGCCAAATAAACTCAACAAGACACCACCTAATGGATCTTTCTCCAAAAAGTATCTTTGTGAAATACATTTCTTGACAAGCAAGTAGTTTGTCTTGAAATAGGTTTACATAGATGCATGCTTACATTATTGTCTTATAATTAATTAAATTCATTGAATGGCTTTGGCAAGGCTTTTCAAAACAACTAATACATGGTATTTACCTTAGAATAAGTTAACTAAAGAACTATATAATCATCCCTTACTTTTTTTATCATTTCCAAACATCAAAAAGGGATTAAGATACCAAATATATTAATATTAAAGAAACCATTAAATTTCAAATAAAACTATTACAAGGGAATTTTACTTCTAATAATTTCATGAGGAATAAATAAATCATAATAACCACTTTAAAATAATTCATGTTTATTTCATGGGTTTTGTATCAATATATTCCTTAAGCTTATAACTTTATAAACCTTTCGTATAAAATCACACAACATATCTTGTGACTTCAGGCTTATCAACACCACTTACAAGTAATGCTAGAAATTAGACAAATAGTAAAATAGGCTACCTATTTCATGAACAACACTTGATTCTTATGAAAAAAAATTCAAACATGTAATACTCCTTGATGAAATTTTTTATAGAAATTATATTTCAATCATGGTGGATTATTTGGTTCTTCCCTCGGAGTCTTTTTACTATTGTTTGATGGGGACGTCATGTTTTTTAATAAATTAAGCAACTAATTTATTTTCATCTAATTTTTTTATTAATTTTCATGTGATGTAAATCACCATTCTAAACTCATACACAAGTATATTTAATTCATTCCTCGTGATTATACAATTACTAATCAATAGGATGGAATTCCACACTCTTACCAAGATGTATAATGATAAAATGGAAGCGAGGCAAAAGATTTATTCTTTCTTAGAGTTTAAAATCCCAAGTGCTCATTATAATGTAGAATATTAAAGTTTAAATATTTTTTATAATAAATTATGACTTCCTTTGAAATGATCATATCTCATACTAAAATTTATGCCCTCCATTAGTCAAGATAAGATATTCTATTGATAATTGTAATAATTATGATAAGACTTGAGCCAAAGACAAGATAACATTTAGTAAAATGAGGAATAAGGTGAAGATTAAATTAAAGTATTTGATCCAAGATAATTTAATTTTAAATAAAATATCAACCAATCTATTCATAATCTCAATTCAACTAGTAATAAACACATCTTACACTATTAAGATAAACATGGGTCAATAATAATTTTAACAATAAAAAAATTCAGTACTAACTATTAATATAACTATCTCTAGGTCTCATAATGTGAAAAGATAAATCAGATGGATATCTAGTAGAGAAAGAAAAATTGAGTTCTCTTTTTCCTTAAGATGAATACTAGTAAGTTTCTATAACATAAATATAATTTGATGAATTACATGTAATAAAAAAAGTTCTAGTAACTACATAACATAATACTAATTATATGAACAATAATACCAATCAAATAAATTGAGATGCATACACTTCAGTAAGACCAACTTTATAACCAATAAAATGAATGTGCCACAAACTAGAATTATTTGCATTCAAACAAGAATGAATCAATAAAATTTGGAAAGCATTTTCTATTAAACCCAATACCACATCCATAAAAACTGAAACTTAGGCATACAAGATACATAATTTTATCACAATTAATGTCGAAAAATTATAATAACCTAGTGTTAATCCAAAATTATTCTTACCAAAATAAATCACTTGTCAAACCTTAAAATCCAATAACAAATATGTAAGAAATATGGATACCAAGTTATTGTCAAATAAGAACAAATGAATTTATTAATTAGGATAAATTCCATGAAAGCTCTTGAAATTAATAATATAATAGTAAAAATATCAAATAATAGATTTAATACCAATATTAGATTTACTATAAAATTTATCCTTGAATTGATAAAAATTTATCCTACATAGGCCTGGAATAAGAGGTGAATAAAACATCCTCAAGCCATTATAGTTTATAAAAATATAAACCTAATAATTGAAAACATGATCATTCTGCATGAATAATAAACATGATATTAATGTGAGTTTATATCCAAACCTTGAATAAGGCTAGAAAACACACATTATATGGCTTGTGTACAATATTTATAATTGTTTCATTCATAAATATCATGATCATAAATATTTCTTAGCAACTATTAACCAATTTAATAAGTTTTCTTTCCAAGGTAACATGTATTCAAATATGAATTTAGAAAAATAATTATAAAAAACATCAAGTCATTCTATGGACTAAAAATAAACATTTTATATCACTTACTTGTGATACCATGATTTACAATGCCCTCTACTCAACCTTTCAAGGCCTTGTTATACAATAATTCACATATATTTTACCTATAATAACTAATGTTCTATTTTAAAGCTAGTTTGACTTCTTTACAAAGGAACCACAACATATAAAAGGCATAATAAACTCCAAAAAATATTGGATTCACTACAATAAATCCTAAACTTTAATGCATAAATAATATTGAGTAATAATAAGATATTAATGCATTTATTCAACCCTAAAAGGGTTAAAATAACCAGGAGAAGAGTTCAAGTAATAAAAGGAAAATATTTTGAATATTTATAACTAAATGTGCCAAACAATTCCTTATATTTATATCAGTCTATAGAAGTAACAAATAAAATTATAACCATTTTTAAAAAAATTCTTAAGAAGCTATTAAATAATCACAACACTACTCCTAAAGACTTAAAATGCAAAAGGAAAGTTCTTTACCTACATTCCAAATATATAGACAATTTTTTTTTTTCATTTTTATCATGATTCATGATTTAGGTTATTCTAAAATTAAACATACATATTCATGACTTGTCTAGTAAACAATCTATTAATTATATCAATACCCCACATAGTAAATAAGGATATATTAGTTGTTCACTATAGTACATATAGTAAATGACCAAATTCAAACATCTCAATAGAGAATATCAAAAAACTTATTTCCAAATATACCAAAACTTACCTTCTATTTAAATCATAAATCATTCTCTTTTAATGAACTTTGATAAAAAAATGTCAAAATATTTCAGCCCATAATCTATACAATCATTATCTAAATATAAATCATGCACGATGTTATCCTAGAAGACATGAATGGTAAGAAGATAAACCATCGACATGTGTTACTAGGGCATGTTATATATGTATGTATATGTATGCACATATATTGAATTTACATACATACATATACTATAAGTCAAAATACATGATGTTCTATTCAAAATATGTAGGCCTAAATAGTTCCAAGCTTAAACATTATGACATAAGGTTTAAATTACAATACTTGAATGGATAAATAGGGATCCAACACTTCCTTTTGCCTTCTCATTTCTCCTCAATTGATCCATACTAGGCATCACCTCTCTCTCCAACTTCCATTATATTGTAAGGTTCTATAATTGGGGTAAAGGTAGAGTGGTTATTTAATTCATCTAGTAGTGATAAATACCATGGTTTCTTGTGATTAACCAACACATATAGGGGGCCTTTTTATAAGGGGATCATACCAACTAAACATTCTAGCCCCTAATCTGAAAATAGTAGTATTATTCCCAATATATATTAGGTTAGGTTATTACTAAGAACCCTCCCTCCCATAGATAAAATAGTTAGTCTAATATGATGATCATCCACACTAGGAATGAGACATGACCCAGACTCCTATAGGAGGCAATAGTGAGGATTTTTGTATAATTGATTCTTTATCATCATCCAAGCTTCTAATTCAAATCTAATTCATATATAGGTTTGAATATGCTTGACTCATGAAAAAAATATTTTAAATAATAATAAAAACATTAAAAATATATGATTACTTATCTAAATACCCAAGTCAATGTATGGTATAGCTAGCACCTCAAACACTTAATAAATTACTTTTTTATGTTTATTGCTTGCCAAAAAGGCTTTTAAGAACTTATCTAAATATGCATACAAGTTCTATAAAAATAAATAAAACACAATATGACTTAAATATCTAATTATATGATTTAAATATAAGTGTGTCATTTTATTATTTTTATCAATGAAATGACATACACAAACTTCTACTAATACCTTGTATAGAGTAAACAATCACTAGGATTATAGTGCAATCTAGTCCACCATTGAACCCCACTTCAAATATAACAAGCCCAATTACAATAAATTTTCAATTCCTATCCAAGGCTTTGAATTTAAGACAAAACTAAAACAAATAAAATATTCCAAATAACCATCAATATTTACAAAGCTTGAGTCAAGCTCCAACTTTATATCAAATAATAACAAATGTAAAAGCCAACAAGTAAACCAAGATAGAGTAAAGCATAGTAAATATAAAAATAAAATCTCAATTATTGATTCAAAAAACTAAACAATACTGGTGACCCAAGTTATTGTGACTTTATAATAAAAAATAATAAGAACATTCTCGATAAAAATAACGAACAACATGCACAATTGGATCCATGATAATTATGGATGCTTAACTAAATAACACATGGAAAATTAATATTATAATTTTAATATCACTTAACATAATTAGACCTTTATCAAATAATATTATAGATTTAAGGTGTTTACTTGACCATTAGTAGGGCATTCACATCTGCTTGTGATCCTTCAAAGGTGTTATTCAATCACATGAATTGAAATGCAACTATAATTAACTAGAGTGAGGATTTAATTTTATGTTGATAATGAGTTTCACCATAAATTCACATGTGATATCCAATCTTGAAACTTGATAAAAGAACCTCTCATTAATGCACACAAATGTCGATGAAAATTAATTTTTGACAAGAACTAGCTTTAGTACTTCTAGGGATACAACATCCTCATCCCCTTAAAGAGGAATCATTTAGAAAAACTCACATCCAATCTATTTTACCTTACTATCATGGAAAAAAATGTATTTGTAATTTTTTTCAGTTGGTGAAATTAAATTCTAAATCAATGATCCTTGAAAAAGGGAAAAATTATGGAATTACTTTCACTTTCATTAGAAAAGGGCCATTAACTAGGCCTAAAAAAATATTTTATCATACCATAAATGCACAACTAAACTTAATTTTCCATAATAATTATAGTTTAGTGCAACATTTTTTTATAAATGTATAATTAATAGAGTGTAGCAATAGAAGACATTTATATACTTCTACCAAAGTAGCATAGTAACCCCTATTATTATTTGTTCTTCTATCCATAGTTAGTAGAGCATCCCAAACCAACCACCTTAGATATCAAATAATCCATCAAAGGTATTTATAAGAAAACTCATGGATATTCATAATTCTCTCCATCATAATTTGAGCTCACAATGGTATATGGTAAATAAACCCACCATCAAATGACAACCATCAAGGCATTCAAACCACTCAATTTTTCATCATTCAAGGTAGTGAGGAGGGTACCTATGAATTTGATACAACCTAATCAAGATTTTACATTACACACATTAGGGCTAAAGAAAGACAAAAAAATCACTTATAGAGCTTAACAAAAGTAAAATAAGGCATGCTTAAAAATAACATTTCCAACTTATGTATGGTTATCCTAGTTCAAAAAGTTCCTACCTTCTTTTCATTAGTCTTGAATTTACTAGAGCCAACCAACATTACAATACTGAAAAGGTGCCTACTTTTTTGTAAACTAAGACATTGAAAATCCTATTTAAGAGTTCGATAGGGAGATAGTGGTGTCTTAATAAGTAAATTTATCTAATTTTAGTAAATAAATCATTTTTCCATTTTGAAAAATCACATATCAAATGAGATAACTTGCTTAAAACATCAAAATAACTAAATAGTAGTCAAATATTTTGGAAAAATTATTTGAAAATTTTTTAACCTTGATATTTTAGGTTAACCCTCATGATACCTCATTAGGAGAACCTGAATAATGATGATGGATCATGGGGCTTGATTCAAAATGTTGAGGTCAAAAGTTTTTCACATTGTATTTTCCAAAATATTTGACACTATTTACTTCATGGACTATGAAAGCATCAAATATATTATCAAAATAGCTTTTAATAATATTTTTTTTATAAGATTTATCTTATGTATTTTCATGCAACCACACTAATTTTATCTAATAAAACCATAGACTCTTTTATAATATTTATGTTGTACCCAAAAAAAAAAATGTTGGCAGTACTTGCTAAAAGTAGATGGATAGTTGGTCTTTTTATTTTTTCAAAGATTAATAATGCAGAAATTATTTATATTAATAAAGGAACTAGAAATAATAAAAATGAATTTAATCTAATTATATCCCCAATAATACACTTAATTGAGGATAATACTATATCATTTTATTTTATGAGTACAAATTTTCATCCAAACTAGCTAGGTCCTTATAACAATAACTCAATATCACATTCTTTAAATGGTATATTTTTCCTTAATCTAGAGCTAACATTACATAACATAAAATTAATGAGTCAAACTTACCATATGATAATATTATGGCATGAATTCCTAGCCTTTTTCATTCACAAGGCATCTTTTCCTAAGTGATAACAATTATGTCATGAGAAAATATTTTAAACTTGCCCTGACAGTCAACATTTCATACCTTCATGTGTTATTTTTAAACATTTATTATCTCAAATTATATAATCACACTAATATATAATCCTATAAATTAAACTAGTTACTTTTATAAAAATAAAAATGTTTCAATTTTACAAAATTTATTTAAAAAAATGGTTTACTATGCTATAACAATTGTTAACATTTATTAAAATAATTGGATCCCATAATAAACCAAAAAAGGAAAAAATATAAACATATACCTATTGTTAATAAGGTAGAAAGTGTGCCCCCATTATTTCCTATAAGTCTACATAAAAAGAAAAAATATATAATATCCCTTGGAATGTCTGTTTAAAATATCACAAAATTAATTTCCTGTCGATAATTGATGCTACTAGAAACATATCAAAATGAATCATATAAGCTTTGATATTTATTTGGAAATAATGATGGTTGGATAATACCAACACTTAATGAAATATTAATATATTAAGCTTCAAGTATCTCATATATAACATCACCTCATGACAATAAGCTTTGATATTTATTTGGAAATAATGATGGTTGGCTAATACCAACACTTAATGAAATATTAATATATTAAGCTTCAAGTATCCCATATATAACATCACCTCATGATAAGAAAAAGTTGTTTCCAACATAGTCTAGCCTTAAATATTCACTAAATTAGAATTAGATAATAAAATAACATTCATGACTCATGGATTAAAATGAACCATGTTATTTATTCATAATTTGATATCCCAAAGCATCATTAAAATTACCAAACATGTTGGTTGTTGTCACTCTACTAGTCCTTTTGGGTTTGAGTCATAACTCTAGACTTCCCAAGGACATCATACTCAAAGAACCTTATAATAAATCACCCATACAAGTCATTAACATATATTGGGAAATTGACCTTATTTACAAGAGTTGAGTTTTTATCACCTTACCTCATATTGGATTACCCATACAAGCCAATGGTGGACATGTGATGTTTTCCTTGATGCAATAGTTATATTTCAAGAAGGGTTTACCCAATCAAGTTCTTAAGTCAACAACATATTTTTACTAAGTTGATTTCATATTTCCCAAAAATAATTTAGTTATAAATAAATTTATTGGCTCTCAATACCTCAGGGGCACAAAACATAACACTATAATGTTCAACTCAAGAAATACTAAAAGTATTATGTAGGTTACATCATTGTTTTGATTTAAATGATTAATACTTTATATTAAAAAACTTATTAAGATAACATAATTTATTCTCCTAAATATCCCTAGGGTTATAACCTAGGATATGATACCAAATGTCACATCCCCAAAATCACAAATTAAAAAACATCAAAATTTGGAACAATTATGGATAATATTACCAATTTCCCATTTACATAAGTATCACAAGCTTACCTTCACATTTATTTATCCTTGGAAAAACTTATGGATGATAAACCAAACTTATAATGAATTTAATTACTACCATGACTATCTCCAAGGTCAAATAATATTAATTTCACTTAGCCCTATGAAAAAAATCAAGTAATGTAAGCATATTTTAATGTTCTTTTTTGGTTCATAACTCCAATTAATTACCCTCATATATATTTCATAAATAAGATAAAATATCATAGATTTACATAAATATTTAACTAATAATATAAGGTTTAACCATTATGAAATTAGTAAAATCAAGCCATGAATTGAACAAAAAATAATATCAAATCACCTCAAAACATCAAAAAATTGTTTCCATTATCTTAGGTTATTCAAATGTATAGTTATGATGTAATTTGAAAAAACATAGTCTCATAACCCAAATCAATTCAAAATAAAATCGGATCTAGGTACTCATGAAGAGTAATTTAGATAGATGTTAAACCTTATGATAACTAAACTCAAAAAGATACCACTTAATGGAACTTACTCCACATAGTATATTTGTGGCATACCTTTCTTGATAATAAAATAATTTGGATTTAAATAGGTGTACATAGATACATTATTACATTAATGTCTTATAATGAATTAATTTCATTTAATTATTATAGTAAGGCATTTTAAAACAACTAATACATAATGATTACCTTGGGATAAGGTAACTCAAGATTTGTATAATCATTTATTAATTTTCTTTTATAGTTTCAAAACATATATAAGGTATCAAGATACCAAATACACTAATATTCAATAAACCATTAAATTCCCAAGAAAATTATTATAAGGAATTTTTCCTTCTAATAATTTCATATGCAAAACATTAAGCACAATAATGTATTAAATATTTTTATTTGTAATGAATGGGTTTTGTATTAACACAATAACTTAGTGTATAACCTAATAAATCTTTTGTAAAAATTATATGTAATTAAAATTATGCCCTGAGGCTCATTAGTGATGCTTCTAAGCAATGCTACAAATCAGATAAATAGTATAGTTGGATACATGATTCATGACAAACCACTAGAACTTTACAAAAACAAAATTTTGAAGATGGAATAATGTCTTGGAAAATTGTATATCCAATATAATTAAATCATGGTGAATAATTCCTTTCTTACCTATAGTATTTTTAAAGTTGTTTGGTGGGGAAGTCATACTTTGTTCATAAATTGAGTAACTCCTTTTTTTTTCATCTAAGTTTTAATTAATTTCTTTTTTAGGTAAAACACCATTATAAACTCATACACAAATAAATTTTATTCATACATCATGATCATATGGTTATCATTCAACATGATGAAATCCCATACTCTTACCAAAATGTCTAATGAAAATAGGAAAGAGAGAGTAGGGTCACTCTTGCTCAAAGAGTTTAAACCCCATGGTGCTAATTATAATTCATAAAACTAAAGTGTAAATTATTTTTTATAAGTAACTATAAATTCATTTGAAAGGATCATAACCCATACTAAAAGTTATACCCTCCATTATTCAAGCTAGATTCTTCTATTGATAATTGTACCAATTCTCATAAGGCGTAAGCCAAATACAAGAAAACATTCAGTTGAATGGGAATTAAGATGAAAATCAAATCCAATTGTCTCATCAAGTAATCATTTCAATTTAAATAGAATACAAATCAATTTATTCACAACCCCAAATCAACTAGTAATAAGTGCATCTTAAGATATTAAGATCAAACCAAATCATCACTACTTTTGACAACAAACAAATTTAATAGTAACTAATAATCCAACATTTTATAAGTCTCATAATGTGACAAGATAAAGTAGATGACTATCTTGTATAGAACCAAATTTTAAGTTCTATTTGGACTTAATCTAAATAACATTAAGTTTCTATAACATAAACATACTTTGACAAAGTTTAGTGTTAATAACAACAAACATAGAAAATAAAAAGCATAAAAATAATTCTCTAATCAGTTATATTGAGAAATTATAAAAAAATGAAAAAAAACTTGAAAACCAATAAGATAAACATGTCACACAAACTTGAATTCTCTGTATTCAAACAAGATCAAGTTAGATGAAGTTGGCAAGTCTTTTCTATTAAACCAAATACCACTCATCTATGAGTATAATAAATCAAGGATACGAGATCCATAGTTTTTACATATTTAATTCCAAAAAATTATAATAACCTAATGTTAATTCAAATTTATTCTTGCCAAAAAGCATTACTTTTTAAACCTCAAAATACAATAATATATATGTAGAAAATAATGGATACCAATATATTATCAAACCAAAATAAATGAGTCTATAAAGTATGACAAAATAAATGAAGGTTTTTGAATTTAATAATATAAGATTAAAAGATCAAACAATAGATTCAATACCACTACTAGATTTTCTATAAAATTTATCATTGAATTTAAATCCTCTTATCCCACATAAGCCTAGAAAAAGAAGTGAATTAAACATCCTTAAGAAATTATAGCATACAAGTAAAAATGATCATTATACATGAATGCTACACATGACATCAATATGATTTTATATCCAAAACTTGAATGAGGATATACATAAAATACTATATGCATTGTGTATAGTATTTATGATTATATCATTCATGAAGATCATGATCATAAATATGACCATGAAACTCTTAACCAATTTTATAAGTTTCCTTTCTAAGGCAAAATGCATTTAAATATGAATTTCTAAAAATAAAAATAAATACTATTAGGTCATTCTATGGATTATAATTCACATTTTCCATTACTTACTAGTGATACAATGATTTGTAATGCCATATACTCAACATGTACCTTGTTACAAATAATTCACATAATTTTTACCTAAAACAACTAAAGTTATATTTTAAATTTCATTCATATTCTTTAAAAAGGAAACATAACATATAGAAGGAATAATAATTTCCAAAAACATTGTGGGTTAATTACCATAAACTCTAAACTTGAATGCATCAAATAGTATTGAACAATAACAAGATATTAACACATTTATTCAACCTTACAAGGGTTCAAACAACTAAAATAGGATTTCAAGGAATCAAAGAAAAATATCTTTAATATTTTTAACTTAATGCACCAACCATTAACTTTTATTTATATCAATCTAGAGAAGATGAAAAATAAAATTTAAAACTTCTTTTACATATTTTTTTAGGAAAATATCCAATAAGAAAAATGTTGTCCCCAAATACTTAAAATATAAAAATAAAGTTCTTGACCTACATTCCCAACATATAGATGTCACATTTTTTCATTTTTATCATGATACATGGTCTAGGATGGTATAAAATTAAACATCCATATTCGTGACTTGGTTGTTAAAAAACCTATTAATTATCTCAATAACCCATGTAGTAAATAAGGAGTTATTAGTCCTTTACTAGAATATATATAGTCAATGCCTTAATTCAAACATATTGATAGAGAATATTGAAACATTTATTTCCAATTATTCCAAAAATTACATTCTATTTTAATAATAAATCATTCTCTTTTCATGAACCTTTTTATAAAATATCAAAGGATTTTAGCCTATACTTAATAGAGTTTTATCTAATTATAAAAAATGCACAATGTTGTCCCAAAAGACATGAATGGTGAAAAGAGAAACCCTTGATCTGTGTTACTATGGCATGTTATATATGCATGTATATATATAAATATATATTAAATTCACGTACATACATATATTTTAAATGAAAATACAATTTGTTCAACTGAAGCCATGAATCCCTAAGTAATTCCAAGATTCAAGAACATGGCATAAGGTTTAAAAGAGAATATTTATCTAGATAAATAGGGATAAAAAATTTCATTTTGAATTATCCTTTCTCTTTATATTCTCCATACTAGGAATCACCTCTCTTTAAAACTTACCTTATATTTCAAGGGTGTACACTTGGGTAAAAGGTTAATGAGTGGTTATTTAATGCATTTAGTAGCCATGACTACCAAGGTTTCTTATAATTAATGAACACTCCTTGTTTATTAATTATTCATTAATATTCCAAGATAAATCCAATGTAGATCAAGGTTTTTTTAATTCTTGAACAAAAAAAAAAGACTTTAAATAATCAATAAATCTCTAAAATTTGATAATTACTTTTCTAAATATCCAAGTCAATGTATAGTACAATAGTACCTCAAATATTTAACACCGACTACATTTTTATGATTTATTTATTTATAAAAAGGATTTAAAGAACTTATTTAAATATTAATACAAGTTATCTAAAAATCACTTTATTATTTTAATATTTTATGTTGATCGATATAAATACACACACAACTTTCTACTAATACCTTATGCGGAGTAAAAAGTCACTAGGATTGTAATGCCAATTAGTCCACCAGTAAACCCTACTTCAACACTAGAAACCATGTTTATAATCAATGACCAAGTCCTATCCAAGGCTTTTTTCAAGTCAAGGCAAAGCTAAAAATAATAATGTACACCAAATAACTATTAATCATTACCAAGATTGAGTTAAATCTCCAAATTTATGTCAAATAATAACAACTGTAAAAACCAAAAACTAAACCAATATAGATTAAATAGTAATAAATAAATACACAAGGAATTTTGATTTTATTAATGAAAAAACCAATCAAATATCAGTGACCCAATTTATTGAGACTTCACTTTCAAAAAATACACCACATTCTTATAAAAATAACCAACAATGTGAAAAAATTGGCTACATGCCAATGATAACCACTTAACTACACCTCATAGGGAAAATTCACTATATAATATTTTAAGCTCACTTAACATATTTTGATCTTGATCTAAAAATATTAGATATTTAGTATGTTTCCTTGTACATTAGTAGGATTTTTGCATCTACTTGAAGACACTCAAAGGTGCTTATTCAAACACATGAATTTAAGTGAAATTAAAATTAACTAGAGTGAGGTTTTCCTTTCAATGTAACAATGTATTTTAGGTAAACTATAATTTTGAGATCATTTATATAATATATATATATATATATATATATATATATATATATATATATATATATATATATATGTCTAAACCCTATGTTTCCTTACAATTTATTCCTTCATTCTAATGTTTTATATTTTTATCTTAGTGGTTTAGTTCTAATTTTTATTTTTCCTTAAATCATAAATTACACATGGCTATAATAGATCTACATATTATCCCTTTTTTATCAAGCTATCATTTTAGTTATTACACTATATATATATATATATATATATATATATATATATATATATATATATATGTCTAAACCCTATGTTTCCTTACAATTTATTCCTTCATTCTAATGTTTTATATTTTTATCTTAGTGGTTTAGTTCTAATTTTTATTTTTCCTTAAATCATAAATTACACATGGCTATAATAGATCTACATATTATCCCTTTTTTATCAAGCTATCATTTTAGTTATTACACATTATTCATTTAATATACAAAATTTGTAACAACCATTTAATATCATTCATCAAATATGTGCACACTAATAAAGATAAAAAAAACTAATGAATAATTTCAAGCCTTTCTAAATTAATACTTGTATATTCAATTTAAGTTTATTCCAATCACTTCCAAACATCAAATGGCATGCATGAATCAATTTTTTCCTCCTCCCCTAGATCTCAAGGTTGTAACAACTACCATTTTTTCTCCATTATTTATACACAACTTAAATTGCATTATAAGATCCATATTGTCACTACCATAGGAGGTAGGATGCCCTATCATGAATGATATAATGTAGGTAGTCAACATGTTCCTCCTAAAACCCATCTACCTTCCAAATATCAAATCAATCAAATGGAGGTGTTTAACATTATTAATCATATAAATAATACCCATGCCAAGATTTATATCCCTGAATTACTAAAGAGATCATTTATTTAAAAGGACATCTTATATGAAGGATTCCCTTAGAAAAATATCCCCAATGATATAAATCCTACATACTTTTATTTTATTATGAATAAACTAAAAGATAAAAAAATCATTACCTTTAGGAATGAAAACTTAACAAGGTAACACACAATAGATAAAAATTTGTCATTATTTATTTAGGTCCAAACTCAAATTATCTTTTTAAACATGTGTTGATAAATAATGACTCAAAAATGAATATCTAAGACATAAATATATTACAATAATTGGGTCTCAATATATATAAATTTTAAAAATCCTAACAAATCTTAAAAATATTTAAAGGTATTCATTGTGAGGTACTTGGGGCAATATCATTGGATGTGAAACTAGGACCAAATATAGTCAATAATATATATCAAGTTATGCCTACTCTTCTACATTATAATTTAATTTTGGGGTGACCTTGGATATATACCATGGACAAAACATAATTTACATTACATATATGTGTAAATTTATTACATGATCTTTAATTTTATACATTCCCATTTAAATAATATAAAATGGCCCTATCAAATAAAGGGGGTAATTCATAGTCATACTCGATGCATTGTTATATAGTATATTTATTACAAGATTTTATAAAAATTAAATTCATAAATATTTTGTTGGATGATCAATTAAATTAAATGACAAGGATGAAATTGTGCATATTCATGAAGAAAATATAGCACCACAAGATAGTATAACACAAAATAAGGTAATTTTAAAACTTCCCTTGGTGGTAAATTTAGAAAATATAGATAATGGAGTTAAATATAACTATGATAATGATGATGAGAATGATATGTAGGAAAACATATATTATCACTTGTATAGCTAAATTTAAATAATATTGATTAAGTGGAGTACTTGTCTCATGAAATGGGAATGCCCCTCTAAGGGGTGGCTAAATCTAAATTTTGATAGAGCATCTAAAGTAAATATTGGAAAGGTCAGGGTTGTGGAGTCATCAGGGATGTGTTAGGGACTGCAATTACTACCTATGTAGTTTTAATTGATATCTAATCTACCCACATTTCCAAGGTAAAATCTATCCTTTGGGGCTTCTAACTAGTTGCTTAGATAAACATTCTATTGATGAATCTAAGTGTATTAAAGGTTCTCTTCATTTTTAAATAAAACTTCTCATTTTAGAATTTAAATAATTCAAATAATGAGTATAAGGGTATGGTAATCTAGTTACCTATGATGAAATAATGATAGAAGAAATAAACTATTCCACATTATTTATAAAGTTCGGTGGTTGGGAGCCACTTTGGCACTATCTTTGAAAAGTAAATTAATATATGATAGTATCAATGAATTGTGATCAAATTATAATCTAAAGATTAATCCATACAAATATTTATAATGGAAACTATGCTAAAGGGATTTGATTAAAATAGAAATAAAGGTAGGGCAAGGCATAGAAGAAAAGTGTTGTTGATCTTTATCTCAAACATAATGACAAAGTTCAAGTGTTTCCCAAGCATGTACATAAAACCAATATATGAATTAAAATAGATTAAACTCAAATCACAACATATATTAGGAAAATTTCGAAGGAAGATAAGAAATAATACAAATAAGAACCATGTTTACTTTAAAGATTTATGACTTTAAGTAGATAGATGATGCATATATATAAATGTAGAGAAAATAAAGAAAATAAAATTAAGGAACATTCAAGTAACCTATCATATGCACAAATTAACAATTTTGCATTCAAAATGTACATGCCAAGAATTTAAAAGAATGATTTAAATCTAAGACTCAGAACAAACAATTGAGAAAGAAACCATATAGTAAATTTTGTAAATAAGTTCAAACAATATTTTTAGAATTCCTTTCTTGCATTAATAGCCAAAAATTATACAATTTTTGGCTCAAAACTCCCTGCCCTTTATTATATACAATACTCCTTTTATAGAAACAAGGAAGTATGTTGGTAAATTGCATTAGCTTACAAGTCTAAAATATTAAAGGATAACTATCCTTTCTATAAAGTTTATAGAATACAATAGACTTTCTAAAATGAATTGACCTATAGGCAAATGTGCTAACAAAATTCAAATGCCTTTACAAAAGAATATCCCATATTCAAAATTTATAATGCTTAAATAAAAGAGAATATTTCAAACTAATTAGTGGACCCTGTGATGATGAAGTCCCTTAGTTCTACTAAAGTAGCCTTACTGCCTTTGATTTTGCTCATCAATAAGTCTCAAATTAAATATAGGTTCAAGGAAGAGTTCATCCTCTTCTTGAGCTAAGTCTTCAAGGTCCCTGCTATTTCTCTCTAAGGCTTATTTAATGCTCCTCACATCAACAATCTTTTCTTATATCATCAAGATCATACCATGACCCTACTATTGTTAGTCCTAGACCTATCTTGGCTCTTTATCTTTATCTCTTACATGCCCAAAGTTTTCCTATGCTTGAATTCATCATCTATAATGATGCCAATGGAGCTAAATATTATAGGTTTAGAAATTTTGGTCTGAAGGAATTATTATATCCTATCTAGTAACTCTTTATCATTCCTGATGAGTCTTTTTAAGCTTTTGGACCACATGATCAACCCTCAAATTTTATCTATAATTATTCCCATGACTATGTTGATATGGGCTAGGTTGATGGTCTTGGAACCCAAGATTTTATCCCTTGTCAAGATGCTAATTAAATATTTCATCTTATTTTTTGAACTTTACCATTGAGTAATTAAACCCCTGGTTATTTCATTTTGGTAGCCTAATACACCTAGTCTTTCTTTTCTTATCATCATATAATTAATAATGTCATAAAAATATGCTTCAAAAATATCTATCATAGTATCTGGGATAGATAAAATAACTTACCTCTCAAGATTTTCCATTTACTTCTTTAGATTCTCTATTTATTATTACATGCCCTTGATGTTAGTTTACATTTGGGCTGATTGAGATTGGGCCAATATAAGTATATCCTATTCTAAGATGGGGTCTTCACCTAGCTTCTAACCTCCTATTGGAGTTAAACCAAAAATTGGTTCCACGTTTTGAAAAATTAATTCTTCGCTAGAAACCATGACTCTCCTTTCATTCACCCTATCCAAACTTACAATTTATGGATTGAATTAGACTCCAATTGATGATTGAGTTATTTAAGGAGGCTCTGGATTCTCTACTTGGGTACCACTTGACCTCCTAAGATTAGTCATATAAGTGCCACTAGACTCCCCAAGGGAAATCATATATATCTCTTTCTCTTCCTTTTAGAATGTTATTATCCATGGTTTGATTTCATCATGTATAGTTATGTTCACTAACTTGGTCAAGGATGAAGAGTGTTACAGAGTAGGAATCTTTTAAAGCTTACCTTAGATGAACCATTCAAGGATGGTTGGTCCTTGTAGAACATTTTCATCACTAAAGACATTGACCTCACTTAATGGGTAAGTGAAGGTCATTTTAGGCCTCTTAGATCCTACTAGAACCAATGCAAGTTTAACCTTTCTCTTTTATGGGGGAAAAACTAGAACTAGGATCAAAGTTAATTTCTTACCTTTTTATATTCCCACCTCTTTATTTTTGGGCTAGGTTTCCTCTATTTACATTTCCTCTTCATCATATTGATAAGTAGTGGACACCATCTATAATTCATCTTCCACTATATCACCTAGGTCCAATGTCACTACATCAATGTATTCAATTGGAGACCTTGATTCATTAGGTTGGGTTGAAGATGATGTCCCCTTCCTAGGTATCCTTTATTTAGGCCTTTGTTTATGTTTTACTTTAGGATTTATGACTTCCACTTGTGATTGTGGTTACATGGGGGGGTCTAGAAGACTGAACTCCTAGTAAGTGGTATTATCTTGGATCAAATTTCTAGATGTGATTACTTCCTATGTAATCCCTCATTAATCTAGATTTTGTGTTTATGCCACATATCTTCAACCTTTCTAATACTATTATGAAGGATTCATACTTGGTGTATATTGAGTCATAGACTCTTGGTTGATGTTCATAGATAAAAATTATCTATTTGGCCTTCAAATGATTCAAAAATTTGTCATTGGGTTCCCACTATCTTAATTTATCATGTTTTAACTTGAAATATGATTTATGTCTAATAGCATCTTCAGTGCCTTCCCAATATTTGAAGATGGTTCTACCAATATAAAAGGGTGGAGTATGCACCAATACCTTCCTTTTTCCTCTAAACACATCATCAATACCATTTCATATTAGAATGCACCTTCTTGGTTAGGCAATTATCTAAAATATGGACTGGCAATCTAAGTAAAGTGCATTGTGTTCCCTCAATCCTAATGATTATGTAGTCTAGATAAAACTAGTGTCCCCAATAGACTTATTTGCCAATGGGTTGACTCTTTGCATTGATCATTTATTATAGCCTCAATCAAGGCAAGATAGATATAATCATAGATAAAATTAATATGGTCCCTATACTTGAAGATATGCAACTTTTAAAAGAATTGAGACATTGTTTATGTATTTTTAGGTGACCATACCCTAAAGTAGGTGACCTAAATTATGGTAAGTAGGACATCAAGGAGATAATACATCATATAAATTTTTTTCCTAGACCCTTTGCTAACTATGGAGATCCTCCTATATAAACATGAACTTATAACTTCACTAATGGGAGGGGTGAGCTCCTTCTCAATCATAAATTATACCAGGGATACCCAAATGCTATGAGCATAAGTGGTAGTGGGGTTTCCACATAGCTTTTTCATCAAGGTCATTATCATCCTAATTTTAGGTTAAAATTAGCTAATGGTAATGTTTCCAGTAAGGTTAGAAATCACATGATTTTTAGAATACAACCATGGGACCAAGATAGTTTTGAGGTCATTTTTCTTAGCCCATTCATTGAGTGTGGGTACATCTACTTGGATCTTGGGTAAATTATAATAGTTATAAAAAATAATGGAAAACAAATATGAAATGAAATAATGAGTACAGTTATTGATCAACATATCCTATTTAAATTTAAATTCTTTAAAAATAGGAAGGAAGATCTCTATATAGTGACATACCTCTGGCTTTGATATTACATGGTGAAGGCTCATCATCTTTGTTGCAACCAGGTCATAATACATTATCTTGAAGGATGAAATTTTCTCATCCTCTTTCATTATGGGCTATAATTATTCAATTATTCAAAAGAGCTTGGACCAATTATTATCACTAGTGTTCAACACCACAACATCAAATATTGTTTCCTTAAAGACTCTTACTTTTAAATCTATGGTTAAATAGAGATTTGTGTTTTATTTTTGTTTCTTCCCTACTTACATGATTTTTATCTTCATATATTACTCACTAATGGTCTAAAAATTAACTCTAGATTAATTTGCACTTGCTTAGATGATAATTGAGCTCTATTTGGTTCAATTATGGGAAATTTGAGATCAAGTTAGGGATTTGTGGATGCTAGGGTTTATCTACAAGTCTTTTCTAGGATTTAATGGTGATGTTATTTTGGATTTAATTGAATTTTGTGCCTTATATTTTATTTGGACCTCTACCTTTATACCTTTACTTTTTCATGACCACAAAATCTTTTGTTTTGTCATTTTTTGCTTAGGTAGCATCCACGTGGCCTCCAGCTAGTACTATTATGACACTTAGTTCATTAATGTTCAAAAATTGACCATTACCCTTTAAAAATCCTACTTGGTCTCACTCCATTGGACCATCTTACACAGATCAATGCAAGCTATTAATCTTAATCCTATGAGTTTCACACCATTGGTCATTATTATACTAGGCCCCATGGTTATACCACTTGATAGTCCAATGGGGCTTCCCAAGCTCTACACCTTATAAGATATATCAGTTGGTATGTGCTTAATATGTGGTGATCCCTTAGGACCTCAAGGATTCAATTGAATAGTACACAGTGATCTCACTCCATTTGATCATCTTCTTTCAATCTCACATGAGCCATAGATCTTGAAAAAGTACATGATGTTTAAGTTAGTAGCATGACATATAAAAAACTTAGGTTAATTACTTTAGGCTATTGTTTATTTTATGTTAATAATCATGATATAAAATTTAAGATAAAGTTTTTAAATTAATTTTATATCATGATAAAAGGGGACCTTTAATAATAAGTAAAATGTTTTTTAACCTATGGTTTTATGATAAAACTTTAGGGTAAAATTTTATAATCTAAATTTTTAATAATGGGACCTTATATTTGTTTGGTTAAGTTTATAGAATAGACACAAATAAGATCATGAGACATATGGGGACCAATAATGATATTTTCAACCTCAAGAGTTTCTAAATTCTATAGAAGATATGAGTCCTTGTGTTGAGTCCTCTTGTTGTGTTGATAATGAAAAATGCCTTCCTTGTGTCAAAGAATAGATATTGGATGAAGTCCTTTTGGATTCTAAAGATTAGGATGAAATATTTATCTTGTTTTTCCCCTTCATGATGCTGATCAAAGAGAAGATAAGGACTTACAATAGAAATTTATAAACATTTGCAATGAGTTTGAGTCTCTCAAGAGGTCTACAACTTCCTTAGAGCTGATTCAAGTGATGGTAAGCAAGATGAAATTTTTTAAAATGTCAAAAATTATCCAAAACAAAGTTCATCTCAGACTTTGAAGGTCAAAACAAGCTTCTATTGGTCTCAATCTTCCATGGAACAAGAAACTACACCTCTTGCAATCATGCCTACAAAGAAGGTGAAAGTTGATCATGCGATGAAGAGTGGGAAGTAGTATGAGGTATGTGTATAAGGCCAAGAGGAATACATTTAAATTGGATACCTATTTTAAGATGGTATACTTAGGATCATATCAAGTAAAGTGCCAAGAAATAGGTCTGATCTATCAAGTATTGAATCCAAAGAGCAACATGCTTGGAACTATGATTCATCTCATGAAGAAGGAAATTTATGAAATTTTTCTTTTAGTCCTGAAAAGGAAGTATGCTTAGTTGCTAGTTGTGCATAGTTTTTTTTTTCCTAAGTGTTTTAACCACATGTGTATCTTGTTAGTGTGTTTTCATTGCTTTGTGTGTGTCATTTTTTTGTGTGGTTGAGGTAATTAGTTGTCTTGTCTTGGTCAAATCCTTTTTGTCAAGTGTTAGGTCTTCTTGTTTTGCTTTAGACTTTAGTTGACTCCCTAATCCCATGGATAGGATAAGGATACTGATCTTTAGTACAACAAGCATACTACCTATATGAGTCACCATTTTATTAACCAAATTTGACCTTGTAGGTCAAAGTAGGACCCCTATAGGTAAAACATTGATATTTAAGTGGTTTATGGGGTCTAGAATTATTTCATATGGTGTTTTATATTCCATTTGATGTAATTTGATGTCTTTTTACCCTTAGGCATGGTCTAATTAATCTATATGCCATTTTGAGTCATTTAGTAGCTATTTAAGGGTCATGAATGCAAGTAGCATGGTTTTCAAGGTGTAAAAGTGTCCTAATATTATGTAAAATGTCCAATAAGTTAGTTTCCCTATTAGGAATGTTATCCCATCTAAATATTGCAAGTTATCTAATTGAAAATCAAGAAACCAACTAAAATAGAGGAGTTTTGGCACTTATACATCCCATGAGGGAATCTAACACATGGGATAAGGTCATGTAGTTGATATTTATCTTCCTCATATTAATATTAGTTCTTTACATGCTCTATAAGTTCTAAAAATATCCAAAACCATTTTGCTCTGTCTTCAAATTTCTAGACACATAGAACTCGTTAGCAAGTTTGCACTTTGTATAGTCAGTTGGAGAAATTCCAGGTCAAAAACCTCATGGAGGTGAAATTAAACTCATATATATTCAATTTCATAAAAAAAAATATAATATTGGTCAACTATGCTTTATGAATCATCTCTAACAAGTTGACTATGTTTTTTTCTCACTATTTCTTGCACCCTATAGGTTTTATTCTAATTTGGACAAGTTTGTACAATCTAGCTAGTGATGTTGAGTCTAGATGATGTTGGATCTCTCCTCAAATGTTTTCCATGCTTGGTTTCATGTTGTTTTGTGTTTTTATAGGCAATTCATCTCATGTTTCAATAAGGTGTCACCATATGAGGTCTCAGTCAAAGTTTTCCTTGTTTGTAGAATGTTTGGTTCTCTATAGAGGTCTCATGAGTATGGAATATTATGATTCCCTGTCTCAATGACATTATTATTCCTCCCTTCCATTTTTGGTTTCATCACATCATACTTTGATCAAAATTAAATCTTTGTCATGCTAACAATCAATTCCTTGCCCTTTCTCACTTGCAATCATGTGTATGTAGATGCCTAACATGATAAAGTAGGTGAACTAAAGGTCTCAAAATGCTTTACATGTCCTTAGAAGTTAGAAAAAACAAATTGGATCCTTCAAATAGTGTATAAAAGGAATATGGAAATAAAATATAACATATACACACATTCTACCATAAACATGCACCTACAGGTGATTGAAAGAGGGTATCACATTGAGATGAAGCTATGTTGACCTACTCTAAGTCTTTATAGGTTATAGGGGATCCATTTTAACTTTTGAAGGAGGTACCTATTGATATTTTTAACCTAATAGGTCAAAATTGTCTCCCCTACCATTTAAAACCTTACATGTTATGCTAGTTTCTCTTGTGAGTCAGTTATTGGTCCTAAATGTTCTTAAATAATCCATGATTAATAGGATTTTTTTAGGAATTCACTTCATTTTTCAAAGGATTTTTGTGAGAAAATAATTATAGATTCTTCTTTGGGTCCAAAGGCTCATTTCAAAAAAAGTTAAAGGTTAATTTTTTTGGGAATGTCCATCTTCAATAAACCCAGAGGACTTTTTTCATAATTTTAGAGGGACCATTTACAAAGTTCTTTTAGAAAAAAGACTTAAAAAAAAATTGAGAAAAACACAAACTCAAATGGCCTTTCAAAAGTCTGAAGGGTTCTTTTCAAAAATTTTGAAAGGTACTTTCCTTTCAAAAAATATATTTGTAAGGTTTCAGAAAGTACCATTTTAAGAAATCCAAAGGTTTCTTTACAAAAATTCTGAAGGGACTTTTTCAAAATTTTGAAGGGTTCTTTCCTTTTGGAAAATATTTTTCAAAAGGTTCATTGAAAAAACTTTGAAGGTCACTTCATAAGAAAATGGGTCACTTTCAAGAAGGCCAAAGGGTACCTTCCTTTTAGAAAGGGCATTTCAAGTGAAAAATAGGGCACTTTACAAGAAATCCAAAGGTCCATTTTTGAGGAAAATTAGTCAAGGTCAAAGAAAGGGAATGAATTATTTGGGGAGAATTATTTGTGTAAATAAGTTCTGAAAGAAAAGCATTCCTTTGAATGAAAAGTGCAAAGAAAAGACAAAGAAATTCTTTAAGGAAAAAGTCCAAATAAATTATTCTAAAGGAATAAGCCTAAGAAAAGGCCAAGAGAAATTCTTTTGAAAAAAAGGTCAAAACAAAAGGCCCAACAGAATTATTGCTAAAATAAAAGAAATTCTAGAGAAATTCTTTTAGGCAAATTACCTGAAATGACAAAAGTCTGAAGGGAATGGCCTGAAAGGTTAATTATTTTGGGAGAATTGTATGAGAGTAAATAGTGTAAAGAAATGGCCAAAAACAAAAGTCTAAAGGAATTAATGATGGGCCCACAAACACCAAGTTTGAGCCCCTGGAAGTAGCCATTGCCTTTGGTCATGTTTTTTAAAAGGTTCATTAAGATTTCCATGATCTTGAAACTTCTAAAGATATATCAAGGAGATAAATGGAGGAGAAAAGGCCAAGTTTTTAAAAAGATCCTAGTGGGATTTTGGTAGCCAATCAACAAAAAAGGACAAGGATTCCTCCTTTCAACTATGATGATATGGTCTATAGCTCACATACAAAACATGTAAAGTGACCCAAGCTTAATTAGATGCATCTAGGTGTAGTGTGAACATGTAGTAATAGAAGATCTATAGTCCATGATTATAGTAAGGGTATGCCAAGGTTTAAATGCAAGGATCAAATCATGCACATTTGGTAGGGACATGTAGTTACCTTTGACATGGATCTATCAGTTATTAAATGAGGGACTTGAATGCATGAGGGGATAAAGGATATTTGTAGTGATTTTGGATGGCTGATCTCATGATCAAAGTAGTTACGTGATTTCAATGTTGAAGAGATCAAGAGCAATGAGGAGATTTGCAGTGATTTTAGATGACTGATCTCATGATCAAAGTAGTTGCATGCTTTCAATATTGAGGAGTTTAAGAACAAGGAGGGATCTATAGTTATTGGTAACTTCTTCTCTCAATTACTCATTCTAAGATGCAATTCCCTCTTCTCTTTCATCCTTTATTATATATGTATAAGCTTTTGAGTCATTTTAATGATTGATTTTTCCATGTTCAAAGAACATCTATATTTTGCCTCTTTTGATGAATAATATAGAGTTCATATCTCCTCAAAATCTTATGTTTTAGTTTATTTTCATGGTATATTGGGAGATGAAAGTGATAGCTAAGGATTTTTCTCATCTTATCCTTTCCATTATACCTATTTGTATGTTTTAATCTCATCCTTTTAGGTTTCATAGTGTGCTCTATCATCTTGTTTGTATGGCATGTGCAAGCTCTCTCTAGTGTCTATGACAAACCTATTGAATAATTAATTCAGATCATGTAGAAGCCCAAGCCCCTATGTGAAATATTTATTCTCAAAAGGTGTCATTTGAGTAGTATAATTATATTCACATCCTTGTTCATCTTCTCAGTTTATGTCAAGTAGATGAAGGTCATATTTTCAATGTATCACCATCATAGATATGATTTCCCTTCAAGTTTATTTCTTACCTTTTCCCTCTTCCCTTTCCCTTAGTAATTTGTTTCATATACTATGGATTTGAAGTGATACACCAAAGAGAAATATCCCTTAGAATCTAAATATTCAACTCATTCATTAGGTCACCCATAGCCTAGGATTGTTTTCATGTTTCAACAAATTATGAAACCCTAAAACTACCTTAAAAAGGGTGGGAGTCTAATTAACAAAAGTTTTTGGCATGCCCACTAGGACCATATTACTCATCATAATTTAAGTTTGTATCTAAAGAGAATAATTTATAGTAGAGGATAATATCCATCTTCATCATAAGCTAAATATTCTCTAGGTTGCAAAGTTTATAGCATCATTCAAGCAATTATTACATGCCAAAGCTCATCACAAGGTTGACTAGTAAAGGTATTCCTTTTGAATTTATTAAGTTTCCTTCTACATCATATTAGAGATAAAGTTTTATTAGGGTAAATTCATATCCTCAAAAGCAATATTTGTCTCCTAGTTATCCTATTATTTTAAACACTCTAATCTCCACTATCCAAATGGATATCAAAAATTAGGCGTTTGTTCCATTTGATAGAGGTAGAACACTAAATTTATCCTAGTTTTATGACATTTATATGTCCTTCCTTAAGAGTATCTCATTATTCTCAAGATAAAATCAAACAACCCATATTGAGCACATCCAAGAGGTAGTTAATCTCTATTCAATCCATAATGTTTTTTAGGATAATGTTGCCACCAGATTACTTACTACTTATTTCAAAGGAAAAGAATTATAGTGGTATATAAACCTCCCACTAAATTCCATTTATACTTGGGATGAATTGGGTGTAGCTTTAGTCAAGCAATTTGAGGACAAATCTGTTCACCTCTCTTTGGTTAAGCAGTTAACTACCATAAAGAGAGCTCCTCATGAGTTCATGTTTGATTTTAACCTTAGATTCCAAAAAGCATGGACTAAAATACTTGTGTTGATTAGGCCATCCCCTGAATATTCATTCCTATATTATTTAAAATCCATTAACTTTGACATTAGTGTGATGATATAGGCAATGGGTTGTATCACTTTTCCAAATGCTTATGAGGTTGCAATAAGGGTAGAGAATAGTTTGATACAAGCTGGTAAGATTTATCCAAGACCTCTAATGATTATATTCATAGAATTGAGGACTAATCTAGCCCCTTAAATTCCTCAAATTCTATCCTTATCTCTTATACCATCCCCTCAAGCTAATTTATATCCCTTACTAGTCAAGCTAGTGAGATAGGAGAGTTGAAAAGATTACTACAATCCTTTGGGAATGAAATAGTAAAACTCAAGAGGTAATAATTTTAGGCTAATAGGACTTATCTGTAATGAAATCAAACTACCTATCAGCTATTTAGAGATCAAAGGCCTACTTATCAAGGTTTTAGAGAGAATAGACCACCTTACCAAGAAAAAAGAACCATAATTCAAGCTAAGACATATGATAACCTCAATCCTAATGATCATTATACTTAAAAATCCATTGTTCCCATCCCACCTTAAAATAAATTTATGCAAGATTTAGGTTGGCAGCCCTCAAATCTTAATGATGCTCAAAACTAGGCCTTGGTATCACAAAGCATCACTATGCCACAAATGACATAAGAAGATTTTTATCTTCAAGGAGGTTAGTACCAAGATATAGGTTTGGCATAAAAAATATAAAATCAATAAGTTCAAGGGAATCCTAGTGTCATTAATGTGAGTTAGCAAATGGATGATCATATTGTTTTTACTCAGGGTGCTGAGTATAATAATGCAAGTAGTCAAGTTATAGCTATAACTAGAGCCAAAATAAGAGACATTGGTGAGACTCATGAGGTGACAAATTCTTCAAGTAATCCTAATATTATTTCCAATAGTAAAAAAGGGAAACTTGTTTTCCCTATGACTTCAAAAAATTAGAATATAGAGGTTAGTAAAGTTCATCAGATACCTCTAATGTGTGAGTAGTCAATGCTTCAGAAAGTGAAACCAAAGGTTACTAGGTCTCTTTTCAATATAGTGGATCAGATGAAGAAGCCTACTATTATAATTATCATGTTGGATTCTCTTTATATTTTGGGATAAAAGGATATGCTCATCCAAGAGCTTTCAGATCTCAAATTAGTTCCAAAGTTGGTTGATAAAGAAGGTGTTGTCTCATCTAATTCAGATCAACCAACTAAAAAATAAGTGAATAAGATGGTAAAGGTGGAAAAAACTAAGTTAAAATTTAATAAGACTCCTCTTTTCTACCTTTCTTTGATAGTGGGTGATACTTTGGTTCATAACTATATGGTGGATAGTGGAGCTAGTAGCAGAGCTATGCCTAAGTAGATTACAAACAAGCTTAGACTTATTTATGAGCCAAATAATATGGGGGTATTATAATTGTATGGGTCACCAAAAAATATGGTTAGGCATCATCAAATATCTGAAATTGACATTACATGCTTGTCCCAATGTTACTATTCACCAAGATGTTGTTGTGGTAGACTTGCCTCCTTACTTTGCTATGTGATTTTCAAGGGACTTCACTTCAAATAGTGGGGGATATTTATCAACTAATTAGACTTATTTTATGTTCAAAACTAGGTATGGTACTAAGGTAATGATTCATTCTGAACCTATTTCACATTTCCATATGGAGCCATATATGCCAAGTGTTGTGAATACTAACTGTATCATCTCGAATGATGTACTAGAAACTAGTGGAGTATAAAATGGATCACCTCTGGATGAATTTACAAATTTGTTTCTTGATGAGTGTGCTTTCACTTTGCATGAGTATGATGCTTATAATATTATTGAATAAGGACTTGGTGTGTATTGCCTTCATGAGAATGATGCACTAATTTTAGTCAGCGTTTATGGCAATTGTACTTACATGTATCAATGAATAAAATGGTAATAAGGTTGTAATGATGTTGGTTTATCCAATAAATCAAAGGTATTTCTCTGGTATTAAGTTCTAGCTTGGTTGTTTAAATAATGTTATAGAGTATGAGGCACTAGTTCATGGTTTTTAGTGGGCTAGAAAGATGAAAGTTAACACCTTGCAAGTTTTTGGTGATAGTGAACTTATATTTGACCAAGTAAGAGGTTAAAATGCATGTAAAAATTTGTTTCTTAAATATTATAATCATATAATATGAACTTACTTGAATATTTTCAAGCATTTAACTTTCAAACAATACCGAGAGGTAAAAATAAACATGTAGATAGGTTAGATACAATTGGGGCACAATTTTGTATCCCAGATGATATAAAAAGTGAAAAAATTTAGTCACACATAAAGGTGGTTGTAAGGCCTTTTATTATAGATAATCATAAGAATTGGCAAGTGTTTGAAGATGACAATCAAATTGGAGATTCTTGTAAGAAGAGGCTGAGTTTTCATCAAGAAACTAATAAAATTACTTGCAACAATTTGGTGATTAGATTATGAAAATAAAAAAATATATGTTACCCAAGGGATTGGTCACACTTGATAACATTTTTAGTGGTGATGATGAGTTAAGGAAGGAAAAGTCATTCTTGTCAACAAAAGAAGATCACTATGCCAATGTAGATGTTGCAGTTGGTAAGAATTTGAAGTTGGGTAAGGTATGCACTTCTTCACAAAAAAAATATCTCATTGAGTTATGCACAAGTTTATTGATGTATTTTCATGGAAATATAGTGATCTCAAGGGATTTGACCCAAGTCTTGCTCAACACACCATTGAGTTAGAGGCTAAAATTAAAATAGTGAGACAAAGACAAAGGCCCATTAATTCTAAGCTTGAGCCTTTGATGAGAGTTGAGCTTCACAAGCTCATAGAGTTAACTATTATATTTCCAATCAAAAACTCAACTTGGGTGGAAAATCTTGTTTCGATATAAAATAATAATAGTAAGATTAGATTGTGTGTTGACTTCTATGATGTAAACAAGGCTTCACTTAGATATCACTATCCATTGCCATCAATGGAAAAAAAATTATAGTTGGTTGTAGGTTCAGAGAATTTTTCATTTTTGGATGGATATAGTGGCTATAATTAGATTTTGGTCAAGGAAGAGGACCAATTTAAGACAACCTTCATAACTAAGTGGGGGATATTTTCCTACAGCAAGATGCCCTTTAGTTTATCTAATGCTAGAGCAACCTTTTAGAGAGCCATAGATATGGCATTCCATGGCCTTATTAACAAGTTTTTAATTGTTTATTTGGATGATATAACAATCTTTTCAAAGAGTAAAAGTGATCACATGGTTCATCTCAAGTAAGTGTTTAAAAGGTGTAGGCAATTTAGGGTATCTCTAAATCACTTAAAGTGTGTCTTATTGATTCATAAAGGTAAACTCCTTGGACATGTGGTTTCAAAGTATGGTTGAAGCATATATTTTAAAAGGGTAGACTCCATTCTTTCACTCTCCTTACCTAAGAATAAAAAGGCTTTACAAAGATTCTTAGGGAAATCAATTTCATAAGGAAATATATCTTAGATTTTTCCATTTTACCTAAGCCACTTAAAACCATGCTTAAGAAGAATCAGAGTTTCAACTGGTCCAAATAAATATTAAAGAGTTTTGAGGAGATTAATAATGCCATAGCTAGTGGTTCTACACTTATAAATCTAGTTTTCAAAAAGGATTTCATTTTGTAAACATATGATAACATGGACACCATTTAAATCATTATTATGTAACAAAATCATGAGGCTTTGGAGCATCCAATAGCCTTCTTTAGTCAAGGCTTGGAAGAGTATAATATAATTTATTATTTTTTTGAAAAGCATTTACTTTCAGTTATAAGGTCTCTTATAAAGTTTAGATACTTGTCTAACAATAAAATACACCTAATGGTTTCTCATCTGAGCATCAAGGAGTTCCTTTTGAGAAAAGATATAAATGAGAAGAGGGCTGGTTGGATAACCAAGATAATGGCGTATGATGTGTAAATTAAGGTAAAAAACTTATTAGAGGCAAAGGAATTTATGAGCATCTAGCTCAAGACTTTTAAGAGACTAATGAGGTTGTTTTGGTGCCAAATGATGAAGAGGTTATAATTGGTCATACCTCACCTTCCAACTAGTTTCATGACTTGGTAAGCTATCTCCAAGATGGTATTTATCCCTCTCATAGAAGTGCTTCAAAGAGATGATATTTTAGGTTGCAATAAATTCCATTTTTACTTATTAATGGTGTTTTATTCAAGAAAGATATCAATGGTATGTTGCTAAGGTGTATTGAGCCAATCCAAAATTAAAGATTGCTTGAATAATTTCATGATGGATATGGTGAAGGAAATTTTTCTACAAGAAATACAGCCCTTAAGATCATGAGAGGTGGGTACTATTGGCCTATTATATTTGGTGATTGCCATGCATGGGTTAGGAAGTGCAAACAGTGTGTTATGTTTGTAGGAAAAGTGAAACTTGAAGCCTTACCTCTTCAAAAAATTGTGGTGGATCAACCCTTTTTACAATGGGGATTAGAATTTATTGTTCTCATAAATCCTCTTTCAAGTTTAGGACATAAATGGATTCTAACTACTACAGATTACTTCACATGTTGGATAGAAGCAATGGCATTAAAAGAAACAAATTAAATCAATGTTCTATATTTTTATGAAGGTTTGATTACTAGATTTAGAGTTATTTCAACTATTATTTTTGATAATGTAATAGTTTTTGTGGGAACTAGGATCAACTAATATGTTGTCTAACATGGGATTTATCTTAGAACTTCATCAAACTATTATCCACAAGGCAATGGCGTTACTGAATCTATAAATATGAACCTATTGAAGAACATAAGAAGGACTATTGAATAAAATTAGAGGTCATGGCATCTCAGTTTGAAGTCATCTTTGTGGGTTGATAGGATCACCTACAAAAAATTAATAGCCAACTCTCCATACAAGCTAGTATATGGTAAGAAAGCAAGGTCACCCATTTCTCTTAAGTTTCCTACTTTATAACTAATACATCAACTTGATTTGTTAGAGAATGAGCCTATGGAGATTAGTTATGTTGAGCTTATGGAGTTGGGAGAAGTAAGAAATCATTCCATGCTAGCCATGGAAATTCATCAAACACAAGTGAAGAGATATTTTGACAAAGGAGCTTCTTCATGAAGTTTAAAGAAGGATATTTGGTCCTCAAGTGGGATGAGGATAAAGATAAACCAAGAAGGCACACAAATTTTGAATCCATTTTAAGTGGCCCATACATAATCTCTAGCTATAAATCCCATAATGCCTTCCAACTTATAATGATGGATGGTGAGGAGCTTCCAATCCCAGTCAATGGGATACATTTAAAACATTGCTACTGAAGAGCTAAGTTCCTTGTACATATTTAGTTTCTTTTTTTTATTCCAAGTGTTGTTCAAGAAAATTAGTTGTTTTTTGTCTTAAATAAGTTCCTTGTTTTCACTTTTGCATTGTTTAGTCAGTTTTCCCTACTTTTTGTGTTTCCCTTATTGTTTTGGAGGATGAAAGTTGTCTTATTTCAAATCAAAATTTGTACTTTCAGTCATGTATCTGATTTTTCATTGCTTTGTGAGTCCAAATGTCATGTATATGGTCTCTTTCTCAAGCATAACATGCATGCTTCCCAGTTGAGTTGTCAAAATGTTGACAATTTTGACCCATCAGGTCAAAGTTGTCACCCTTACCATTCAAAACCTTGCATATTATGCTAGTTTCTCTTATGAGTCAGTTACTGGTCCTAAAAAGTCCTTGAAATAATCCATGATTAATAGGCCTTATTGAGGCATTCACTTTAGTTTTCAAAGGATTTTTGTGAAAAAAAAATTATAGAGTCTTGTTTGGGTCCAAAGGGTCATTTTCAAAAATTTAGAAAGGTTAATTCTTTTGGTAAGGTCCATTTTCAATAAACTTGAAGGAATTTTTTCATAATTTTGGAGGGACCATTGCAAATTTCTTTAAAAAAAAAATGACTTCTCAAAAAATTTTTTTTGAGAAAAACACAAACTCAAAGGGCCTTTCAAAAGTCTGAAGGGTTCTTTTCAAAAATTCCAAAAGATACTTTCCTTTTGAAAAAGATATTTTCAAGGTTTCTAAATGTACCATTTTGAGAAAGCTAAAGGGTTCTTTGCAAAAAATTTGAAGGGATTTTTAAAAATTCATAAGGGTTCTTTCCTTTCAAAAAATGTTCTTTGCAAAATTCTAAAAGGTTCATTACAAAAAACTTGAAGGGCACTTCTCAAGAAAAGGGGTCACTTTTAAGAAGGCCGAAGGTTACCTTCCTTTCAGAAATGGCATTTCAAGTGAAAACTAGGGCACTTTACAAGAAATCCAAAGCTACATTTTCAAAGAAATTTTTTCAAGGCCAAAGAAAAGAAATGAATTATTTTAGGAGAATTGTCCATGGAAATAAGTTCTGAAAGAAAAGCCTAAAAAAATTAATCCAAATGAAAATCTCAAAGAAATTATTTTGGACAACAAATATGAATAAATTCTTCTAAAGGAAAAAGCCTGAGAAAAAGGTGAAATAAACTATTTTGAAAAAAAGGTTGAAACAAAAGGCTTGAAAGACTTATTTCTGAAACAAAATAAAGTATGAAGAAATTATTTTAGGTAAATTTCCCAAAACAACAAAAGTCTAAGGGGAATGGCTCGAAAGGTTAATTCTTTTAGGAGAATTATCCAATATCAAATAGTCCAAATAAATAGTCAAAAATAAAAGTGTGAAGGAATTAATGATGGGCCTACAAACATTAAGCTTAAGCCCCTACAAGTAGCTATTACCTTTGGTCAAGTTTTTTAAAAGGTTAATCAAGATTGTCATGAGCTTGACACTTGTCAAGATCTAGCAAGGAGATTAATGGATGAGAAAAGGGTAGGTTTTCAAAAGGATCTTAGTGGGATTTTGATATCCAATCTAAAGAAAAGGATGAGGATTTCTCCTTTCAACTTTGATGATGTGGTCTACATCTCATAAATAAAACATTCAAAGTGACCCAAGCTCAATTAGATGCATCCAGGTAGAGCATGAACACATAAGAGTAGAAGATCTATAGTATAAGACTATAGTTAGGAACATGACAAATTTTAAATGCAAGGATCAAATCATGCACACTTGGTAGGGACATACAACTACCTTCAACATGGATTTGTCAATTCTTATATAAGAGACTTGAATGCATGAGGGGCTTCAGGAGATTTGTAGTGATTTTTGATGGATAATATCATGATCAAATTAGTTACATGCTTTCAATGTCAAGGAGCTCAAGAACAAGAAGGTGGATATTTACAATGATTTTAGATGGTTGATCTCATGATCAAAGTAATTGCATGATTTTAATATTGAGGAGCTCGAGAACAACAAGGAGGGATCCACAGTTATTGATGACTTCTTATTTTAGTTCCTCACTCTAAGATTCAATTACCTCTTCTCTCTCGTCCTTTATTCTATAAGTATAAGCTTTTGAGCCATTGTAATGATCAATTTTTCCATGTTTAGATAACATATATATTTTGCCTATTTTGACGAATAAGATAGAGTTCATATCTCCTCAAAAGCTTTTGTTTTAGTATATTTTCATGGTCTATTAGGAGATGAAAGTGATATATAAGGATTCCTCTCATCTTATCCTTTCCATTATACCTATTTACAGGTGTTAGGATCATCCTTGTAGGTCACATAGTGTGCTTTATCATCTTGTTTATATGGCAAGTGCAAGCTCTATCTAGTGTCTTTGACAGACCTATTAAAAATTACCTTAGATCATGTAAAATCCTAAACCCCTATATAAAATACTATTATTTAGAGGCTTCCATTTGAGTAGTGTAACTATATTCATGTCCTTGTTCATCTTCTTAATGCATGTGAAGTAAATGAAAGTCATATTTTTCATGTATCACTATCATAGATAGGATTTCTCTTCAAGTTCTTTTCTTACCTTTTCCCTCTTCCATTTTCCTTAGAAATTTATGGCATACACTATGGATCCTAAGCGATACACCAAAGGGAGTTATCCTTTATAATATAGAGATTCAATCCATTGATTAGGTCACCCATAGCCTAGGATTGTTTCCATGTTCTAGTAGATTATGGAGGCTTAAAATATCTTCATAAGGGTTTGAGTCTAATTGACAATAGTAACATTATTATTCAAGGTACATATACATGTGTATGATTCATTTTCTACCCACTTCCATGTCCATAGCTTTGTTAGCACCTATAGGAGGGAAAGAATACTAAATAAAAATTTTAGACCTTGTTTCAAGGCTTTCATGTTGAAAGACTTATGTTTTAAAGGTTTGACAAGGTATAAGAATCAATTAAAGGTTTTTACCCCATAACCACTACCTAAACTCATGTATATATCTTGAACTATAGAATAAACACATACAGGTGGCTTAACAAGGAGTTGAGGAGTCATTTTTCAGCATTGAAGTAATTGATATAACTCTTTTTGAAGTCCTAGTGGGAAGAAAGGTTCATGATAGGTCTATTTTTAAGGCTAGTTTGGAAAATATAAGTGGGAAACCATGATCAAATATTTAGTGACTATGTTCAGGGATCAAATTCCCAAAAGTGTAAAGCAAAACACACAATCTTTTTATTAAGATCTTATGACTAGGTTATGAAAAAATTTGGTGCATCCTAATTTATTTGTCTCATAGTCTCCACATATGACAAAGATTTTGAAAAATTTTAAGGTTAAATGATCAGTTGAAATTAGTTATTGGGAGATCTAAATTTTCCCTTTGGTCCACTAAACTTAGAAAGTGGGACCTAGAGTTTTGAACATCAGAATCCCTTCATACCCAAAATTGTAAATAAGGAATGTATCCATCTAGGATGGAAAAATTGAGTTTATGATCCCATTTTTATTCTAGATTCATCAAAAAATGTTTGAAAAAAAGGTCAGAACTTTGTGTTTTGAGTACCATCCACACCTACAATTGTCTCTCACCTAGAATATTGATATACAATGGACTATGAAGTCCTACAAATGCATATTATAAACTTAGATGTATGAACATAGAGATAATTTTTAGATAATATTGCCTCCTAAGACTTCATATGGTTCTTATGGACTACATGACATAGATTCCAATAGTAAAAGCCACCAATATGACCCCACACAGTTAACTGTAGATGACTGTGAGAAGTAGAGAGCAAAGGGATTGGGTTTTTTGAGGTGGATATATCCTAATAATGAAATAAATGTGTATAAATCACTGATATATGATCATGCAATACTTTAAGGAGGCTTATGCATTGTTTCCAAAGTCCAACCCATGCAATTGCACCTACAAGTGCCTTACCCAAATAGAAAATACAATCAAGTACCTTGACCAATTAGATAGGGTACATGATTGAGGGGTTTTACCAAGAGTTGAAATGATGAAATGATTGGAATCAGTTAGAAAATGGCATTGAAATCTCATGAGACCCCCAATCAAGGAAGTAAATCATAAAACCCCTTTCTAAAAGCATTACATAGTCAACATGTCAAAACCTTGTAGATACTTTCTTCTCCAATTTTGCCTTAGGTTTTAGTGCTATTGGTGGATCAGGTGATAAGACCAAGGGATTAAATTAGGTTCAGATGGTCTCCATAATTTTGATAATCCCATCTAATATTTACTTTTTATGGATAAATATGGTAAGTTCCATTTTTTTAAATCTCAGATAGAGGGCATTCCCCTTGAGTGTAAACTAGTAGGTTTTGTAGAATAAGGTGAAAAGGGTGGGCTAGGAGAGAAAATAACCTTGAAAAGAGGTTTAGGAGTTTGATTTCACCTAGGAAAAACATGGAAACCAAGAAAAAAGAGGATGAAACTCAATAAGGTGTCCTATACCACAAGGGTTATAGTCAGGCCTATCATGCATGATTAAGCTTAGAGCCCAAATAAAAGGTCAATTCAACTTAAAACCTTGGTAGAGCACTCCAATGTATTAGAGAATTTTTATGAGATCATATTAGACATGTCTAATCACTTGGTATGTAGACAAATAAAAAAAGGCTATTTTTGACTCAATAACAACATTAGGTCTATTTAAATGGAAGGAAGAGCTTGATAGGCTAACTTTGAGTGCTCACATCTTCCTTGAGGTTGTGCATGGAGATATAAGGAGTTTGGGGAAGTTGAAAAAGGTCTTGAACTTTAAATTTATAGAATTTGTTGGTAGTTCCAACATCCCATCTTCATAAACAATCCTTAAGGGCTTAAACTATCTAAAACCCATGCAAACCCTAGATAAGGACGTGATTAGGAAAATGAAGATGGAAAGTTTTTATAATGGACTAGAATGGAATTGAAAGTGATTAGATGATGTAGGGTACTCTCTCAGGTGCCTCCCTATCCTTTTTCATTATATAGATGGAGTATAAAACATGGTATTTTTGACTATTTTGTGAATCATGCAAGTTTTATGAGGTTTTGAGAGATGAAATAAACTTTGGAAGGAATATTGATAATTAAGATAACTCCTCATGTCCATTTCATGCTTTACAAAAAATTCTAAGTTTTCCTACTAGCTTCTTCATCCTAACCAGTCAAAATTGGCATAGTGAACATGATAGTGAGAAGGGTGAAAAACTTCAAGATATTGTTAAGGTTTGCCTAATACCTCTCAAGCCATACATGGTCTTGAAACATTTCATTGGATCCCTTATATATTTTTCAATGTGAAATTGAAGCCAATTTTGATTCCAAGTGTGAGGGGTGACTGAGAAAGGAGTTTATTTGACTACAAGCAGTGATGGCTCACTTTTAGAAGATTATATGTGATTAAGATTACAACCAATGCATGGAAATGAATGTTTGCAATCCTTCCCTCTCATTCCAATAATTAGACCTATCCCTAGTTAGTTTTGTGATGTTTAAATGGGGGTGAATGGTGAAGGTAATTTTGTTTTGTAAAATGAGAACTCCTATGCCACATTTCAAGAGTTTCATGCCTTGGTTTGACACTTGTGCTTCCTAAATTTGCATGATAAATTTCACATTTTATTTTCATTCACATCTAACTCATTTTTCTAACTTTAAATGTGTCTTTATGACCTTTGGACTTATTTATTATCTTCTTTCTCTCAATTTCTATAAGAACTAGCCATTTTGGCCTTTATATAATATGCTTCACCTGAGTATGATGAAACTATGCTCATTTACATACCATAGATTAATAAATAGTACTAATTTTCACCTCTTATATGATTTTTCATAGTGTGTTAACTTGAATCATTGCTCTTGCATAGTGATTATTATATTTTCCTTAACATTATTGTCTATTCTCTCACCTATTTACAACTTGAAAGCTTCTTGTAGTTCATGTGAAGTGTTTTATGAAGTGTCAAGGTTGAGTGAGTTAGTCAATTAAAATATTTCCATTTTATGCCTCTTTTTCATTACTGCTATCCTAAACATTCATCACAACCTCATAATGAAATATTGATGTGAGAAGATTCAGATTAGAGAAGTGTATGCCTAGTTAGTCTTTTGGTCTCATGTGTGACATGCATCTGGTTGGTATTCATCAATTAATTTGGTGTATTACTACCTTTAGGATAGTTTAATTGTTATTTTATCTCCCTTTTCCTTGTAAGCATAGGTGTAGTAGTGATCCAAAAGTGGTACGTTAAGGAAGCTAGCCCTATCTAGAGATTCAAATCATTCTTAGGCTACCTACATCCTATATGTTTTTTAATTATGCCACTTAGATGATGAGAGCTAAGATATATATTCAAAGGGTTAAAATCCAAGTTAAAGTAGTAACAAGAGGGACCATGGTAATAAAAAAGGTCAAACCAAGCCAAGAACATAATAAAAGGAACCTACAAATATTAAAGTTATACCATGCACAAATAAAAGGGAATAAAGGGGATAATATATAAAGGGGATCAAGCATATAATTTTTAGGCTATGATTTGGTCATGTTGAAAAACATGGCTAAGCCTTAGTGTCAAAATTAAGCCTGATTTCACAATTTTTTTAAAGTGTTCCTACCAATTTTGCTAGTACCAAATTTTGAATTTAAATCAAAGGATGTAAGATAGGGTTTCTAAATAAGGGTTTTAGGAAGCTTGAAGTGGATTAAATTTTATTATTAACAAACTAAAGGATAGAAAGAGGTCAGATTAAGATAAAATCATTAAAACTATAAAACTTAGACATTGTCTACTTTTAATGAACATCTATTAGACCTATAAGCTAAAATAAGAAGGTCCAAAGTTAGCAAAATTTAGAAAAGGTTAAACTAGATCCATGAACAAACAAACCAATTATAACATGGTGGAGATGGTCTTCAAATATAGATAATGTGAAAACCTCTCAAATGACACTTTGATTAGGTAATTTTCAATGTTAAGATAGAAATTATATAATTTGACACATGGATCCCCAATTTTTAGAAATAAGAGGTATGTTACCTCAACAAATGGTGACTTCTAAAGGAAGCATAGCCATATGTTATAATTCAAAGACTCTAGCTCAAAAAAATGATTATATTACTTATTCTACTTGATCAATACCATTATCAAGATTAGTTCATGGTTAAAAGAAACCTTGCACCTATAGAATTAGGATCATACACCAAAACCTAGCCATTTTGTGTGTGTGCTTTGATTCAACTTAATTTTTTCCATGGGATTTAGGAGACAACATCCATGTCTCATGTCTTTAATCATTAACATTGACTTGAATCATGTTTATTTATCTATTAAGAACCATGATTTAGCTCAGGGAAGGCTAAGGCATTATATTTCTACTAGTTAGACATCTATATCCCTGATAGAGATGCCTTTAGCTCCATTCAAGGCCTTGCTCCATTGATATCTAGGTGTCCATAGCCCTAATGGAGATTACTAAAAACACCTTTGCTTTGAATTTCTTTGATTTTTTGATAAACTCTTATTTTTCCTATTTTTTTTAGATATTTTAGGCTTTTTAGCAATGGTTTGGAACTAAGTTAGCTAGGTTCAAGGGTCTGGAAAAATGTTTGATCCTCAGACAATAACCTATGGTTACAAATTTGTCCTTAGAAAGGACATTTGTTAAGTATAAACATTATTGTGCCTTAATAATTCAAGCTTTCATCCCACATATGCAATCCTTCTTAAACCGAATGTAGATCAAAATAATCTTTAAATTCTCATAGAGTAGTTGACCTATCTACTGGTCCTTACTAGTTTCTTTAAACTATAACATAAGCTTAAATTTCAAAACCATGATCAACAAATGATTGAGATTCATACCTGTATTTATGAATTGTGGAGTTCCTTAGTATTTAAGATGAATTTTGAGCTTAGGGCTGCCCCAAAGGACTTATTAGAATCAAGGAACAAAGAAAATCAAGCAAACACATAAGACAAAAAGTAATGGAAAACTTAAACAAATATACACAAGCATATGTTAAAATAAGGGATATGAAGGAAAGAGTATAAAGAAACTAATCTATCCTACCTACACTAACTCTAACTATTCTTACAGTTTACTCCATGAAGACCCCAAGTGGAGAAATATAAAAATAATGCTTGAGATACTACCCGTTGGTGGTAAAAGTGAATTCAACTCCTTATAGGTCTTTAAATTTTAAGGTGTTATTTCCAAGTGTCTCAACAATTTAATAAGGACCTATCCATAAGATTTGAACTTCCCATGTTTACCTTTAGGCTTAGATGCCTTGTCCCAAATAAGAACTAGGTCTCCTTGCCTTAACACCTTTATCCTTGATCACTTGTCAAAACACCTATTCATTGTGGTTTGGCATCTTCTAAATTTATCAAAATCATTTTCTCATGCATCCTTCATTTGAACAATATCTAATATTTTTGAGTTTTCAAGTTCTTGATCTTCTTCCATATATTCCTGCATGAACTTGTATGTAGGTAACTTGAAGGTGATAGGGAAGATGGGATATTGACCATACACCAATAATAATGGTAATGCCTTGATAACCTATTTTATCTATGTTCTCTCTACCTATACGGCATATTTGAAAAGTTTGTGCCACATTCTATGTTTGTCTACAACAAACTTCTTTATTACTTTCATCAATTTCTTATTAGTTGATTATGATACTCCATTACCCTAAGGATAATGGTTGGATGATAAATTGAGGATGATAATATTTCCATATGCTCATTATATCATTTAAATGGATATGAAATTAGATCCATTGTCACATACTAGAGAGACCTGAGTCCCAAATCTGGTGCATATATTTTCTTCCAAAAAATTGATTACTTCTTCAATTCTACACTATTTAGTATCCACTACATCAATCCATCTAGTGTAGTATTTATTATTAGTTAGAACATAATTATGAACCTATGATGAGTTGGGGTTGAATACCCCCATGAAATACAGTCCCCACTAAGAAAAAGGTTTATCCACCATAATTGGTTGTAGTGGCATGGCTACCTTGGGCTCCTTTATGCTAAAGATTTGACATGAATGGAATTGACTTACATGCTTATGGGAATCCTTGAAGATGGTGGGATAATAATAAATATATCTAATTATTTTTTGAGATATTATTCCTCTAGATGGATGTCCACTTCCTAGTTTCTCATGAAAAGTGCTCATGATCTCAACTACTTCTTTGGATACACACTTTAAGTAAATTCCTTCAATGTTATTTCTATATAGCACTCTATCTCTAATCAATTAGTGGGATACCTTGAGTCTTAGGTATCTTCTTTTCTCCCTCATAATACCTACATGATATGTGCCATTGATCATTAATGGATAATTGGATCATACCAAACATTGAATTGAAAACTTTCTTGTTTAACTTGCATGACATTAAGCTAGGGCTTAGCTTTGATAATTATTTGAATCAAACCTTGGCACCTTAAATAATTTTAAGTTTTTATTTCAATTTTATATTATTGAAGAATAGACATCCAATTACCTCTTCTTTCTCCTAGTTCATTCTGGCTCAGCATAATCTTGGTGGTAGGGTCTAGTAAGATGGGATGCACTTTATTCCTAGTAATGTAGTGCCTAAATTTATTTTCTACTTTAACTCACATGATTTATTATAAATAAAATAATAATTTATCCTATCATTATTAAATTTTGTGCTCATGAAAGTAATTATATGGTCACATCCATCACTTTTTTGAGTTAAAACTACAAAAATAGTATGATCAGAAGCAAAGGAATAAAGCTAAAAAACCTTGGAGAAATCTTTGCTTATTAGGACTAGATCTTGGACAATTTCCTCCTTGATGTCCTTAAATGATTTCTTATTTTCCTCATTCCAACATATTTTGGCATCCTTTCTCAACATATCATTCAATGGTTTGATCATTTCTACAAAGCCAGAAATAAAATTTTTTACAAAGTTAATTTTGCCAAATAATGATTTTAGTTTTTTCCTACTATTAAGAGGCTCTATTATATATATATATATATATATATATATATTCCTTCATTAGTAATGACATGGCCTACAAATTTACCCTTAGTAACACAAAAGAGGCTCTTCTTAGGGTTGAGAGAGATCCCATACCTTTTGCACCTTTCAAATACATATTGTAAATGCATGATGTGATCTTCCCTATTTTTAGAAAAAAATAGTTAGATCATGCATCTATATAATGATGCATTTATCTACCAAGCCTTAGAAAGCATGATTCATGGTCCTTTGGAACATTTATCCTATTTTGATTAGTATAAATGACATCCTCTTATATTAAAATATACCCTACTTGGTAGTGAAAATAGTCTTCATCTTGTCTTCCTGATTCACCAATACCTAGTTATACCCTAAAAATACACCAAGAAAAGACATCATAACAAAACTATAAATGCTTTGTATAACTTTCTCCAAAAAAGTAAAAGGATATTTTTCTTTTTTAGATGACTTATTTAAATTCCTCAAAATAATGCACAGTCTTATTTCAACGTTAATTTTCCTAACTAGTACTAGATTGGTGGCCCAGGTAGAGTGGCTAATGGGAAATACAATCTTGGAATCTAAAAACTTTTTAAATTATTTGAAAATCATAAGCTTTAAAATAGGGTTGATAAGCCTCTAATTTTATCTAAGAGTATAGTATGGGTGACGAATTTTGGATAAATTGTTTTCAATTCATCATAGTACCATCCAATTATGTCTTTATAGTTTGTCAACAAGTCTTTAGATTTTTATATTAAATGATCATACATGATGTTCCAATGTTAACTAGATGAGGATAATCTTGAGGTCTAAGATCAACTACCTTGTAATCCTTCCCACTTGTGTTAGGAATCTTAGTTTTCTCAGCTAGTTTATCTTGATCAAATAATCTCTCCAAGGTAATCATGCCTTTTGGAATTTTATTGTCATTCAGCTTAGTGACTTTATTATCAAATATGCCATCTTCTTCAATATTATTCTCATTGGACTCATCTATGACATGGGATTAAAATACCCTTGAATTGGTAATGAAATCAAATATTTTTTGGTCATCACCAAATACCTATAGATGGTTGACATTATCTAGGACTGAAGAGCATGGAACTAGTTCAATGCTAAAGTTTGGAGAGTCATGGTTTGGCATAAGATTGGCTGCGGCTAAATCAAGCTCATTAGTAGCCTTGTTTTTATTCCCTAGGGATGGAAAAAATGTTGAATAAATCAAAATATTGCATCAAATCCTAGACTCTAAACTTATATCTCTTGAGATATGATAATTTACACAGGTACTTACTCCTTACCTAATTGACTACTAGTTTTGAATCACCATGAACTAATACTTCTTTGACTTTGTACTTGATGGAAAATTATAAACCTAATATCAATGTTCTGTATTCTACAATATTATTGGTTCATATAAATTAGAGTCTGTAGGAAGCATGATATACCTTACCGATAGGATTGGTTAGGACAACTCCTACTCCATACCTAGATTTACATCTAGCCCCATCAAAATGTAGCTTCCATAATCTAGGAATAACATGAGAAGGTTTAGGATCACCTACCTTGGTGGTTTCAAGGGTGAAAAATCCCAAATTAGAGTCAAAAATGTTCACCTTTCATTCATAGCATTATATTAAATGATTATATGTTTCATCTTTGGTTTTCTTTCCACTCTAATCTGATTTAGGACTCTTTTCCATGATAACCACAAATGAGAAAAATTAGTGGACATACACCCATTAAGGGCCTTTATCAATTACCTGCTTAACAACAACCCATAAGCATCAATAATTTATACCACCTAAATCTAGACTTATCTAATTGAGTAATAACTTTATTAGATTTAATAGGATTCAAGCCAAGCTATTTACAAATACCTACTGGAATAATGTTTGTAGATGCACTAGAATATAATAAACAATTATGTAAATTCTTACCAAACATTCTAACACTAATAAAAATAGGTAGGGATTTTATCTTATCTTTGTACATAGCAACATTGGTGTTGTGGGATGACTACCAAATTTTGTAGACAAGGACTCCAACAAAGGTCCCTTTGCTCAGTGATCTATCTTAATTCATGTAATGTGATATTATCCTTTATTTTATTCATGTATTATATAATATTATAACTAGTTTTATTAGAAGAATTAAATGCATCAGTACTATGTTTAAAAGCACTTCCCTTTGGAAGATCTTGGTTATTATTTGAGGCAATATCTAGAGGAGTGTTGAAGTTGTTAAGAGGAATTTAAGTATTCAAGGGATGATTTTTCTCTCTATTCCTTAGAGGGTGGTCTTCTTTAGGAACTACTCGAAATCATGGACTTCTTCAATGATATCATCAAGTTTATTATCTTCTTGTAAAGGGAAGTCAAATGTCTCCATCATGAAGGCTTGGTTAATAGATTTGGATCCTAATGTACCCATACCATTATCTTTGTTAATAATTACTTCAAATGTATCCAAATCCTCTTAAAGGCTTCAAAAGCTTTATAGAATTCAATGCAATCTATCTCACTATGTCTAGAAAAACATAGTGTTATAATAATCAAGTAAAGTAATATCAATAAGATTTATATCCATTGTTTTCTTATCAAAAGACTCATTTTTATTATTATTATTTTAACTATAATTATGGAACCTATTATTGGGCCTATTAAACCTTTGGAAAGAAAAGTTACTACTTGAGCTCTCTCAAATATTACCAACTTATTTTTTTGGCTGAAGCAAATCAGTGCTTAACTTTTGAAATTTTTTAAAGATAAAGTTAGTTTCATTTTTGGGAGACTTATAATTGTGAACTTGATTGTTATTAGTACCATTTGATGGTACTAAATATTTTTAATCACTTGGATAAAATCTATTTGTAGCAGTGTTCATGAATCCTAAGTTCTGAGTAAGATGAGCATGACATAAAGGTAATGGGTTCAACATTAGTATTTAAATCAAGGTAGGTATGTTCTAATTATTATTAGGGAAGACAATCAAAGTGGTAAAATATGCATTAACATTGGGAATAGAGTAGGCCATCTAACCTTGGGGATGTATTTGATCATTAATGGTCACTACTTCAAAATAGGCTAAAGTCAGAGTATTTATAGGCCCAATAACTCTCTTTATGAAAATAGAGGTCATGGGATCAAAGGAATCTTTATAGATTTATAGATCTAAAGCCTCATATATTCTATAAGGATATATAGTCATACTTAACATCTTTTGGAACCTAGTATTGAAATCTCTAATGGGTTCATTTGCATCCCTTTTTACCATGGTGAATTGTTGGTACAAGACACAAGGACTAATAATTTTGCCAACTTGGTTAATGATTTTTTTTTTAAATTGGTCCCAACTATTAATGTAATTCTCAAATAAATTTAAAAACATTCATACACAACATATTTAAAATTAAAAGGAAATAGCCTACACACTATATCCTCATGGACTACATTTATCAATCTTAATGTATCGTTAAATGACTTTATTTGTTCCTTTGTAGTTACACTACTATTAGGACTAAATGTTGGTAAATATTTCTCAAGGTTATAGGAAAGGTCATGTACCACACCTAACACATTGATATAAGAGCCACCCAACCAAGCCATGCCTTGATTGGGGTTTAATGCATAAGCACCCTGAATAGGTGAAGTTGGCAAAGACTATGAAATCTTGTACTTACCTTTGTCATACCTAGCTCTTTTATGGATTTCTAACTCGATAAAAGGTTCCCTAGTCTTTGAGTGTGACCTTATTCTAATTCATGGAAATTCTAGTTTAAAAGTTTCAAATCCTATTTGAAATATGATGTGTCAATCCTAACTTTGTAAAGAACAATGATAAGAAATGCACATTAAGCAAATTTTTCAAAGATTCATTTAAATAACAATGAAGGACTATAATATTTAACTAAATTAGCTCAAAGGTATATCCAACATGTAATTAAGATCAACATTTACATGTTTTAAGCTTAGATGAACATAATTGAGCAAAGGATATAAGAATATTTGATCAAAATAACTATTACTAACCTCAAATCTACTATTTTCACAATTCTAATGTTATATTTACCACATTTCAATGTATGTATTCAAATAAGGTTAATCTTTGTCTAAATTAGCATAAATACTAGTCTAAAACTATAAAGATCACCAACCTTTACACAATTATGATAAAAGAAACATAAATATGCAAATATTGAAGTGTTATTTGATCAAAATACATCAAAACCATTAAAGATGTTACAAATTCATAAGGATTTGTTGATTAGCCCTCCTTCTAGCACCAGTGGAACACTTCTTGTTGATGCCTTTAAGTGTATCATAGGTGATCTTAGTGTTTAAATAACACTTCTCATTTTAGAATTTGAAGAATTTAGAGCATGAGTAGTAGGTTTTGGTAATATGGTTATCTATGATGAAATAGTGATAGAGAAAGCAAACTATTCCAAAATATTTATAAAGTTTGGTGGTTAGGAGCCACCTTGGCACTATCTTTGAAAAGTGAATTAATCTATGATAGTATCAGTGAATTGTGATCAAATTTTATTATAAAGATTAATCTATATGCATATTTATAACAAAAACTATCCTAAAGTAATTTGGTTAAAAAATAAGTAAAATTTAAGGTAAAGGAGAGAAGAAAAGTGGTGTTGATCTTTCTCTCAGACATCATGATAAAGTTCAAATGTTTCCTAAGCATTTAATTCAAACCAATGTATGAAGTAAATTATCTTAAGCTCAAATCATAACATATATAAAGAAAATTTGTAAGGAAGATAAGAAAAAATGCAAATAAGAACCACATTTACTTTAAAGATTTACTCTATTAACCAGATAGACAGTGAACATCTACAAATGTAAACTAAACAAAGTGAAGAAAAGTAAGGAACCTTAAATTAAACCATCATATGCATAAGTTAGCAATTCTACATTTAAAAGGTACCCATCAAAAATTCAAAATAACTATTCAAATCGAAGACTTCAGAACAAACAATTGAGAGAGAAACCATATAGTAAATGATGTAAACAAATTCAAAAAATCTTTTTGGGATTCTTTGTTTAAATTAATAGCTCAAAATTATAAAAAAATTGGCTCAAAACTCCCCCCTTTACAATAGATAATACTCCTTTTATAAAAACAAGGAAGCATGTCGGTTAGTTGTATTAACTTACAAGTGTATAAATGTAAAGGAAAATTATCCTTTCTATAAAGTTTTAAAAATACATTAGACTTTCCAAAATGAACTAACCTATAGGAAAATGTGCTAACAAAATGCACATGCCTTTACAAAAGAGTATCCCATTTGTAAAATTTACAATGCTTCAATTAAATAGAATATTTGTAACTAATTAGTGGACCCTATGCTAATGAAGTACCTTGGTTATGATGAAGTAGCCTTACAACCTTTTGATGTTGCTCATTAGTAAGTCTCAAATTAATTGTAGGTTCAAGGAAGACTTCATCCTCTTGCTCAGTTAAGTATTCAAAGTCCCTATTATTTCTCTCCAAGGCTTCTTTAATTCTCCTCACCTCAACAATCGTTTCTTCTATCATTATGATCATATACATGACCCTATTGTTGTCAGTCCTAAACTACCTTGGCTTTTTCTCTTTACCTCTTTCATGACCAAAGTGGTCTTATACTTAAATTCATCATCTATAATGATGCCCATGGAGCTAAGTGTTTTAGGATTGGAAATAATCATCTTAAGGAATTTTTATATCCTATACAATAACTTTTTATCATCCTTGAGGAGTCTTTATAGGATTTTGGACCATAATCTTCACCATTGAATTTTATCTACAATCATTCCCATTACTTGGGTTGGGCTAATTGTCTTAAAAACTAGGATTTTATCCCATGTCAAGATGTTAATTACATCCTTCATCTTATCTTTTAAACTCTACCATGGAGGAATTAAACCCTTAGGTGTTGTATCTTGATGAACTAATACACCTTGTCTTGTTTTTGTTATCTTGAGAGAATTAAATGTGTCATAAAATAATGCTTCAAAAATATCTATCATAGTATCTAGGATAGATAAAACAACTTGGCTCTCTAGATTTTCCCTTTGCTTCTTTAGATTCTCTATTTTTTATTTCATGCCCTTGATACCAGTTTATAGTTGGGATAATTGAGATTGGACCAATCCAAGTATATCTTCTTTAAATATGGGGTCTTCACACAAATTTTAGCCACCTACTGAAGTTAAACCAATAAATTGGTTCACTTTTTGAAAAATGAATTCTTCATCAGGAATTAGGGCTCTCCTTTTAGTCACCCTTTTGAAACCTGTAATTTTTGGATTGAATTGGAATCCAACTAATGATTGAGTTATTTGAGGAGGATATGGAGTCTCTACTTGGGTGCCACTTGACCTCCCAGGAGAATTCATCAAAGTTCCACTTGACTCCCCAAGGGAAATCAAATTTCTCTCTTTCTCCTCCTTTTACCAGGCAATTATCCATGGTTTGAGCTCATCATGTACAATTATGTTCAATGACTTAGTCAGGACCCAAGAGTGTTACAGAGTAGGAATAGTTTGTATCTTATCATAGATTAACCATTCAAGGATGGTTGGTCCTTTTAGCACATTTTATTCACTAAAGACATTAACCTCACTTAATGGGTGAGTGAAGGTCAATCTAGGCCTCTTAGGTCCTATTAGAACTAATGCTTGTTCAGCCTTTCTCTTTTGTGGGAAAAAATAGAACTAATCTCAAATCTAATTCCTGCATTTTTTTATTCCCACCTCTTCATTTTGGGATTAGGTTTCCTCTATCTACATTTACTCTTCATCAAATTGATAAGAAGTAGACATCATCTACAATGCATATTCCATTATCTCACTTGGGTCTAATTCCACTACATCAATGTATTCAATTGGAGATCCTAGTTCATTGGGTTGGGCTGAAGATGATGTCCCTTTCTTAGGTCCCATTTATTTAGGCCTCTTTTTATATTGTACTTTAGGCTTTGTGACTTCTTCTTATGATTTTGGATACATGAGAAAAGGTCTATAGGATTAACTTCCTAACAAGTGATATTACCCTAGACCAAGTTACCAAATGTCATCACTTTATTTATATTTATTCATTAATTAATCTTTTATTTTGATGCCACATTTCTTACACCTTGTCATACTATTGTGACGAATGCAGCCTTGGTGTATATTGAGTCATAGACTCCTAGCCAATGTTCATAGGTCAAACTTATTTTTTTGGCCTTCAAATACTTCACAACATTGTCATTAGGGTCTCAGTATCTTATTTCATCATAGTTCAACTTGAAATATGATGTATGCCTAGTAGTATCTTCAATGTTATCCCAATAATACAAGATGGTTCTATCAATAGCCAAGGGTGGAGTATGTAGCAATCATTTCCTTTTACTACTACAAACACCATCAATACCATTTCATATTTGGAATGGAACTTCTTACTTAGCCATTTTTTATAGAACATGGACTAGCAGTCTAAGTGGAGTACATTATGTTCCCTCAATCTTGATGATTATATAATCTAGATAAAATAAGATGTCCCTAATGGATACAATGGACTTCTTTTCTAATGGGCTGACTCTTAGCATTAATCATCCTTTTATAATCTTAGTTAAGGTATGATAGATGCAATCACAGATAAAATGAATATGGTCCCTATACTTGAAGATATCTAACTTTGAATAGAAATGATACACTATCAATGTATTTTCACTTGACCATTCCCTAAATTCATGGATATGAATTATGGCAAGTAGGGCATCTAGGAGATAAGAAATCATATATAAGTTTTTCCTAGACACTTTCCTAATTGTGGATATCTACCTACATAAGCATGAGCTTATAACTTCCCCAATGGGAGGGGTGATCTCATTCTCAATCATAAAGTATATCACGGGTACCCAAATGCTATTAACATAAGTGGTAGTGAGGTTTCCACAACCTAATTCATCAAGGTCATTATCATCCTAATTTTAGGTTGAAATTAGCTGATGGGAATGTTATCACTAAGGTCAAAAATCACATGGTTTCTAAAATGCAACCATGGGGATAGAATAGTTTTGAGGTCATTTTTACTAGCTCTTTCATTAAGTGTGGTTACATCTACTTGGGGCATGGGTAACTTATAATAGTTCTCAGAAGCAATGGGAGACACAAAGGTAATGAATTTATGAGTATGTTCATTGATCAACATATCCTTTTTAATTTTAAATTCTTTAAAATTATGGAGGATGACATCTATAAAGTGAAGTACCCTTAGTTTTGTTGTTGCATGGTGAAGGCTCATCATCTATGCTAAAACCATGTTGTAATATCTTGTCTTAAAGGATGTAATTTTCTCATCCTCTTTCATTATGGGTTGTAATTATTCAATTGTCTAAATGACCTTAGACCACTTATTATCTCTATTATTCAATGCCACATCATCAAATAATATGTCCTTAAACACTTTTCCTTTCAAATGTATGGTTAAGTAGATCTCTATGTCCTCTTTGTGTTGCTTTCATACTATCATGACTAGAAGCTTTATAAATTGCTCATTAATGGTCTAAAAATTGCCTCTAGATCAATATGCACTTGGTTAGATGACAATCAATCTCTCTTTAGTTTAACTATGGGAAATTTGAGATCAATTCATGGCTTTGTGGATGATAGGGTTTCTCTACAAGTATTTTATAGGATTTAACAATGATGATATTTTGGCCTTGAGTGAATTTGGTTCCTTGGATTTGATTTGGACCTCTACCTTTATACCTTTTCTTTTTCATGACAACAAAATCTTTGGTTTTGTCATTTTTTTCTTAGGTGGCATCTATGTGGTATCTAATTGGCACTTTCATGACACTTTGTTCATTAAAGTCCAAAAGTTGACTATTTCCCTTTAAAAATCCTACTTGGTCTCACTCCATTAGATCATATTGAATAGATCAATTTGAGCCATTGATATTGATCTTGTGAGTTGTATGCCATTGGTAATTTTTGTATTAGGCCCCATGGTTATGCCACTTGGTAGTCCCATGGGTATTCCCAAGATTTGTACCTTATCATCTCCATCCATTGGCATGCATTTTCCATGTGGCAATCCTGTAGGCCCTTGGCGGTTCTATTTAATAGTCCATAGAGATCTCACTCCATTCGATCATCTTACTTTAATCTCATGTGAGTTGCATATCCTATAAAAGTGCATGATGTTTAAGTTAGTATCAAAACATATGATAACTTAGGTTAAATAATTTAGGCTATGGTTTATTTCATGTTAATAAACATGATATAAAATTTAGTGTAAAGTGTTTAGGCTAAGTTTAGATCATGATAAAAGGGGAACTTTAATAATAAGTAAAATGTTTTTTAACCTAAGGTTTTATGATAAAGCTTTAGGGTAAAAATTTATATGCTAACTTTTTATTAATGATATCTTGCATTTATTGAGTTAAGTTGATAGACTAGAACCAAATAAGATCATGGGACATATGGGGACCAAGCATGATATTTTAGACCAAAGTTTAATCAAATGTTTAGAAACATGACTACACTTTAAGATAAAATTTGAGCTATGTTCATGGAGTTTATAATCAATCCCATGAAAATTTGAACTTGGTCTATGATGGGATAAAGGCTAAATGAAAGGCAAATTTTATCTTTAAAGCACACAACTTTAAACATGCTTATTCTCTAAATGGGTCTCCATTAATCCTATACAACAAGCAATGAGCCTTAATAATATTTAATAGGTTCATCCATCTAAATGAGATTAGTTCCTTAGCTTGAATTTGATGGTCTTGTGGATGTTAATAACATCCTCATAGACATCAATTGATGGTCATGAGAATTTTGAATATAAGCTCATATAATTATTCATAGGGGATAAAATTTGACGATCTCATGGGCATCAATGATAGCCTCACAAAAATAAATTGATAATCACAATAATGTCAAATTTAATATCTTATAATCATTCATATGGGTTAAAATTTTATGGTCACACAGATGTTAATGATGTCCTCATGGACATCAATTGATGGGCATGAGAACATAAAATTTAATTCCCATGAACAATAGTTCCCATAATAAATTTGAATTAATACATGTCATTTGATTGATTTTTTACAAGAAGTTGCAGATCATTGATTATAATCTTGTGATCAGGCAAGATTGCCTCCATGAATCAAATTCTTTGATTCATCAAGTCTACCTCACTACATTTGATCAATGTTGCTTGATTAAACATGGACATTCCATCCTATAAATATTCACATGGTTTAAGTTAGGGCTCAAGGGCATATGAGAATTAGGTTAAAGTCTTAAGACTAAGGTCTCATTTATGTTAATAAACACAAATGGGGCCTCAGGACTAAGACATTAGTCTAAGTTGTAACAAAAGGGACCATGGTAATAACAAAGGTCAGACCATGCCAAGAAAATAATAAAAGGACCCTACAAACATTAAAGTTAGACCATGCATAAATAAAATGGAAAAAATGGGGTAATATATAAAGGGGACCAAGCATATAATTTTTAGGCTATGGTTTGGTCATTTTAAAAAACATGACTAAGCCTTAGTGTAAAAATTAAGCTAGAGTTCATGATCTTTTTAAAGTGTTCCCTCAAAATTTTCTCCCTCCATTTAAATCAAAGGATCTAATCTAGGGTTTATAAATGAGGGTTTTAGGAAGCTTGAATATGGATTCAATTCAATTTTTAATAGACCAAAGGCTAATAAGAGGTCAAATTAAGATAAAATCATTAAAATTGTGAAACCTAAACATTGTCTCCCTCCAATGAACATCCGTTAGACCTGTAACCTAAAATAAGAAGGTCCAAAGGTAGAAAACTTTACATAATGTTAAACTAGAGCCATGAACAAGCAGACCAATTAAAACATGGTGGATATGGCCTCCATATACAAATAATGTGCAAACCTCTCAAATGACACTCTTATCAAGTGAATTTTCAATGTTAAGGTACAAATTGCATAATTTTACACATGGGCCCCAATATTTCTAAATAGGGGGTATGTTAACCTCAAAACATTCCTAAACTAGTTATATAGTGGGATTTGATCAACATCCTAAGTTCTTTAGTAGGAAAGATAAAATCATCCCACACAATCATCTAAATCATAGTTGATATCAGATGTCTCCTTCACTCAATTGAGTGTACAACCTCAAACATCTTCCACAAGGGCAACATGGTGGATAATACTCTTGTAAATATGGGCATACTCAACTCAAAAATATCCTTGTAGATCAAACTCCTAAACATACCATATCATATATATGGCTTGATCAATAATGATTTACACTTTCAAGCCTTTTAATATTGTGGTAGGTGTTGTACTCAACACCCCCCCTATTTCCATAAGGAAATGGGGACCCACTTTTTTTTATTAATATGGTCTCTAGTTTGAGGCCCTCTTTTATGTGTTTATGAAAATTTTAGGAAGAGACTAATTTGGCCTTTTATACTTTAGTAAGATAGCATTGGTATTATGTGTAATATACTAACTCTTTCATCCTATCAGACTTATCCCTTTTGAGAATTATGCAATTTATCTTTTTGGGTTTTATGTTTTTGAGCTTATTATATTGGGTCTTATGTCTGACTTATATTTATTAGACTTATCTTTATCAAACATTTTCCCCAAAGAATTTGGTCTATGTCAAGTTTTTATTTAGAATTTTTAACTATAAACTTATCTTTGTTAGGGAAATTCTTATAGACACTTTATTTGAAATAATTTCCTTGATAGAATTTGACCCTTTGAGATTGTTGTCCCAAATATTTTGCCTGATGTAATATACCTACCCTTTGGCCTTTTTACATTTACCCTTTTCTTTACTAGACTTACCATTTGGGACTTTTTTCTTAGGCCCTTTCCCCACCAAAATGTACCCTATTAAGTAGAGCCTTTGAACATCTTTTCCTTGAATTAGATCCTCTAGAATTTTTGCTAAGGGTATTTTTTTTGACAATTACCCTTCAAATTTTTTGTCATGGCCATTTTCCCCAGTAGAATGACCCTTCAAACTTTTAGAACATGCCCTTTGGGCTTTATGAAACCTACACTTTAGGAATTTTATTTTGATCCCTTTGAATTTTAGAAATACCCTTCAAAACTTTTATCCTAGGTATTTTTCCCTATGAGCCTACCCCTCAAGACTTTTGCCTTGGACTAATTTTTTTGGGCCTTTTGCCCCAGACCAATTCTTTTGGACTTTGTGTCTCAAACATTTTGTTTGAAAAAAATGTAATTCCTTTAGACTTTGTCTCTCAAACATTTTTATGATGAAATTAGGGTCCCCAAAACAATTACCCTACATAAAATGGTCACAACATTTCTCACACATAAAATGGTTGAAGTAATACCCTACTGCCAAGATCAATATACCAAAAATAATATGAAATTTACAAGTGGTATCCCTATGTTCAAGCACATTATTTTATATATGAATATACTGAGTCACTTTACATTTATGTTTGTAGAAGTGAATCTAGAAATGATAAGTGTCAAGCTCAAAATAAGTTAAGTTGATTTGATGGTCATGTGGACATATTTGACATTTGTGGGAATGCCAAAATTAGGATCATAGATAAAATACATTGGTTTAAATTATGATGGTTGTGTGGATGTCATTGAAATTCATGAGGACATATTTGATGATCACACGAATGTCAAATTTAGTTTCAACAAATAAAGGATGTGGGGATTATACTCTAACATTCATATGAACATCATTAATGATTATGATGATGTCTTTAATAGTCATGCAAACATAAAATTTAAGAACAATAAGAAAATGATAGGGGATTAAATTACGATGGTCATGTAGACATAATTGATGGCCATGAGGATATCTTTGACAGTCATGCAGATGCCAAATTTAAGATCATAAATCAAAGGTCAACATTGATCTGTATAGTTGATCCAACGATTCAAGATTCGTAGATACTTTTGAAAGGAATAAAGATGTGACAACTATCAAGCTCATAAGATTAATTGAGTCAAAGCACTAAGATCTATGAAACACATTAACTTGAGCATAGATAATCGATGGTGCAAGATCAATGTGGAAATTTGAAAGGTCCTAGAAATAGTGAAAGACTACCACTTGGTATAAAAATATTTGATCTATGACTATAAAGAGCTTAGAGGCTCCCCTAGATCTACCAAGTGGCAAGCTCACATTCCATCATGTAAAAGATCAAATAGTGTGAGTTGACAGTGGAATTTTCAAAGATAAAAACTTAGTGAGAGGCATGGGTAACATGTAGCACACAATTATTTTTGGTTAACCATAGTTTCATTGGTTCTAAAGAATTGATATAATTATACGTGTCTTTGACAAATAACATGTAGTTCTAGTTTCCAACACCCATCCATTCAGACCACGTAGCCTTATAGGGATAAAACTTTTTACATTTATAGTTTTATAAATGGTGCATGTATTTTGAATTTTTCCATGCAATTTGAGCTATAATTATAAAATTGCCTTCATATTTATACACATGCACATGTTTCATAGCTTTTTACAAAGGCTATTTTAAATTGATAACTATAATGAGACCCTTATACAATTTTTAACCATAGTTAGAACTCAAGTTCTAAAAATCACATGTAATGACCTTGCACGAACTTAGAGGATGAGGCAACCCCTTTCCCAAGTCTATATAGATAATAATAATCCAACTTGGATTTTTTTTAGATAATTTTGAATACAAGAGAAACATCAATTTTTTTCATTAGCGAATATGTTTGTGAATTTTATTTCCAATTTATATGTAATTAGTTTTTAATTTATTTGGTTGTATGTTTTAATAATTCTTAGTGTGTAATAGTTATGAATGAAATCTTAATTGACTTGATTGATGTACTAGTCTCTAAATGTATAAAAAATATTGAAATATTGGTGAGTTATATTGATTAAGTAAAATAAACTGATTGATACATAATTTTGATTGTACATGAGTTATTTTATGGATGTAGTTTTTTGTGTGTCTACAAAAGTTGTCTCAGATAATTCACTAGCCCAAGCCATAATCACCTAATTAATGGTGTGTAGCAGTTTCCCTAAAATGAGTAACCTTTTTTTTTAGGCTTATGAATTTCCTACATTAGTAGTTCCTTAGACTTCTTAGCCATGTCTAATTGTGTGTGTCCAATTTATACTAGCAACAAGCATAGGTTTTAAGAGTAGTTATCCTTTTAGAAACTAGTTACAAAAGTGATTCCTAAAAACCACATATGCCGTTCTTCTCTACCTTACCCTTCCCTCATTTTTTTTGAGGTATACCCACTTTATATTAAAATCCAACCATCCATCTAACTTACATAGAAATTTACTACCTTTTAGGGACCACACCTTAGTCTAAAAAATATTATCAATAACCTAAATTCCCTACCATCTATTGCATCAACATGTTTTTGAAACTGCATACCTATAACTCATGCCCTAGAGTGGAGTTTACCTCTATTGATATGCTAAATTGTTAGAGGGTACCCCGTTATGTTGTAGTGTGCATAAAAATTGCATCAATAGTTTCACTAGAGCTAGAAAGAAGGCCTAAAACTCTAATAATAGTAGTTATTATTTACATAGATTTGCACTAGAATCCCTTAAGTGAGTGACTAGATCTAATTCCTAGGTTGGTTTTTTAGTCTCACCCTTGAAAAATCATAAGAGACATAGAACTATGCCAATAATCCTAATTCAGAATAATCCACCTCCTCCAATAGGGAACCCCTCACCTATAAGCAACCCTTTACCTATTAACCAACCAATGGCTTAGCCTTGGTAAGTTATATTTTATATTGTTGTCCTAGGAGATGTGCACAATTTACCATAAAATATTGAAATATGTTTACCATCCTTTTCTCTTGTAGGATCAAGGACAATAGAGGAACATATTAGATTTTTTAAAGTTGTATTAAGGCTAATGAATGTTGTCCATGAAGATGTTACATATATATTATTCTCTTTTACTTTAATGGATGTTACTTATGATTATTATTTAAATCTAATGAAATATTCTATCACTTCTTAGGCTGAATGTCAAGATGATTTTCTTATGTAGTTTAGATATGTCACCAATCCTGGTTTGGTATACAACACTTCACTAGTATGAGGAGAGAACCTAATGATCCTATCCATAATTTCAATTCAAGGTTATATAAAATGTATAACTAATTAATCCCAAGGTACAAACTAGATGAACCATTAGAATTGGAGATAAACAAGAATGTACTAAACCCAATCACTACCATATTCTTGATAAGAGCAGTTGCTACCAATAGTTTGATGCTAGTATACAAAGAGGATATCAGTATAGACATGTAGTTCAATCCTTAGACACTTGATGTTGCTAATGTAAACAATGGCTTTCCATCATTAAATACAATGCTACATGTGAAGCATATTGTTCCCATGTTTAATCAAAATCAATTGTACACACTAATTTCATTAACATAGATAACACAACTAAATTTTAGATTCCTAAACAATCATATGAGAAGTAATGGTTACTAGTAGAATAAAAAATCAACTACACTCCTCACTATTATTTTACAAGGTACTAATTCTACAATGGTAGAACTATATTCTATCTAGAAGATGGTTCAAAAGTTGAGCAATAACTTCTTGAATATGTAAATGAAAATGAGCAATGTTAATGGCCTAGCTAGTAATTAGAACACTAGATTTTAGAGATAAAATAGACCATTCAACAAGATTGAGTAGCCTAACAAACTTCTAGAGATAAACATAGTAAAAACACTCCTAATTGGTGCAAAATTCACAATACTTCTATGTATGGTGAGATTAACTACATTGAATTTTGTATAGCATTCAAAATATTTTAGTGGGAAGTAGTCAAACAAGACTAGATGCACAATCCACCAAAACCCCACTAGGTTCTTGGCTCTTAAATTACTCCTATGTTCTTCAAAACTCATTGTTTTCCCTTCCTAGGTGAAGATGAAAATGAACCAGAACATAATATGGATGAAGTTCACACTTTCTAGTAGTTCTATAGATATTAATACAATCTAAGGAATAAGCATCCACTTAAAACATTAACTCCTCCAACTACCATGGTGATTCCTCATAATCCTAAAGTAGAAAATAATCCACCCCCTCAAAAGGGGAATGATCACTAGTAGAGCAAGGAAAAACCAAACAAAAGAGGATACACCATTGTAGAGGATATGCAAAATATCAATCCAAATATAAATCTTCATGAAATAACTTAGATCCTTGAATAGAAGGAACTATTATAGATGTCCATTACTAGAAAGGCTCCTATGGAAAGAGTTAAAACATCTATAGACAAAGCAAAAGTTGCTAACACCAATGTCATCTACAAGAATAATCTAGAATTTCCACCCTTCTTATTAAATATCCCAATATTTGGTGATGACATTCATAATTATTTAGTTAATTTTGGATAATATATAATTGTTATTCCCACATCTATATGTCAAAAGCTAGGTCTCATTCTAAGTCCTTCAAAGAGAATAGTTTCACAACTAGATAAAATATTAGTACCAATAGTTTAAGAATTTACCAATGTGCACATCCAAGTAACCTCTAAACCACATGTCTAAATAACCATTGATATTCTAGTGGTAGACATATTAGAAGGCTAAAAACTATTGTTGAGTAGGGATTAGTCTAAAACACTCAGCAAATATCTCTCTATAGACATCTCTCATATCTAAATGCCATGGAGAGGAATTGTGAATCAAATCAAAATTGATAGAGAGTTAATGATGAATTATCCCATTATAAAATATAATGTCAAGAATGAAGAGGTAAAATATGAGTCACCTAGAATTCATATTTATATTTTTACTACTCAAAATCAAGTAAAAAAGCTATAACCCAAAGGTTCTAATCAGATATGGACTCTACACTTTGATGGTTCTAGATCCAAACAAGGATTAGGTGTATTCAAGTTAATTGATCCACAAGGTAAAAGGTTTTTGGTAGAATACAGGTTGAAATTTCCATGCATGAATAATAGAGCTAAGTATGAGGCTCTAATTTTGGGATTATAGTTTGCACATAAGAACAATGTAAATCAAATATCAGTATTTGGTGTCTCAAAGTTGGTGGTTAACCAAATTAGAAACAAATACCAATGCAAGTTGTCTTATTTAAAGAGATACAGACACAAAGCATGGGAATTTATTGAAAGATTTGAAGATTTTAACATAGTAACACTTACCAAAGATAAAAATTAGGTTATTGATTTTCTAGTTGCTATTACTACTAATCTAGAGCTACTACAATAATCTAAGGTAAAAAAATTCTCGATTGAATTAGTACCTTGCCCCTCTGTTCTAGATAACATAGAAAATTTATACGTCTTTGATGATGACTAGTAGATTGTCTAGTTTCTAGCTAATTCAAGGGAATTCAAATCCCAAATCATTGATAAAAGGACATTAATTACCTCTATCAAGAGGAATCAGATAAAGCAGGCATTATCTAGCTCAAAGAGAATTAAATTCCAGCTAGGTTGGTCTCTTTGGAAAGACCATTCAACATAGACCCTCAAGCTTAGCAACTTAGGTAGCCCAAGGTTAATGAATCAAATTTCAAAAGAAAAAATCTAGGAGATGAAAACTATCCATGCTATGTTAATATTGGTCTTAGCTACACTCCATAAGAGAGATAATGAGTGAATCATATAATCACTTGATATAGGGATGTTATTATTTAGACATATGAATATTTGAAAGTGTATGACCCATAGGTCATTACTCATACAATTCCCTTGAAGCTAGATCACAAACCATTTATATAGAGGCAAAGACCAGTCAATCCTATTCTACATCATCTCATTCAGTGAGAAGTGGAGAAGCTATTAAGCACAAAATTCATCTTTACTATAATACATTCTACTTGGGTGGCCAATTTGGTCCCAGTGAGAAAGAAGAATAGTGAGATCAAATTATGTGTCAATTGTAGGAATCTAAATAAGGCTTCTAAAAAGGACAATTATCCTTTACCTTCTTTCGATGAGATGATACAAATAGTAAGTGGTTCTAAAATGATGTCCTTTTTGGATGGATTTTAAAGCTAAAATTAGGTACTGGCATAATATAAAGATAGAATGAAGATAACATTAACTATGAAGTGGGGAAATTATGCATATCAGAGGATTCCATTTGGCCTAATAAATATAAGAGAAAATTTTCAATGTGCCATCGATCATGAATTCAAATGACTAAAAATAAAATCCATACTCATCTACATGGATGATCTTATGGTATTTTTAATGAATTAGTAAGACCACATAAGTCATCTATAGTCCATTTTTGAGAGATACAAAAGGTTTAGTATTTCATTAAACCCAAAGATGAGCATATTTTAAGTGACTAAAGGTAAGATTTTGGGGCACATCATTACCAAGGATGGGATCACCGTTGATCTAGATAGAATTTAGGTGATTTCAAAAATTTAGCCACAAAACAACATGAGGGATCTTAAGTAATTATTTAGAAATATTTACTTCTTAAATAAGTTCATCTCAAGATTTGCATAAATCATTAGACCTCTGAGTGTCATGCTCAAGTAGGATGACAAAATAGAATGGACTGTTGAATCCTAAAAGACCTTCCAAGACATTAAAGATGTAATATTATAGGCTTTAATATTAATTATTCTAGATTTCAATAAATATTTCTACTTGTATTCATTTGATTTATAGCATACAATTGCAATGGTCATCACATAGAAGCAAGATGATAATAATCACCTAATTGTGTTTATGAGCACAAATCTAAACAATGCAGAACTTAGATACTCCATGATTGACAAAAATATTTTTCCCTTGTCAAAGTAGTGAAGGAGTTTCATCATTACATTTTGAGGAAGAAAAACATCACCATTTTACTTGATCTTGTGGTTAAGCTCACCCTATCATAGAATGAGCTAGGAGAACATTGGGGAAAATGGATGGCCAAACTGTAAGAATTCAACATAAAAAGCCAGCTTGTAAAGATAATTCATGGCCAAGACATTATTTAGCTCATGACTGAACCATATCCATGCATCACCATTAAAGAGATATGTGAAGATCAAGTATTTAAAGGAAAATGGTATACTGATATAATACAGTATTTACTTATAGTAACTTGTTCCCTAGAACTCAATAGAGAGGGCATAAGAACTTTGAGGCTCAAATTTTCTCACTACATGATCAAGAAGCGAGTCCTCTACATAATAAATTATGAAGGCATTTACCTTAAGTGTATATCTAAAGATAAAGCTAAATAAATATTAGAAAAATTTCATTAGAAGATAGGTAGTGGTCATCTTTTAGAAATACCACAACCCATAAGATCTTAAGAATGGGTTACTATTGGCCAATAGTTTTCAAAGATGCTCATACTAATGTTAGAACATGCCATGAATGCCAAGCTCTATCTAAGAAAGAAGCACACACAACAATGCATTTATAGTTAGTTATTGAAGAAAGGTCATTCTCTCAATGGGGTTTAAACTTCATTAGCATCATTAACCCAAAATCATCAGTATACCATAAGTTTCTACTTATTGCTACAAACTAATACACTCGATGAATCAATGTCATAGCCATAAAAAGCTATAGAGCATAAGATGTCATCCAATTCTTGGAGGAACACATAAAAACTAGATTTGGCACACTCATTTCTTTGGTTTGTGACAATAGACTAATTTTCATATCAAAGAAATTTACTGAGTGGGAACATGAAAACTAGATTATTATTAGGTCAACTTCTAACCATTACCCTTAGGGAAATGGACTGGTAAAATCAATGAATAAAAATATGGTAGCTATAATTAAGAAATAAATAATGGATAAGCCCAAGGAATAACATAACTTGTTGAAGTATGCTCTGTAGGAAGACTAGATAAGATACACATAAACCCTTAAAGTTTTACCTTGCCTATTGGTGTATGGGTGCAAACTAGTTTGCCAATTATGCTAAAGTTACCCACTTATCAATTCATAAAGGACTACATAAAACTGAGTGATAAATAAGTTTCAATATTTTTGGACATAATATAAATGGAATATTTAAGGACTGAGGGCTTGCATATATTCAACAAACACTAGGATGTGGTCAAGAGGTGGTTTAACAAGAGAACAAAAGTCAAAGCATTCATGATTTTGGATCTAGTGTTAATTTGGGATAAAGCCCTTGAAAATAAAACTATGAATTGGACCATACCAAATTTCATACAAAATGGGCAATAATGCATTTCATTTGAAGGACCTCCGAGGCAATGATCTTACTTATCTAGTTAAGGGACAGTTCCTAAACCACTACTTTAGGGTGTGTCATCTGCTGATGTTACTAAGTAATGAGGGATAGATGAGCATATACATAGGATTATATTATATTTCTTGACTTCTTATATTATATTTTTTTCTTCCATAGATTAGTTTCCTGCTTCCTAGATTAATCTTTCTTGATTTTAGTATCTTTTTTCATAGATTAGTTTCCTACTTTCTAGATTAGATTTCAGTGTTTTCTTAGTTAAGTTGCTTGCTTTCTTATATTAGTTATTCTTTTTTTTATTTTATGATTAGAATTGTGTTTTCTCTAACTATAACTAAGCTAAAAATTTTGACACTTTAGGACTAGTTTACAAATTAGGTGTATTTCTATGTTTTTGAGTCTTTAGGATGAATGTAGGTAATCGTGGATTATTTTGAATGGTGTCATAATTGAATAATTTTACTATGCATGTGGAAGTATCTCTTAGATTAATTCATATAAATTTATAATTTTTTCTTATTTTATTGGATCAAATACACTTATCACATTAAATACCTGTTGGAAGTGACAATTCTAGGTATAGGTCTAACAAGCAAGGATGTTTTAGTAATGATTTATTTTAAAATTATACCATCTCACTTTAGTTTCAACTATTATCTTTTCATTTAAGAAAAAAATAAAAATAAAATAATAAAATAACCAATGAATTCAAAAGAGAAAATTAAAATCTAAAGAATATATAAATGCTCACATGATGAAATAAGTTCAATGTACCACACATCATGATCAAAAGAAAATTATGGAATGAGAAGAGAAGGATCCAAAGCTATCTCTATCAAGGATATGGACACCTGGATGATAGTAGATCAATGCTTGAAATTCCCTTATTTAAGTGATCTTCAAGAGACACTGTAATGAAACCTATAGCCTCATCAAAGCCTTCTGAAAACTCATCATAACAAGGGTTAAATAAACTACACGTTTGACACAAATAGATCAAAGACATTAAAAGGGAAGTATGTTGTGTGAAGGAACTTAGGAGTCTCTTTCATGTTTTTTATGTAAGTATTATTCTATGACACACTTCATAATTGATTTAAGGATTGCTAACTAGAGTTTTATGTTCTTGAATACTTAGGAGTATTCACCCTACGAGTCACCATTTGTTGTATTCAACACCCCCTTTTTCCATAGGTAAATGGGGACCCACTATTTTTCAGATTATGGTCTTCACTATGAGCCCCTCTTCTCTGTGTTTATGTAAATTTTGGGAAAATACCTTTTGCCTATTATACTTTGGCAAGATGGCATTGGTTTTATGTTTCATAGACTAACTCTTTCATCCTATCAGACTTATGCCTTTTGGGACTTATGCAATCTATCTTTTCAATTTTTATGTTTTCAATCTTGTTTTATTAGGTCTTTTTCCAACTTATCTTTATTGGACATTTTACCTAAAGCTTTTGGTCTATGTTGGGCTCTTTTTTCAGACTTTTGAACAATAGACTTATCTTTATAATGGAAATTGTTACAGACATTTTAGCCTAAATAATTTCAACAATGGAATTAGACTGTTTGGGACTGTTATCCCAAACATTTTGCCTGACGTAATATACCTACCCTTATGCCTTTTTTTATTGACCCTTTGCCTTATCGAACTAACCCTTTGGGACTTTTATCTTGAGCCATTTCCCCACCAAAATGTACCCTATGAAGTAGGCCCTTTGGGCATTTTCACCATGAATTAGATCCTTTAGAATTTTTTTCAAGGACATTTTTCTTGACAACTACCCTTTGAAATTTTTATCACAACCATTTTGCCTGATAGAATAGCCCTTCAAACTTTTCAAGCATACCCTATGGGATTTATGTAACCTAACCTTTGGGACTTTTATCCTGGGCCCTTTGAATTTTAGACCTACAATTTATAACTTTTATCCTAGGGATTTTACCCTATGATCCTATCCTTTGATACTTTTTCCTTCAAATAATTATTTTGAGCCTTTTGCTTCAGACCAATTCCTTCAGACTTTATGTTTTAGACATTTTATCTAACAAAAATTTAATTCCTATGAACTTTGTGTCTTGAACATTTATTTTGATGAAATTAGGGTACCCACAATCATTCCCCTACATGAAAAGGATGAAACATTTCCCCCACATAAAATGGTTGAAATAATAACCTACTATCAAGATCAATAGACCAAAAATCCTACAAAATTTAAAGTGGTGCCTCTGCATTCAAGAACTTTGTTTTATATATGAATATACTGAGTCACTTTAAATTTATGTTTATAGGAGTAAATCTTGAAATGACAAGTGTTGAGCTCATAGGAAGTTAAGTTGATTTGACAATCACATGAGTGTCTTTGACATTTGTGTGAATGTCAAACATAAGATCAGAGATAAAATACATGAGTTTAAATTGTGATTCTCTTATGGACATCATTTATAATCATGAGGACATATTTGATGATTGTACAAATGTCAAATTTACGCTTAACAACTAAAGGACATGGGGATTAAATTATAATGGTCACATGGACATTGTTGATGGCTATGAGGATGTCTTTGATAGTCATGTGAATGTCAAATTTAAGATTAGTAAGAAAATGATAGGGGATTAAATCATGATGGTATTGTGGACATCATTGGTGACCACAAAGATGTCTTTAATAGTCATGTGGATGTCAAATTTAAGATTGTAAATTGGCTATTTATAATCAAATGTCAACATTGAACCATATAGTTGATTCAACAATGTGAGATCAGTAGAGACTTTTTAAAGGAATAAAGATGTGAAAAGTGTTAGCTCATAGGATTCAATGAGTTAAAGCACTAATATATATGAAACATGTTAAATTGAGCATAGATGATTGATATTGTGAGATCAACATGGAGAATTCAAAGGTCCTAAAACTAGTGGAAGACTACCACTTGGCATAAAAATATTTGATCTATGACTATAAAAAGCATAGAGGCATCTATGGATCTACCAAGTGGCATGCTCACATTACATCATGCAAAATATCAAATGGTGTGAGTTAACAGTGAACTTTTCAAAGATCTAGACCCAGTGAGAAGCATGGGTAACATGTAATACATAGTTATTTTTGGTTAGTCATAGTTTCACTAGTTCTAGAGAATTGATACAATGATACTTATCATTGATAAATAGCCTGTAGTTCTAGTTTCCACCACCTTGGCCATTTAGACCATGTAGCCTTAAAGGGATAACACTTTGTGCATGTATAATTTTGTAAACAACACATGTATTTTAAATTTTTGTATGTAGTTCGAGCTATAATTATAAAAAATGCCTTCATATTTATACACATGGACATATTTCATAGCTTTTTATAAAGGTTATTTTAAATTGATAACTGCAATTAAACCCTTATATAGTTTTCAACCATAGTTAGAACACAAGTTCTGACTATCACATGTAATATTGCATGAACTTGGAGGATGAGGCAACCCCTTCCCTAGGTCTATATAAATAATTTTAATCCAACTTGGATTTTTGTCAAAGAATTTTGAATATAGTAGCAACATCAATTTTGATCATTAGTGAATATGTTTATGTATTTTATTTCCAATTTATATGTAATTAGTTATTACTTTATTTTATTGTGTGTTTCAATAATCTTTAGTGTGTAATAGTTATGAATGGATTCTTGACTAACTTGATTAATGTACTAATTTGTTGATGTGCAACAGCCATTAAAACATTATTGAATTATATTGACTAAGTCAATTAATTTGATTGCTACATAATTTTGATTGTGCATGAATTCTTTTTTAGATGGATTTTTCTATGTTTGTGTAAAATTTGATTCATATACTTCACTAGCCCAATCCATAGTCTCTTGATTAAGGGTGTGCAATAGTTTCCCTAAAAGGAGTAACCTTGGTTTGAGGCCTATGAATTTATTACATTAGTATTTCCTTAGAATTATTAGCCATGTTTGATTGTGTGTGTGCAATTGATGCTAGAAACAAGCATGGGTTTTGAGATCACTTATCCTTTCAAAAACTAGCCAGGGAAGTGATTCCTAAAAACCATAGAAGCATTCTTTTTTGCCTTACCCTTCCATCCTTTTTTTTAGTTTATTTTGAGGTCTAACCACTTTATGTAAGAAGCCAACCATTCACCCAACTCACATAGATATTAACTACCTTTTACAGACCACACATCCATCCAAAAATCCTTATCAATAACTTACATGCCCTATCAACTATTCCATCAATAGGTTATTCAAAATTCATACCTACAACTCATGTATCAAAGTGAATTTTACCTCCATTGAGATCCTAAAATGTTAGAGGCTACCTCATTATATTATGGTATACATAAAACTTGCATCACCACTTTCATTTGTGTTAAAAAGAGGGCTTAAACCTATGATAACAGTAGTTATTATTTATGTATATTTGCACTAGAGTCACTTAATAGAGTGACCAGATCTAATTCCTAGGTTAGTTTTCTAGTCTCACCCCTAAAAAATCATAAGAGACCTAGAATTGTGCCAATAGTCTTAGTTAAGAATAATTCACCTCCTCTAATAGGGAACTCATCACCTATAAAGAACCATTTACCTATTAACCAACTAATGGCTTAGCCCTAGTTAGTTAGATATAATAGTCATCTTAGGAGATGTGCATGATTTACCATGGAATCTCAAAAAGTATTTACCATCCTTTTCTCCTGTAGGATCAAGGACAATAGAGGAGCATATTAGATATTTTAAATCTTCACTAAGGTTAATGAATGTTTTCCATAAAGATGTTGCATACAAATTATTCCCTTTTACATTAATGGATGTTGCTTATGATTAGTATTTAAATCTAATAGAAAATTCTATCACTTCTTAGGATGAATGCCAAGCAATTTTTCTTATGTAATTTAGATAGGTCACCAATCCTAGTTTGGTTTACTAGAATTTAGAGGGAACCCAATTAACTTATCCATGATTTTAATGTGAGGTTATAGAATATGTACAATTAGTTGATCCCAAGGTATAAACCAGATGAACCATTAACATTAGAGATGTACAAGAATGCACTGGACCCAATCACTACCTTATTCTTGAGAAGGGAAATTAAGACCAATAGTTTGACATTAGCATATGAAGAACATATCAATATAGATAAAAATCTCAATACTCAGTTGCTTGGTGTGTCTAATGTAAACAATAGCTTTCCATCATTAAATTTTATACTACATGTGAATCAAAATGTTCTCATGTTCAACAAAAATTATTTTTACACACTACCTTCATTTACATAGATAACATAGCTTAATTTTAGCTTATTGAAAAATCATATGATAGGTCATGATTACTAGTAGAGACAATAATCAACTGCACTCCTTACTACTAGTTTACAAGGTACCGATTCTATAAAGGTAGAACTAGATTCTATCTATAAGATGATTCAAAAGTTAGAGAATAACTTCTTGAATATACAAGGGAAGATGGGAAATACTAATGACCCAACTAATAATTATAACACTAGATTTTAGAGATATAATATACCATTCAATATGCCTAAGTAGCCTAAAAAACTTCTAAACATCAACATAATAGAAATTCTCTTCATAATTAGTGTAGAATTCACAATACTTCTAAGTATGGTGAGATTAACTAAGTTGAATTTTGTGTAGCATTCAAAATATTTTAGTAGAAAGTAATCAGACAAGACCAGATACACAAGACACCAAAATCCCACAAAGATCTTGGCTCTTCAAGTATTATTATGTTCTTCAAAATTCATGAGTTTCCCTTCCTAAGTGAATATGACAATGAACCAGAACACAATATGGATGAATTTCACACTTTCTAGTAGTTATAGAGAGGTACATAAAATCTAATAAATAATAAATTGCTTATAACACCAACTCCTCCAAATAATATGGTGATTCCTCCTAATCATAAAGAAGACAATAATCCACCCCCTCCAAAGGGGAACAATAAGTATTAGAGTAAGGAAAAACTAAAGATATGAGGATATAATATCGTAGAGGATATGAAAAAGATCAAGTCAAATATAACTCTTCATGAAATAGCACAAATCCCCAAACATAAGGAGTTATTATAGAATTTTTTCAATGGAAAGGATCCTATGGAAAGAGTTAAAGTATCTACAAATAAATCAAAAGTTACTGACACCCATGTCATCTACAAGAGTAAGCTAGAAGTTGCACCCTTCTTGTTGACTATCTAAGAATTTGATAAGAACATTCTTAATTGTTTAGTTAATTATGGAGAATCTACAACTTTCATTCCCACATCCATATGTCAAAATATAGGTCTCACTCTGAGTCCTTCAAAGAGAATAGTTTCATAACTAGACAAAATAGTAGTACCATTAGTTAGATAATTGACCAATATGTGCATCTAAGTATCCCCTAAACTATATTTCTAGATGATCATTTATATTCTAGTGGTAGACATACTAGAAGGCTATGAATTATTACTGAGCAAGGATTAGTCCAAAACACTGATCATATATCTCTCTATAGACTTATCTCATATTTGGATTCCATGGAGAAGAATTACAAATTAAATAAAAAATAATAGAGAGTCGAGAATGAAGTATCCCATTATAAAATATAATGTCAAGAATGAAGAGGTAAAGTATGAGTCACCTAACCTTGGTATTTATACTTTTACTACTTATAATCAAATACATGAGCTAGAACCTGAAGGTTCCAATCAACTATATAATCTACACTTTTATGGTTCTAGATCCAAGTAAGGATTATGAATGGGAATTGAGCTGATTGATCCATAAGGTAAAAGGTTCTTGGTAGCATACAGGTTGAAATTTACATGTAAAAATAATAGAGATGAGTGTGACGTTCCAAATTTGGAATTATAGTTTGCACTTAAGAATAATGTAAAGCAAATATCAGTATTTGGTAACTCAAAGATGGTGGTTAACCAAGTCAGAAACAAATACCAATGCAAGTGTCTTATTTATAGAGATAAAAATGTAGAGCATGGGACTTGATTGAAATATTTGAATATTTTAACATAATATCACTTCCCAAAGAGAAACATAAGGCTGTTGATTCACTAGTTGCTACTACTACTACAAGAATCTAAGGTAAAACATTTCTCAATTGAATTGATACCTTGCCCCTCTATTTTAAATAACATATAAAATTTTTAGGTCTTTGAAAATGACTGGTATATTATTCCATTTTAAACTAATTTATGGGAATTCAAATCCCAAATCATTGATGACAAGGACATTAATCACCTTTGTCAAGAGGAATTAGAAAAAGAGGTCATTATCTAGCTCAAAGAGAATTGAATTCCAACTAGGTTGGTTTCTTTGGAAAGACCACTTGACATAGAGCCTTAATTATAGAAACTCAGGTATCCCAAGGTCAATTAATTATATTTCAAAAGAGAAAATATAGGAGATGAGCACACTCCATAATATGTTAATATTGGTCTCAGTTGCACTCCATAAGAGAGACAATGAGTGAATCATCTAATCACTAGATACAAGGATGCCATTACTTGGACAAATGAATATTTGAAAGTGTATGACCCATATGTCATTACACATATGATTCACTTGAAAAATCACAAGCCATTCATATAGAGGCAAAGACTGTTCAATCATATTCTAAAACATCTCACTCAGAGAGAAGTGGAGAAGCTATTAGCCACAAAAATCATCTCTCCTATAAGACATTCTACCTATGTGGCCAATTTAGTCCTAATATGAAAGAAGAATAGTGAGATCAAATTATGTGTCAATTTTAGTAATCTAAATAAGGCTTATAAAAAGGACAATTATCATTTACCTTCTTTGGATGAGGTGATACAAATAGTAAGTGGTTCTAAAATGATGTCTTTTTTGGATGGATTTTCAAGATAATTTTAGGTACTGGTATAATATGAGGATAAAATGTAGATAACATTATCTATGAAGTGGGTAAATTATCCATATAAGATGATGCCAATTGATCTAACAAATATAGGAACAAATTTTCAATGTGCCATGGATCACACATTCAAATTACTGATAGGAAAATGCATACTCATCTACATGGATGATCTTATGGTATTTTCAATGAATCAATAAGACCACATAAGTCACCTATAGTCCATATTTGAGAGATATAGAAGGTTTAGTATTTCATTAAACCCAAATATAAGCATATTCAAAGTGACTAAAGGTTAGATTTTGGGGCACATCATCACCAAGGATGGGATCACCATTGATCCAGATAGAATTTAGGTCATTTCAAAAATTTAGCCACCAACCAAAAAGAGGGAGATTATATCAATATTTATAAATATTAACTTCACAAAGAAGTTCATCTCAAGATTTTTAGAAATAATTAAAGCTCTAAATGCCTTGGTCAAGTAGGATGCCAAAATAGAATGGATAGTTAAAGCCTAAAAGTCCTTCCAAGACATTAAGGATGCAATATGGATTGGACCAAACCAAATTTTTGAGATAATTAGAAATAATGCATTTTGTCTAAAGGACATCCAAGGCAATGAGCTTACATATCTAGTCAATCGATAGCTCTTGAAGCATTTCTTTAGGGTTGTGCCATCTACTAATCTTATTAAGTAACGATGGACAAATGAGCATAGACATAAGATTATATTAGATTTCTTGCTTTCTTAGATTATATTTTTTGCTTTCATAGATTATTTTCCTACTTTATATATTAGTATTTTTTTCTTTCATAGATTAGTTTCTTGATTTTTAGATTAGATTTCAGTGCCTTCTTAGTAAAGTTCCTTGATTTCTAATATTAGTTATTATTATTTTTTTTTATGATCAGAATAAGGTTACTCTGACTATAACTAGCTAGAAATCCAAAACAACTGAGCTTATGACTTATACAAAATGGGAAAATTAAAATCTTGATACTTTGGGGCTAATTTATAGATTAGGAGTATTTCTATGTTTTTGAGTCTTTAGGATGATGGTAGGTAATCATGGATTATTTTGAATGGTGTCATAATTGAATAATTTTACCAGGCATGTGGAAGTTGCTCTTAGATTACTTCATACAAATTTAGAAAGTTTTCTTATCTTATTGGATTAAATGCACTTAACACATTAAATACCTATTGGAAGTGATAATTCTAGGTATAGGTGTATCTAGAACGGACATTATAGTAATGATTATTTTACAATTATACTAGCTCACTAGGGTTTCATCTCTTCTCTTTTCATTTAAGAATAAAATAAAAAGAAACAAATAAAAAAATGATTGAATTCAAAAGAGAAAGAAAATCTAAATAAAATCAAAAGGGTTGGATGATAAAATAAGGTGAATGTACCATACATCATGATCAAAAGAAAAAAATGGAATGAGAAGAGAAGGACCCCAAGGTATCTCTATCAGGGATATGGATGCCTGAATGATAGCAGACTAATGCCTAAGCTTCCCTTGTTTTAATGAGATTTAAGAGACACTATAATGAAACCTATGTCCTCATCAAAGACTTTTTAAAAGTCATCACAACAAGCATTAAATAACTACACATTTTACACACACACATACAAGAAATTAAAATGGAAGTATGTTGTGTGAAGTAACTTAGGAGTCTCTTTCATATTTTCAATGTAAGTATTCTTTTGTGACACACTTCATGATTGATTTAAAGATTGCTAACTAGAGTTCTAGGTTTTTAAATACTCAACAGTACTCCCCTTATGAGTCATCATTTGTTGTACTCAACACCCCTATTTTTTCATAGAAAAATGGCAACCCATTTTATTTCATATTATGGTCTTCACTTTGAGCCCCTCTTCTATGTGTTTATGTGAATTCTAAGAAAGACTGATTTGCCCTTTTATACTTTGGCAATATGGCATCAGTTTTATGTTTCATAGAATAACTCTTTCATCCTATTAGACTTATCCCATTTAGGACTTATGTAATTTGTCTTTTCAGTTTTTATGTTTTCAAGCTTATTTTATAAGGTCTTTTGTCCAACTTATCTTTAATGGATATTTTCCCTAAATCATTTGGTTTATGTCGAGCTCTTTGTTCATAATTTTTAACCATAGACTTATATTTATTAAGGAAATTGTTACAGACATTTTGTCTGAAATAATTCCACCAATAGAATTAAACCCTTTAGGATTGTGCCCTAAACATTTTTCTTGATGCAATATACCTACCCTTTGACCTTTTTACATTGACCTTTTGCCTTATTAGACTAACCTTTTGAGACTTTTGTCTTGGGCCTTTTCCCCACTAAAATTTACCCTATGAATTAGACCCTTCGAGTATTTTTTCCATGAAGTATACCTTTTAAAAAAAATTCAAGGGCCATTTTTGGTAATAAATACCCTTCAAATTTTTTATTATGGCCATTTTTTCCTATGGAATGACCCTTTAGAATTTTTGAACATGTCCTTTGGGATTTATGCAACCTATCCATTAGGAATTTTATCTCAATCCCTTTGAATTTTGGACCTACTCTTCGAAACTTTTGTCTTGGGCATTTTTCCCTATGAGCCTATCCTTCAGTACTTTTGCCTTGAACTAATTATTTTGAGCCCTTTTCCCTAACCAATTCCTTCAAAATTTATGTTTTAAACATTTTGTCTAATAAAAATATAATTCCTTTAGAATTTATGTCTCTAAAATTTTGTTTGATGAAATTATGGTCCCTACAACAATTCCCCTGCACAAAAAGGCCTCAACATTTCCCCCACACAAAATTACCAAAACAATAACCTATTTCCAAGATCAATAGACCAAAAATACCATGAAATTTCCAAGTGTACACCTACTTTCAATCACTTTATTTTATATATGAATATATTGAGTCACTTTACGTTTATCTCTATAGGATCAAATCTATAAATGACAAACGTTGACCTCATATGAAGTTAAGTTGATTAAATGGTCACATGGACATTTTTAACTTTTACACAAATTTCAAGATTAGGTTCAAAGGTTAAAGACATGGGTTTAAATTATGATGGTAACATAGACATCATTGATGGTCATAAGGACATCTTTAATAGCTACATATACATTAAATTTAGGCTTAACAACTAAAAGACATAGGGTTTAAATTCTAATGGTTACATGGACATCATTGACTACCATGAGGATGTCTTTGATGATCTCATAAACATAAAATTTAAGAGCAACAAGAAAATGATAGGGGATTAAATTGTGACAATTGCATGAATGTCATTAATGTCTCCAAGGACATATTTTATAGTCATGTAGACATTAACTTTAAGTTCATAAATTAGATATCTAAAATAAAAGGTTAATGTTAATCCATATAGTTGTTCTAATAGGTGAAATATCGGTAGAAAATTTTCAAATTAATGACATTACAAATATCAAGCTCATAGGATTCAATGAGTCAAATCACTAAGATATATGAATCACATTAACTTGAGCACAAATTATCAATAGTGTGAGATTAACATGGAAAATTCAAAGGTCCCAAGACTACAAAAAGATCTCCACTTGGCATAAAAATATTCAAGCGATGACTACAAAGATCATAGAGGCCCCCATGGATCTACCAAGTGGCATGCTTGCATTTCATCATGCATAATATCAAATGGCGCAAGTTGAAAATAGACTTTTCAAAGATCCCAACTTAGTGAGAGGCATGAGAAACATGAAATTCATAGTTATATTTGTTTAATCACAATTTCACAAGTTCTAAAGCATTGATACAATGATACTTATCTCTAACAAATAACCTGTAGTTCCAGTTTCCATCACCTTGACCATCTAGACCACACAACCTTAAAGGGATAAGACTTTGTGCATGTAGTGTTTTGTAAATGACGCATATATTTTAAACTTTTACATGTAGTTTTAGTTTTAATTGTAAAAATTTCCTTCATATTTATACACATGCACATGTTGCATAGCTTTTTTTAAAGGCTGTTTCAAATTCATAACTATAATTGGACCCTTATACAATTTTCAGCCATAATTAGAACTTAAGTTTTGAATATCACATGTAATGAAATTTCATGAACTTGGAGGATGAGGTGACCCCTTCCACAAGACTATATAAACAATTGTAATCCAACTTTGATTTTTGTCAAAGAATTTTGAATACAGGAGAAACATCAATTTTGATCATCAATGAATTTGCTTGTTTATTTTTTTTCCATTTTCTATATAATTAGTTGTTACTTTCTTTGATTATATATTTCAATAAAACTTACTATACAATAGTTGTGAATGATTATTCACTGACTTGATTGATGTACTAATTTATAGATGTGTAATAGCTATTTCAAGATTGATCAATTATATTGATTAAGTAAATTTAGTTGATTGATACATAATAGTGATTGTGATTGAGTTCTTTCTTGGATGTAGTTTTGTGTGTGTGTGCCAAAGCTTCCTTAGATTATTCACTAGCCCGAGCCATAATCTCTTAATTAAGGATGTGCAATGGCTTCCCTAAAATAATAAACCTTTATTTAAGTCCTATGCATTTCCTACATTAGTATCTCCTTAGACTTATTAGCCATGTCATATTGTGTGTGTGCAATTGCTACTAACAACATGCATAGGTTTTGAGAGCACTTATCCTTTTAGAAACTTTCTAGGGAAGTGATTCCTAGAAACCATAAAATCCTTCTTTTTTACCTTACACTTCCCTCAGTTTTTTGATTTTGTTTTGATGTCTACCCACTTTAGATTAGAATCCAACCATACATCTAACTCACATTGAGATTCACTACCTCTTAGGGACAACACCTCCATCAACAAAACCTTTTCAACAATATGCATTCCCTACCATCTATTCCATCAATAGGTTGTTCAAATTGCATACCTACAACTTATGCCTTGAAGGAAAGTTTACCTCTCTTGAGAACATAAAATGTTATAGGCTTCCTCATTATGTGATGGTGTGTATAAAACCCACATCAATAGTAGGGACACACATGATAAAAAAATCATGCCTAGGCAAAGGTTAAACATACTTTGTGTTATAATAATGAAGCCAAATTTAAATCTGACAGTGAAAAACATCATGTCAAAAAGGATCCTAGAAATGGTTGTGGGATAAAACAAAATATTATAATTTCAATCTACTATTTGTTCCAATGTAACTTTCAACATCTAAGTAGAAATAATATCAACATCATGAGGGAGATTGAGACTGCTACAAACCAATTTCCTATGTAGAAGTTTATGCAAACCAAAAAGTGTGAAAAAGTTGAAAAAGTGTAGATTTACATAGTTTATGCTCTATATTGAAGGGTATGATGAAATATTGGTAAGTTATTTTATGGTGGGATAAAAATAATTCCATTTTTTCTTTAGGGGAGTCATAGTGGAAGTCATAGAAGATATCATCAAGAACATCACTGACATGTCTTCTAAAAACACTAAGGCTTTATAAGATAAGAGGTAGAAATAGGAGCTCATGTAGGCCTTCTTCAAGATAGATGTTGTCTTCCAAATGGACAAGAAGTGATTTCTTAGGGCTGATCTTCCAAGGAGATGGTGAGATGTCCTCTTACAAGTTAATGCACTACTTGACTTTGGAAGGAAAGTTCTCTCATCATTTTGCACCATTTCTTTTTATCAAACCATTTTAAAGGGAATCAGATTAGTTTTTCATATTATATCCTCATTGTACTAGACTCTACAGTCCTATCCTTCTAAAAAAACCCTTTGTAAACATAATCTACCAAAGACTAATTATCTTGCTCACTAAAATATTGACCCCCATGAGGATCCAAGAAATATATATTGTGAAAAGTAGTAAAGAGAATAAATATGATAAGGATAACTTATCTAAGGTTATAAAGGATGAGGATTATCCTTCCCCTTCCCTATTCACCCATAGGAGGGTAGGAAGAAGGACAAAATAAAATCCCAATATTCTTCTCCCATAGAGAAGAACTTGTGAAATAAGGTGAATAACAACATCTAGTTCGCCTAGGGCATCAAAAAATCTAAATTTTAAATATATGAATTAAAATTGATAGAGTTATGGAAGAGGGATTATGATTCACTCAAATTTTGGAGGGATAGAAGTATAAGTTGGTAGAGTTCCATGACAATATACAAAAAAAGGGTAGGTAACTAGTGTCACATATGGAATAATGGAACAATTTTCAGAAAGCAGCTGAGGGGATGAGGGAAGGGACAAGGGACCCTAAAATAGTATAAGGAAGCAAAATAAATCTATATTTAAGCTGAAATGAAAAAGAGAAATGAATTGTCACCATCACCCTGAGAAGCTACAACACCAAGAAAGGAAAATTGATGGTAGATAAGGACAAAGGCTTAGATGAACATGAAAGAAACATGGAAGGAAGCCATGGAACAAAAATTAAATGAATGATAAGTAGTAGTGTGAATAATAATAATAATAATAATAATAATAATAATAATAATATAGGTGGTATCAAGAAAGAGACCGACTCCAAGGAAATATAACAATAAGATTTATGTTTTGGTCTAGTTTTTTTGTTCTTATTTTGCTAAAATTTTACTGACTTTTTACATCTGATAGGCCGGGTTGGTTTTGTTAATTCATATTTTGTCTTTACTTCATTCATATTAAACTATGGATGTTAGGTGCCTATAAAACCTGAGTTTAACCTATCAACTAGATTAGTACTTGTCTTGTTTATCCTAAAAAAAGTGTCATCATATAAATTTTACTTAATAAAAAGTTGATCAGATTAAAAACTACTAGAGATAATTCTACGAGATGTTTATCATATCAAGAATGAAAATTATATTGTAATTACTTTAGAATAATTAGGAATAAAACATAAATTTATATATAATTATAATAAAATATTCAAAATTAAAATAATGAATGGATCATTAAGGTTATCACACTATAGTATGAATGTTCACCACTCAATTCTAATAGAATTAAACACACAAATACAACATGATAATGACATAATCACATAAGGAAATATAGTTTTACCATCACAACATATAAATAAGTTATTTATATAAAATAGATTCATATTGATAAAGATACACTCCTAATTTTATGTAGTGTTACATTATTATGATAGATTGGAAATGATACTAATTAATTATTTAATCCACATCATGGTTCATTCTTAAAAATATTAGCATATTGATTACTTGTAGACCAAAGGTTATAAATAAACCAATATGGGTGACACCTACTACCCAATTAACATTTATATAAAGATAATAATAGTTATACTTCATGCAAGACACAATGGATTAAAAGAAATGGTATAATTATTGATTGTATGAAGGTAATCCAATTAAAATACACCTTAATAGAAATTATACCCATCAAAAGTCAAAATAGTCAAAGAAAACTATAAGCATAAAACTTGAATAGTCATAAACAATGGACTAAATTATAATACATCTACTTACTTTAATAAAAATGTAATTGACACTAATTTTTATGATGATTGGGATTATTTATTGGATTGATTCCTAAGCATATTTATTATTCACTCCAATTTTTTCCTCCTAATGAACTACCCATGAGATTGGTCATTCCCTAAAACTAAAGGTGGGGAAAACTATGAACTTTTATCTTCTATTTTAGGATGGATTTAAGATAAGCACAGGGCATGAATGCATGTATTTGAATTCACAAATGGAGTCTGCATGAATAGTATCCAAGAAAAGTACTATCACCACCAAAACTTCAATCTAAAGTCTTACTCACATGTCAAAAATTGTATTTTTATGAGGATTTGAGTCTTAATATTGTTATTTATAAAAATAAGAGGAAAATTATTTAAATTTCAAAGAAAAACATAAAATAGAGGAAAGGATAAGGTAGAAAAGGGAGCCTCTAGGTTTGAATGAACTCAATGAAATGATCATTAAACCAAGTGACTCTATCATAGTTATACCATTGTAGACTATGTTTCACTAAAGTTATACCTCCAAGAACATATAGTGGGAAGAGTTTGAGGTAACTAGAGTATGCATTCAATATAAAATCTCACTAATGATAAGTACTAGGAGTTTATAGTAGGATACACATAAACACCACATGAGAATTTTTATATTAATGCACAAATTACTAGTACCATAATAGGGGAAACAAAATAACTTATACAATGATTATAATAGATAAACATCATAAGCATGGCACACATAAAGAAGGAAAGTATTAATCTAATTAACATAGCATTAATAATTATTTTAACATGGATATGAAAGATAATTGAAACATAGAACAAACCCTCTTTTAGAAAATAGAGATTGTAATCATTAAAATAAATAAGTGATATTTACAATAATCAATCTAGACCAATTTTATAGTCTAGAGTGATGAAGGAAATGTAAGTGAAATCTTGGCTGTAAATTGATATAACTTTCAAGAAATTTTTGGTTAACCCTATATTATAATATGATTATTCCTTATATAGATAAGGATGGGCCTAACCTCCAAATAGAATGAGGATCTCATCCTAGGCCATGATGGTCACTCATTATAATTACAATCATATTTTAAAATTTGATCCCTAAAAACCTATAATAGATATGTAGGGGACCACTTAATTAACACAAAGAGGTGGCTGAGAAGGTCTAGATCCTAATTGCTTTGAATTGGTGTCCCTATATTTTAGTGCGATCTCCATGAGGTCAACCTCCTCATTCAGCTTGGCCATGTTCATTGGCGGATCCCTGAAGATTACCTCAACCTAAGTTTTTAGTCTATGGGAAACTTGGAAGGGTGATTCTATTGAAACTTAGACTTTGAAGACCTTTTTGATGTTCATTATGGACTACATTAATATATCTAACACTATTTGGGCCCTGTCTTGGGTTTCTATGAAAACCTTATCCCTCATAACCTAGTTGAATTGAGCCAAGTGGACTCTAAATTCCCCTTGGTTAAACAAGGTTCCATCTAGGTGTAATAACACAAAGATATTGACCTCCTTGAATTAGGTTAATATCTTATTCTTACTTTCTTCCAAGGGTCCCATTTTAATACAAGACAAGGCCAACCACTCCTCCATAGTAGCTATCATATTTATGAATTAACTCTCATCTTTATGATGTATGTTTATTATAACCACAATTCTAAGGTCAACATAAGTTTTAGCTCTAGGAATATTCCTTTGTTTACCACCACTTAAAGCTTATAACATTTACCATCGATCTTTCCAATATTCTCCATGTAGGCCTACGCTCATTGGATAAGTACATTGGTTACATCCAATGTCTCTACTATTTTTCTAATAATGGAGAAAAGTATTAAGAGGATATCTTTAACTACGCATTTATCCCAATGTCAATTTTCTCTTCACTTAGGCTTCTAAAGTTTGAACCCAGCTCTGTATATCCTTGAGGATATTCTTAGACATATCGTGAGTCACATGGAGAATGAATAGGGGGTCCTCAACCATCTTCTCTTCCTTAGTGTGAGTCCTCACCTTGGTGAGGGAAAACATATCCTGATGGGTCTACCACACCATTGAGTTACCCTCTTTGACAAACCTCTATGTTAGTGTTCTCTTCATGATTTCAGAGGCTCAGTCAAAAATTCATTGAAAATTTGTGCCACCCTAGGAAATCATATCCATTTTATGTAACCTTGAGACCATTACTTAGGTTATGGAAGGTGTAGGATGGGTGAATTAAATGGTAGTGAATGGTGCAGGATAAGGTGGAGGGGAGATGGATGAAGTGCAAGGAGTGAATGAAGAAAGTAGTGGAGGTGGAGGGGGCATGGGAGTGAAATGAGGGAGAACAAAATGGGAGGCATAATGGAACATTTTGGCCCAACACTATTCTAGGGTTAAGTTCACTTGAGGAAGAATTACCCCAAGGAAAGGGTTATTAAATAATAGGGAAGAGATGGGCTAGTTAAAGGCATGTCTGTTGGTGCCTTAGGTAATGAAAATAGGGAGATGGAGATAAATTAATTCAAATACTATGGTTAGGGCCATAATAACTATTGAGGCCTATAAAGGAGGTTAAATAAGAGAATAAACCCTTCAGACTAGGGCTGGAATGTGAGTTTCCTTTTATTTCTTCTTTAGCCTCTTACTTGAGTCAGGTCTAGATGTTATAGTAAATGGTCTGACTAGGATGACATGATCTATGGGGGATGATGGTGGATGACTTAGAGATAATAAAACAAGCATAGGGTTGATGAAATTTGAAATGGGAGGGTCCTTTCTATAATTGGTATGCTCCAAATAGTTATAGCTATGCTTACCAATAAAGACATGCTTGAGGGAGGCATCGAGATGACATTATGTTGTGAGATGGGTGGAGCAAAAGGGAATGAAGAAGAAAGGACACTCAAGAGGATTGAGGCCAAATTTACTTGGGAAAATAATAGAGGGGGTGTGATGGGGGAAAAGAGGAGGTACCACTTGAGGGATATTTGGGGGTAGATTGGAACTAGTGGGTATGAGGACCAAGAGTTGGAAAGTAGAAAGAGTGAGGGGTGGAAGGGAAATGAGAGAAGTCAAAGATATGAGAGGAGAAACCTAGATGGATACCCATTATGATCCTTGATTTGGGATCACTCTTGGACTGCTAGGCACATCAAACCTTAGGGTCTGTGTAGGTTGGGTCTGAGTTATTAGTGATTGAGCTAGCTATGGGGCTACCTAGCACTGAGTAGATTGGGATTGGATCTACTATAGCCTAGATAATATAACTTACATAAGAGGTAGATGTGGAGGTGGAGTGTGAGTATAAACTAGAGGAAGTGGAGGAGGATTTAAGAGTAGGAGTTAAAAGTAGAAGTGGAGCTTGACTTGGAGATTAAGGAGGAGAAGGTGGTGGAATGCCTTAAAGGATCCTCTAATAAATAATATGAGATGTTAGATTTGGGTCTTATGTGGACCAATCAAGATATATAGGAGGCATGGAGGGGGACCACTTCATCCTTCTTGACTTTATTGTTTTTTCTTTATTTTAATTCATGATAACACCTTTTGGTCATCGATGACATTTAGATAGAGCTCATCATCATATTTGGTTTGATTATCATAGTTAATATTGAGGAAGATTGAGTACCACACCAAGTGAGCTCAAAATATCCCCCTGGGTTCCCATTGTTGGATCTTAAACTTTTTAATGGTGAGGGATTCTCTCTTAGCTTCCATCTTCTTAAATAGAGGGAAGGCCTTATAGACATGGTGTCTGATTATGATCAGAAGTGGTAGGCATGCCTTATATTAACATTATATGTAGAACCCAAAGATGCCCTCTAAAAGCTGATAGTAAATATCCTTTTCTACTAAATGGTCTAGAATGAAATATGGTAGGTATATGGTATCCTTGAGGAAACATAAAATCTATATTATAGTGTCATCCTTATACAACTAAGAGTCCTTGATGGTCATGATGGACTCTCTAAATTACCTTTAAGAGTTAGGGAATTGGGGCATCATTGATGGATTGGTATACCACCAAATATAAATGCCCTCATATGTCATGGATGTGATTGTGGAACTAGTGGCCATACAACTTATAAAAGACCACATGGGATATTGAGCCCTAAGAACCCATGCAATAAAATTTGAAGGCATGAAAGAGAACATCCCATAGACTATGTCTAATAGGTAGCTCATTATGTAGAAATTTATCTTGGCTCAATCATTTGTGATGGAATTGAATAACTTAAATTTCATAAATCCTCCCATGTCTAAGAATTTTAATCTTGTAAGTATCATGTGCAAGATAGGCACCCATAGTTCATTGATGTGTTGGTAGTCTTGGTCCATAAAGAGTCAATTTAGAAATATCATGCCTACTTGAACTTCCCCATGGAAGGTGTGGACTGTGTATGCAATGATATCATCCTTATTAACCCATTTAGAATATAGGTTCTTAGCCTAGTCATGGATGAAATTGTATATATGGTACATCCCCATTAAGATAATTACCATCATTGCATTATAGGAGAAAGTGTAGTCTAGAAGGGAGTAATACACCTTAATGGCATTCTTAGAGATATCAACAATATGGGTCCAATATTTAGATGAGCATACCCATTTGTCAACTTTGTATTTCATGTGGATGGAGTTGTGAAGGATGTTTCTTAATAAGTTGAAGTAGGGGATGCCTTTGGTTTGGCCAAAGTTATATGATGTCTACATATTTTTTAGTATCTAAGGTCATCCTCAAACTATGCTTACTAGTCATCATATGAGCTTGATTCCATGGGGACTTGCTTGATGACTTTGAATAAGTAATTATAGTGCTTTAATTTGGTCAAATCAGCTAGGAATGTGGTATCCTAATATTTAGGTTTGGACTTTGGGTTTGAGGATGATACAACCATTATAGTAGGATAGAGGGGCAATAGGGAAATTATGAGTGTAGAAGGCACAAAATATAGGGGTGATCTATGAGAAATAGAAAATAAGGAGTTAATAGTTTTTTCAAATGTAGAATTGGTAATCATTAATGAGATTCCCTTGGGTATTTTATAAAGGCATGCATATACCCCCTTGTATTAATGGTGCTTGATGGCTCTCTTGCTACGAATTCAAGTTAGATTTTGTGGCTAGATTTTCTCTCTTTAATTATAAATCCAAATTTGAATTTGGAACCCATGATCATCTAACACCATCCAATTATATCAATGGTGATTGGATGTTTTAAAACTATCTAATTGAGCCCAACTTCCTATTCTATTAATAACCAGCATGTGGTAGGCATGCAATCACATCTCTTAGAAGCTTCTTGGTTAACTCTTGATTTTTGACATGTGTCATCTACTAATTGGTATTCATAATAATTCTTGGTACCTAGGCATGACTCTGTACTCCATGTCATTCCATTAGGAAGGGTGATGTGTCACCTAGGGACACATGGCACATCCTGATTGGCTCTCTAGTCTCATATATACCTTATTCTAACCTTTGCGAGGCCTTAGGTAGCTACTAGTTCATCTACATATTGGGTGATGTGGTGATTTCCCTTTAGTTAGGATCTCTAACATCTCTAAAATTTTTAGGGGAAAGTATATTTTAACACTGGGTAATGTGGTGCTTTCCCATTTTACTAGGATCTAACATCTTTGACATGTTTGGGGGATTGAACATTCTAACACTCACTAATGTGGCACCTTCCCATTTAGTTGGACTCTCTTGGGATCTAAAATCTTTGATGGGTCTAGGGTAATAGCCATTATGACAATTGAAGACATGGAACCTTCCCATTTTTCTAGGCTCTCTCAAGATTTGAAATCTTTGATAGGTCTAAGGGGCTATCTATTCTAATGCTCAATGATGTGGCACCTTATCATTTGGATATGATCTCCTTAGATCTGAAATCTATGATAGGTTTAAGGGACTAGCCATTTTAATAATTAATAATGTAGCACTTTCCCATTTAGTTAGTCTCTCTTACGTTCTAACATCTTTGACATGTCTAAGGGATCAACCATTTTACCACTCAATGATGTGGTGCCTTCTTATTTAGTCAAGCTCTCTTTGTCTCTAACATCTCTGATAGGTTCATGGGACTAGACATTCTGACACTTGATGACATGGAACCTTTATATTTAGCTGGTCTCTCTAAGGATCTGACATCTCTGATAGGTCCATGGAATTGGTCATTATAACACATGGTGATGTGGTGACTTCCCATTTGGTTATGATTTCCCAGGATCTGAAAAATTCACAAAAAGGACTAAGTAATAAATGAAAAGGAATACAATACATTAAAAACTTACTCATCTATTACTAATGTTTTGATTTACCTTAAAGGTTGATGGGTCTATTTCTCAATGAATAGAATGAGACTTTGAGAGATTCTAGTGATAGTTAACCTATAAAGTTAGTGCCATGATTCATAAAAGAACAAACACTCCTTAGTCAAAAAATAAAAGAGGCCTATTTCTTTTGGGGGAAATTAGGGTGACATATATTCTAAGGATTTAAGTAGGCATTATTGATAATAACAAAAGAAAGGACCCCAAATATCTAGTTCACGACATTTTTAGAGGGGTCCCTCATTTTGAAAAAAAGTGGTCTTGTTGGCCACAACAAATGGTGACTTCAATAGGGAAAGTGATGATAAACACTTATAACCTAACTAATTTATTCTTGTTTCCTTGTTTAACACAAAGATTGTAAGAAGAATATTTATTCATCAAAGAATATATGAGGAACTAAAATCTCCTAAGAAGTGTCATATTGAGCTTCTATGTTATATACGACCACCAATGTGTGTAATAAGTGGTTTTAATTTTCCATTCACTCCTAGATTTTATTCAAGTAATTGAGGCTAGACTAATTATCAAGCTTCATCTAGGGAATTATGGGATTGAAGATTGAAGGGGATATGGTTAGGGTATTGCTCTACTACCAGATGAACATCTATAGCCAAAAATAGCATGCCTTTTGTCCCTTTCATGACCTTCATCCAATGTCATCTAGGCTAAAAAGCCTATGATGGACATTTCTTGTATAGCCCTTTCAATGTAGACTCAAAATTTAGATTTTTAATACTTTCCTTATTATTTTCCAATCTTTTTCATGAAAGGATTATCATTTATTAGTCTTATCCATTGAGGTTTTAGGATGAATCCAAGGGTAAATAGATGATTATAAATTTATGAATAGCCAACCAATCTTTGATCAATTCAAATAATCTAGTGTTTCTTTGAGACATTATTCTAAGTGTAACTCATTGGCCTTATTAAGGTGTAGGATTTTATAAAATCCACCTATTTCTCTTAGAATCATTGGCCTCTCATATCTTTGGCATCAAAGGTTTCACTTACCATCCCATAATTGTTTAGATCAAAGGTTTTAACTTGGGTCTTCCTATTTCTCAATAATCCCTCTAGGCTTCATCCATCACCTGGATTAATTACTAATAGTGGTAGACATTAGATAAAAATCATAGAATAAAGAGGGATCCATAGGGAAAAAACACAAATAAAAATAAAATCACATGATGAAAACAAACACACAGAAAAATCAAACAAAAAATGAAACCAAATCTATCTAATATGTATATTGCCACCTCTACTTGGGTTACTCAAAAACTACACTAGAGGGGACAACCAAGAAATAGTGCTTCAATAACTACCCATTTAATAGAAGTGGCAGCTCATTACCCTCCATATATTTGAGATAGAAGGAATTCTAGACCAAGATTTTGGTTTTTTGTTATGGCACAATCTAGAGGGGATAGAATTTTGAATGTTATCCTTTCTTTTTGTTAGCCTTGTCACATATTAAGACCAAGTCAGATATTTTGAAGGTCTTGATCTTTACCTTCTTATCAAACCATATTTTGACTATATCTTAGTGTTTAATAAAGTTTAGTAGAGATTCGTATTTGGATTCCTATAATTAAATTAGATTGAGTCTGGAATTCAACTTGTCATCTACTTCTATGAATTATTTCATGAAATTATAAGTCAACAACCTAAATATGACTGGGATGATTGGGTCCAATCCATAAACTAGAAGGAAAGGAGAGACTTTTAGGGATTTTTTTATACCTAGTGCTGTCTTCCCATAGGGTGAAATTTATCAATGAGTGCCATTTCTAGGGATTTTCTCTAGCTAATTTCTTAATGGCATCAATCAAGTTCTTTTTAGTGGATTCTCCCAATTTGTTCCCTTGAAAATAGTTGATGCCATTATCATAGGCCCATTCTATGATTTATGTGGATTGAAAGGAAAGACCATTATCACATAATAAATAAATAAGGACCCAAAAATTGGTGGTTATGGTGCTCTCAATGAACGTAATGAATTTTATTGTGGTGCTCTTTTTGGTTGCAATGGCCTTAGAGCACATCACGTAATATTATTTAACCATGAGAAAAAATTTATGGATAGTTAACAAGTTGGTGTTAATGACCCCCATTAAATTTAGTCCCCATTGTGCAAATGGTGAAGATTCTATAATGAAGAACAATGGTATTAATGTGTATTTATCTATTAGAAAAGGTTTGGCATTGATGGCATAAACACACATGGGTGTGAACATATTTAAATAGTGTGGGCTAGTAATGACTTGGTTGAATAACTTTGTGGGCCATGGCATTTGTTGTAGGATGGTTGGATCCTAATATTTCATGAAAACTTATCATATTATCTTTGGCATTTTCTTTTGATACATACCAAAGGTAAATTCCCTCTTTTTTCTTTTAAAGAGACCTCCTTTACCCAGTATGTATTGCATGGCCTTCAATCAATGGGATTTACTATGTGTGTGATTGAGTCTTGAGAGTACATTTACATAGAGTAAAAAGTGTATGATTGAGGAATACCAATCTAATTATAGTATCCTATATTGATCCAATTGGTGAATTAAAATCCTCATGTTTATCACTATTATTATCTAAGTAAGGCCTTATCATATAACCAATTTGGATGACTTGATTTCTAAGTCTTAATCTTATAATTTCATCATCCATCAGCCTCTTCTCTTAACTAAATCATTCTATCCCAAAATATATTTTATATCTTTATTGTGAATAATGGCATATACTATATTTTAGAAGATGTAATACCTAAATTTATTCACAGCCTTCACTAGGGCATAGTGGTGTTTGTCTAGGGTATAATATTATAGCTCGAAATTCTTAAGATTAGTGATCATAAAATCCAAAGGGTGATCTTCTCCTTCTAACCTTTGGGTGAGTCAAGTGGCAATGGTGTATTATGAAGCAAAGGGATAAATATATAAATATTATGTATAGTGAAGACTAATTAGGACTGGGGATTAAATGATTGTGTCTTTGATATCTTGGAAATATTTCTTTGATACATGTGTCATTCAACTTTATCATTCGATTTCAACATTACATTCAAGTTATTTACTATTTTAACAAATCTATAAATGAATTTATGCACAAAGTTGATTTTATAAAATACATATTTTAGTTCCTTCTTCCTATTAGGTAAAGGTAGCTTATAAATTACATCCACCCTTTTTGAGTTGATAACAATACCTTTTAATGAAAATGTGACTAAGAAGCTTACCTTCGATGATATCAAACATGCTCTTCTTTTGTTTTAAGGAAATGTCATACCTTTTACATATTTCAAATACCCTTTGTAAGTAGTACATGTGATCTATCCTATATTTTTAAAACATAGATAGGTCATCTATATAGATTATTATACATTTACCTATCAGGCCTTTGAAAGCAAAGTCTAATTACCTCTATAAAGTGGAACCAACATTGATTAATATAAAAGGCATTTGTTTATAAGTGAATGTTCCCCACTTGGTGGTGAATGAATTCTTATTTATATCTTTGTGGTTGACCAACACTTGGTTTTATCCTAAGAAACCATTTAAAAAGGACATCATTCGAGACCTACTCACCATTTGGATCACCTTATCTAGGGAGGGAAATGGGTAGTTATATTTATTTGAGGCCTGATTCAATTTCTAGAAGTGCATGCACATGCATAATTATCCACTCTTATTTTGCATTGGGACTACGTTATACACCTAAGTGGTGTGGTAAACTAGGAAAATTATTCCCATAAAGAGAAACTTATGGACTTCCTTATGTATCAAGGGTTCCAAGTTTGGGTTTACTAGCTTATGCCTTTTCCTAAAGGGTTTTTGGCTAGATTTTAAGGGGATAGTATGGGTGATTGCTCTTGGATCAAATAAATTAAGGTTTTATAGGCCTAAAAAATCAAATCCTTATATCTTAGTAGTAACATTCATAGCTACTCTAATTCATGGACCATCCAATCTAAACCCACACTGACCATTTGAATATTTTTTGTTGGATTAGGATTAATGAGTCTACACTTTTGATCCTTGAATTTGGGTTTTTCCATTTGGAAAGTGGGGTCTAATAGATCAAATTCTCTTTCTAGTGAAATCATCCCCTTAGGGATCTAATTTGCATGAATATTTAGGATCTCATACTTATCCAACTCATTCTTAGGGTTGTCCCTATCTTTTTCATATATAATTTTGGATTTAAATATCCCCTCATTGGTAAGGAATTACATGATTTGATTGTCATCCTTGAAGACCTAGAAGTTAGTCACATTATCTGGGATAGAAGGATATGGGATGAGTTTCACTAAGAACTCTTGAAACTTAGTGTCATCCAAAGGGCTCAAGTTTGTGGACATCGATTCTAATGAGTTTTCTACTTAGTTTTCCTCCTTAGAAATGAGGATGATATTAAATCCATTGAATATTCTAATTAGGTCCCATGATTTATTCTTATACCTTTTGAGGTATGATAGTTTACATTGAAACTTAGTCTTCATTTGGCTGACCACTACTTCAAAGTTGGTAAATAATATTATCTCATTTGTCTTGTGTCTTAATGTAAATTATAATCCCATGATTAGGGCTTCATATTCTGATAGGTTATTTGTGTAAGGAAACTAAAACCTATATGATGTTAGATGTTTTCTCCCCAAGGGATATATAAGTATAAAACTAGATACACTAACATTTTTTGAGTTAACCTTGTCTATATAAAGAGACCACAAGCTAAGACAACCTGGGCTATGACTAGTTTGGTTTTTGGGAGGCTTTGTGCTTAGCTTGTAGATGCATAAATCTATAAAAACTAGGTTTATCTTCTCATTAATTTAATTATACTTGGTTATACTATGATTCATGTGGGTTTCTATATCTACCCTTATTTTGTTGGTTAATCCACTCCATGAAAATAACATATGGGATAAATTTTGTGGCCATATAATGGATTTGGAATAATATCTACTAAGGAACATACCATAGGCTTTGGGAATATATATCACTTGAATGTATATCAAGTTTGAATTCTACGCTCAGATTACAATTAGATTTGGAAGTTTAAAAACTTGCCTATCACTTTAAATTTTGACCCTTATAGTTTTACCACTACCTTGTCTGAATTTAAAGGGTCTAGACTAAGTTTCTCATATATGCTTATTAGTATCACATTCATCGAGGATATTAAATGTACTAATCAGTTATGCAAATTCTATCCAAATAAATGAATGGTTAAAAGGAAAGGGGGAACCTCCATATTATTTTTTTGAATTCCACATTGGTATGTGTTTTTATTAGTTTTGGCTATGCCTGTGGGTTTGAATTTTGAGTCAACAATTTTAGTAGTAAATATCATTGCTTTATGATTTGAACAAGCTCATTAAGGGTAATGTTAGCATTAATCTTTTTCATATCCTCGACTATGTTTTAACCTCATTCAGTTTGGACCAATGGGGTTTCTATAGGTGCCTTAGGTTCTTGAAGTCTTAGAGGTGGGTGATCATTCCTATAATTTTGTTCTATTGGGGTTACACCATTAATAGTGGTGTTGAGGTAGTAAGTGATTATTTTTACTACCTATTCTTAAGAGCATAGTTTCTCTTTTAGAAATATTGAAATGCTTTTACCTCATTAATATCTTCTTTTGGCTTTTTTTCTTCTTGGCTAGAGAAATCCATAGTTTTTAACATCATAGCAGTACTAGGGGCTTTACCTAAGTTTGAGTATTTATGATGATTAGGGATCACCTCATATTCCTCCATTTCCTTTTGAAATATATTTAGAGCAGAACCTAACACTATGCATTCCATCTTCCCATGTGTTATCATGTTATGTACTCGACACCAATTAGGTAAGGCTATTTATTGATGCCTATATCTATACCACAGGTTCCTATAGTGTTTAAGAAACACTTCCCATTTTTTAATACTAGTAATTCAATGTATAAGTTGTGGGTTATGATAATCCTATTATCTATTGGTTGAATAGAGATAGAACAAGTGATTGTTTCATAATATTTATATTATTTGGTGGTTGGGAGCCACCCTGGCCAAATAGTAGATCTATGTAAAATATGTACTATGCTAGGCTAAGAATAGTGACTTATGATCAATAACTAATCTAAGATGGATATTTAAAATTAAATTTAAACTAAAGTGATCAACTTAAAAAAGAAATAAAAGGAAGGGTAGGGTAGAAAGAATGATGTTGTTGGTCTCGTTCCAAACATTATGACAAGGTTCAAATCTCATCTGAACATGCATTTAAATAATGTATGAAATGAAATAGCTTAAGCCCAAATCACAAAATACATTAGGAAAGTTTAAAATGAAGGTATGAAATGATGCAAATAGGAACCAAACTAACTTTAGAGATTCACTCCTACAAGCAAAAAATATTAGCCCAAATGCAAAAGAAATGCAAAAAATGAAATAAGCCTAAGAACCTTCAACTAATCTAGAATAAACACAAATTAGAAAATTTGAAATCAAGATACACATCCTAAATTAATAGGAACCATTCAAATTTAAAAGTGAAACAAGACAGCTGAGAGAGAAACCATATAACACTTCACATAAGCCAATACTAGACAATCTTTGCAAAATTCATTATTTATATTAATTGCTCAAAGTTTAAAAAATAATTTGGTTCAACAAACTCCCTCCCCATTTTTACAAATGATAATTCTCCTTTTATAATATGAAAGGAAGCATGTCAGTTAGTATCATCTAATTACATTTACATAAGTGTAAAGGATAGGTGTCCCTTTTTTCTATTTTGGAAAAAAATATTTTTTTAATGGATTGACTTATAAACAATGTGATCTTACAAATTACACAAGCTTATACAGAAAGAATATCTTATTTCAACATATTATGCAAAGTAGGTCATTAAATAGCTATTTTTATTTCATTGATCTTTGGGACACTTATGCTACTGAAGGTCTTAGTTAATACTAAAGGGTCCTCATTTTTATTAACATAGTTTAATACATGCATGTTCCCATATTTAAGATAAAAATTATTTTAAACTACACACTAATGGAAAATAGCTTGACTGCTTTACACAGATGGCAATTCAGGCTCTCCTTTGCATTATCAAGTCTATAGGGTCTTTGATTTGGCATATTACACTCACATGGCTTTAGTGTGGAATTTACATTGCATCCCTATGTCATCATATTCATCACTATCCAAAATATGACCGTTTCCTTTTAAAATTTGGATCCAAGCAACTATGTTAAAATTTATATCTATACAACTATCATTTGACGTCCATGGGAACATCTTTGATGATCATGTGACCATCAATTTTAAAAACATCTAGGGGACCATTTACTATGTTAAAATTGACATCCAAGGGGCCATCATTTGAAATCCATCAGAACATTTTTGATGGTTGTGTGATCATTAACTTTAAACACCTCTTTGGGACTGGTTATTGTCTTAAATTTGACATCTACATGACCATGCTTTTAACATCTGCATGAATGTCATTGACAGGTTTACACCCATCAAATTTAAGCTCATCTTCATGAATATTTACTAGGGTTTCCACTTTTCATTTTTGGGTGCATCCTTCTTCCTATGTGTGCCATGTGGTGTTCTTCCATTTGTTCATATCCTTGTTGAGAAACTTTGATTTGACTCACACTGTTAGATCTTGGTCCTCTACTTAAATGTGGTCCATTGATCCTATATAGAAAATTAAAGTTAAGCTCAAGACTTAGGATACAAATATCAAGCTAAGTTCTAAAAAAATTACATGAGACCCATGAATTTAAAAGGGACTCAACATTGATAATTTAGACTATGGTTTTATTTGGATTAATAAATATAAATATTTTAGTCTAAGTTTTTAAAGTTAAGTCTACAACACGTAAAAAGGACCCCATGAATAATGAAAAGGACCTAGGCATGAATGTTTTAACCTAAGTTTTTTTAAGCTAGGATAAGCATAAAAAGGCCCCTATAGAATATGACTTAGCATAAGTTATTAACCTAAGGCTTCATTGTATAAATAAATACAATGGAACTTTGGGATAATGCATTAGGATAAGTAATAAAAATGATCCTATATTTTCACTTGGTAGGGAATTTGACTAAGACAAAAGTCCTAAAGGGCACATCTCTATGGGAAAGGGCACTTTCAAAAGTTTGAAGGATAATTTAGGAAGGTGAAGGACCATTTCAAAGAGCTCAAAGGATAATATCTTAGGGTAGAAGAACATTTCAAAAAAGTTAAAGGGCATTCCTTTTAGGGAAATTAGTGAAGGGAATTTGTTCAAGGAAATTGGCCTAAACAACATGTCTGATACATTTCCCCTAAAGACAAATTTTCTTAGACAAAATTTCCAAAGGAAACAAAATGTTGAAAATAAAATTCTTGAAAGGGTAGATCTATCAGAGAAAATCTCTGAGATAAATCCTAGACAAAATCTTGAAGGATAATTGAGGAAGGCAAACTAGATTAAGCATTTATTTGAAGGATAAGTTTTGAGGGCACAAAGGATATTTTTAGAAAACCCAAAGGGTATGTGCCCTTTACAAATATCTCAAAGGATAACCTTCAACAAAAATGCTCAAGATAAAAGTTTGAAATCACTTGGACAAAGTATCCAAAACCTAAAACCTAAAGGTTAATTCATTCAGGAAAAAGTTTTGATGGAAAATCCTAAAATGACATGCCCTAAATAAGAAACCTGATAGTTCGAAGCATAAAAAAGGACTTTGCATTTAGATTAGACCATATGAATAATATAAAAGTCTAAAAAGGGGGCTCGAGACATAAAAGGGGATAAGCATGGATGTTAGACTAAGGTTTGGTCATGTTGAAAAACATGACTAATCCTTAGAAAATAAAAATAAACTAAGCCCATAACATTATTAATTTGTTCCTGCTTAATTTTCAATAAAGAGCTCCTACCAAATCCAAATCAAATACTTAGATTAGACTAATTAGACTTGATTTCTAACAGACTAAAGGCTAGTAAAGAATCAAGTTAACATTAAAATCATGAAACCCAAGAATTTTTCATTCTAATTAGACCTTATTGGACCTACAACCTGTAACATAGAGATCCAATATTAGGCACTTTAGATAAGAGTAAACCAGAAATATGAACACATATGCTAAAAAAACCAAGTGTGGATGATCTTAAAAAGATAATGTGCAATCATGCCAATGACAATCTAATCATGTAAATATTTGATTTTAAATTACAAATTTACGCAATTTGACACATGTGTTCCCATTATTTAGAAATGGGGGTAAGTTGACCTCAACAAATGGCAACTTCTAGGGGAAACATAATATGTTAGAATTCAAAGAATCTAGTTTAGACTAATAATTAGGCTACTTATTCCATTTGATTAGGCACCATTATTAATATTAGGTCATGGCTATTAAAAATCTTGCATATGAAAAATTAAGATCAAACATCAAAAATTTAGTCATGTTGTATGTGTGCTTTGATGCCACTTACTGATTGCCAAAGGATTTAGAGAACAACTTCCAAGTTTATGGCTTTAATTACTAATACTAACTTTCAACATGTTTAGATATTCATTAAAGACTATGATTAGCTAAAGAAAGGCTTGGGCATTTATTTACTACCAACCAGGCATCCATATCTACAATAGATATGGCTTTTGCTCTAATCAAGGCCTTATTCGACTACTAGCTAGGCATCCATATCCCCAATGGAGATTACTAGAATCACCTCTACTTAGAAATTTCTTTGAATTTTGTAATAAGGATTTTATTTTTATATTTTTCCAAGTCATTTTGGATTTATAGCAAAGGTTGGGACCCAGGTCAACCATGTTTAGGGATTTGGTCAAGTGTTTGATTTTCAAGCAAGCATCCTTAGCTATAAACTTTGTCCTAGGCAATTAATGTTTTTTAAGTGCAAGCATAATTATGTCCTAATAGTTTAATATTTCATCTTAAATGTGAAATACTTATTAAAACCAAGCTTAGATCGAAGCAAGGATTAAAATCTAAAGTAACAAATAACATATCTACCAATATTTTTTAATTTCTCTAAAATACAACATCAAGCTCACATTTCAACAATCCATGATCAACCAATGTTGAGAAGTCATACCTATATTTCCAAACTGTGAAGCTCTTGAGTAACCTAGATAAACTTGAGCTGAGAATTATCTAAAATGACTTATTTAAAATAAAGGGATAAAGTAAGAGAAATCAAGTAAATATAAACAAGCATTATATAAAAATAAGGGATAAGAAGGAAAAAAGAAACAAAGAAACAAAGAATAAGAAAGAAACTAAACTAAGCCCTAAACTAACCTTATAGAGTACTTACCTCCTAGATCAAATGGAAAATTATTTAGTCTACCATAGAACCTTGAAGCATGATTACTTTCATTCAATGGACTCTTCTTGTGGATAGGAGTAATTGTATTATTGTGTCTCCTAAGTGATGTAGCTTGGTATCCTATCAACATTCTTAGATGCATAGATCGAGGATATGAATCTAAGACCCAATCATATTCTTCCCGAATTCTTATACTTTATAGTAGGAGTGTTAGTTCTAATTCATCTATAGATAGATAATGTCTTATATCATCTTTACCTAATAATGGTAGCTCATTTAGTATCCTTAGACTAATGTCTTCATTAGGTTATTTCTAAGGTAGAAATGGACTACCAATATTTGCACAAAAATATTCCAAGTCATCCCAAAAATATTATTCATCTTGAATAATGAATGGAGTTCATCTAGAATCTCATCATCAAAAACATGTTGGTCCCATAGTCCTGACCTGTTAATGAAGTCATATGACAATTTTTGATCTGATTCACTAGCTTCATATTCATCCTTAGTAAAGTAAGGCATAACTTCTATATAAATAGGTTCAAGCTCATCTCGGTTATGGACCTCCAAAATAATATCATATTCTAGGAATTTAGATCATTGGTAAACCCCTCTGATGAAGCATCTATCTATTGTTATATCCCATCATCTACCATCTCTAACCCTTTAATTCCATTTAATAAATAATGGTATGACCTATACTGGTGATCATCTTCTTCAAGGTCATCCTCCATTTTAGAAATAAATCTATGTTGACTATCATTTTATCTACTTTCTAATGAAAGATCATCTTGTAATTAATCCATATCCATTTCTATCAAGTCTTCTTCCTCATCTACAAATGTTCTAATGATGATGTCTTGTTGGTCTTTAATTTCAATCTCTTTTATGTCTTTGGGAATATAAGTTCCCTTAGATGTAACTTATTTAATTATTTCATCATAATTTTCATCTTCAAATGAGAAATCATAGGCTTGCATGAAAGATTCACAAGTTCCTACAAAGACATAAATCCCTAAAACAAAGTCTTGATTAGGCATACTTTTAGAGGTTTTAGAAATATTACAATGATCAGCCAAAATAATATCACATAAACTTATTTGTATGCTTTCAGATGATCCATTATTATTGTTATTATGAAAATTATTTGAAGGCCTATTGAACCCTTGAGAAGCATAATTTATATTAGATCCTTCATTTGTATTTCCTACTTGTTTTTGGAACTTAAGAAAGTTAGTGCTCAATTTTTGAACCATTTATAATATCAAGTAATTTGAATTTTTTAGTGTTTCAGGCTCACAAATTGGAGTATTACTACTAGTTATGGGCACTAGAGTTATATTATTTTATGGATGGGGTCCACTTTTAGTGTTATTCAATAACTCTAAAATTTGGTTAGGATATGAATAACTCAATAGAAAATGATTCTAAACTAGGGATAAAGTAGGTATACTAGGAATGACTTTCTAGATGGGCCAATTTGAATTGACATTAGGCATGGAATACACCATCTGACCCTAAGATTGCATTTGGTCATTAATGATCATGACTTTATCATAGGCCAAAGTCTATGTGTTTATGATTGGAAGAGACCTTTTCAAGAATACATCGATCAAGGGATCTATATCATCCTTATAAATTTCTAAGGATAAAGCCTCATTGGGTCTATAAGTGGATATGGTTCTATTGAACATCTTTTAAAATTGAACATTAAAGGATCTAATGGTTTCATTAACATTCCTTTTAATGGTGGTGAACTATTGATACAAGACACCTGGACTAATAATTTTTCTAAATTGATCAATGAAAACATTTTCAAAGTCATTCCAATAAGTAATGTAGTTCTCAGGTAGGTTGAGAAACCATTCATATGTAACATCTTAAAAAGTAAATGGGAATAATCTACATGCTACATCTTCATGAACTACATTTAATAATATCAAAGTAGACTTGAATGACTTAATATGATCTTTAATAGTGACAACATTATTAGGGTTTAAATAAGGAAAATATCTCTTAGGATTTCAAGGAAGATCATGAAGTATACCTCACACGTTGATTGAAGAACCACCTAGCCAAGCCATACCTTAAACACCTTGAACTAGTAAAGTGTTGATACTTTGTGAATTTCACTCACCCAAGCCTTATTTTGGGTAATTTTATCTTATGACCTTGAAACCTATTTAAAATATGATGCATCAAACTAATCTTTATAAAGTACAATGATTAAGTTTTCACACTAAGTTAATTTTTCATAAATATATGTAAATCATGACTATATTTTACTAAGTAAGCTTAAAGATACACCTATATTGATGAATGAGATGAATATTGCACTTATGAACTCAAATGAACTCAAATTTGCAAAGAACTAGTCAATATTTGTACAAAATTATTATTACTAACTTTAAACATGGGAAGGACACAAAACATGAACTACCTTTGCATGAACGTTTATGGATCTCAAAGAACATTGATCTTTGGATAACGTAAGCCTAAAGACTAATCTAAAACCATTAATATTGATGATATTTTCACAATTACGCTTAAAGAATCATAACTATGTAAAGAATACATCAATCTTTGGACATAATTCACCAAAATGAGCAAAGATTCTACAAATTCACAAAGATCTAACTAAAGGCCCTCCTTTTAGAGCGAACGAAGCTCCTCATGTTGATGCCTAAATGCATACCACATGTTCCTAGAGTATTTAAGAAAAACTTCCAATTTTAGAATCCTAGGAATTTAGTGCATAAGTTATGGGTTATGATAATCCTATTATCTATTGCTGGAATAGAGGTAAAACAAGTTACTATTTCACAATATTTAAATTATTTGATGGTTGGGACCCACCCTAGATAAATAGTATATCTATGTAAAATATGCAGTATGTTATGCTAAAAATAGTGAATTATGATCAATAACTAATATAATATGGATATTTATAATTATAATTAAACTAAAGTGATTAGGTTCAAAAAAGAAGTAAAAGGAAGGGTAGGGAAAAAAGAAGGATGTTGCTGATTTAGTTTTAAACATTATGACAAGTTTAAAATATCATCTGAACATGCATTTAAACAATGTATGAAATGAAATAACTTAAGCCCAAATCACAACATACATCACTAAAACTTCAAAAGAAGGTATGAAATGATGCAAATAAGAACCTAACTCACTTTAGAGATTCACTCCTACAAGCAAACAACATTATCCCAAATGAAAAATAAGTGTAGAAAATGAAATAAGCATAAGAACCTTCAACTAATCTATCATAAGAACAAATTGTAAACTCTTCATTCAATATACGCATCCAAAATCAATAGGAACCATTCAAATCTAAAAGTGAAACTAGATAGCTAACAAAGAAACCATATGGTACTTCACACAGGTAAATAATGGATAATCTTTGCATAATTCCTTGATTATATTAATAGCGCATAGTTTAAAAAATAATTAGTTCTATGAACTCCCTCCCCCTTTTTACAAATAATAATGTTCCTTTTATAAAAGATGCAAGCAAGCATATCAGTCAGTCTCATCCAATTACATTTGTACAAGTGTATAGGATAGGTGTCCTTTTATTCTATTTTAGAACAAATGATTGTTTCAATAGATTGACTTATAAACAACATGCTCTTACTAATTACACATTTATATATATATATATATATATATATATATATATATATATATATATATATATATATATATATATATATATATATATATATATATATATCCTATTTCAACATATTATGCAAATCTAGTCATAAAAGGAATATTCTTATTTCATGGATCTTTGGGACCCTTATACTGCTAAAAGTCCAAGTTACTACTATAGGGTCCTTGTTATTCCTTGATGTTGTTTAATACAAACATGGTCCCATCCTTAAGATTAAAATCCTTTTAAACTACTCACAAATGGATAATAACTCAACTAATTTACATAGATGGTAATTTAGGCTCTCCTTTGCATTACCAAATTTGTAGGGTCTTTGATTTGGCCTATTGTACTCACATGGATTTAACATGGCATTTCTATGGCATCCCTGGGTCATCCTATTCATCACTATCTATAATATGACCATTGACTTTTAAAATTTGGATCCATGAAACTATGTTAAAATTGACATCTGCATGACCATCATTTGACATCTACACAATTGTTATTTGATGTCTACATGATCATCTTTGATGGTCATGTGACCATTAATTTTAAACATGTATGGGGGATAATTTACTATGTTAAAATTGACATCTATGTGGCCATAATTTGATGTTCATAGGAACATCTTTGATAATTATGTGAACGTCAATTTTAAACACATATTTAGGAATGGTTACTATCTTAAATTTGATGTTTACATGACCATTATTTGATGTCCATATTAATGTCATTGATTGGCACATGACCATAAAATTTAAGCTCATCTTTGGGACCATTTTCTAGGTTTTCCACTTTTCATTTTTGGGTTCATTTTTCTTCCTATGTGCACCACATGGTGGTCTTGCATTTGCATGTATCCCATTTGAAAATATTTGAATTACCTCACACCATTAGATCTTGGTACTCCACTTAAACACAGGCCATTTATCTTGCATAGAAGATGAAATTTAAGCTCAATACTTAGGATAAAAGGATTAATCTTCAAAAAAATATCTTGAAGGATAAGATTTGGAAAAAATGCTCAGGAAAAAAGTCCAAAAGCACTTAAACAAATTATCAAAAACATAAACCCCAAAGGGTAATTCATTCAAGACAAAGTTCTGATGAAAAATCCTAAAAAGACATGCCCAAAATAAAAAACCTAACAGTTATAAGAATAACAAAATGAATTTACATTTAGACTATACCACATGAATAATAAAAAGGTCTGAAAAGGGGGCTTGAGACATAAAAATGGCTAAGCATAGATGTTAGACTAAGGTTTGGTCATATTTAAAAACATTACTAAACCTTAGGAAATAAAAATAAGCTAAGGCGATAACATTATTAATTTGTTCTCACTTAATTTTAAATAAAGAGCTCTTATCAAATCAAAATCAAGTACTTAGATTAGACTAATTAAACTTGATTTCCAATAGACAAAAGGCTAGTAATGAATCAAGTTAATATAAAAATCATGAAACCCAAACATTGTTCATTCCAAGTAAACTTTATTGGACCTACAACTTGAAACGTAGGGATCTAATGTTAGTAATTTAGATAAGGGCAAATAAGAACCATGAACAAATATGCTAACAAAACCAGGTGTAAATGATCTTAAAATAAAAATAATGTGAAATCATGATAATCACACTCTAATAAAGTAAATATTCAATTTCAAATTAAAAATTTGCATAATTTGACACATAGGCCCCCATTTTTCAAAAATGGGGGTATGTTGACCTCAACATTATCTTGAGGATATTGATCTCATGTATCCTATTGGTTGAAGGTTCTAGGGGATTATAAAGATTCTTAAAGTTCTTATTTATTTTTTAATATGTGAAGTTCTTGTTGGAAATTTTTTAATTAAAGTTAATCAACTATATTTCTATCCTTGGAAAGTCATTTCAATTTTTCTTACCATCCATTGAATGGAATCTAACGCAATCTTGGTGGACTATTAAGTTGTAGATTGGGTATTTTTAGCCATGGAAAACATTACCAGGTTCCCTATGTTTATGAGACCTAATTATAGATTTGAATAGGGATGAGCCAATGGTGGTTGATATATTATATGGAGTAGTTAAAGCATTAGGGCATTCTAGTTAGCATTGGGCAATAAGTTCAATGCAAGCATATATGGTATCATACTAGGAGTGGGGGTTATTGTGTGACCTTGAGGCCTTAGTTTCCTATCCACTTTGATAACCACTATATAAGCTAAGAATAAGTTTGTTATGGTTACATCCCTCCTTAGGAATATGATTGTCTAAAGGTCTAGCTCATTCTTATACATTTCAAGTGTTACTTGAGGGTTAGGTTAATATATCATAGTGACATGGATATACATATTCTAAAACCTAATATTTAAGTTATTAATAGGCTCATTAGGATCCCTCTTGATGCAAGTGAACTAATCGTACATGACACTAGGATCTATCACTTAGCAAAATTAGGTGAGGAAAGAACTACTAAAATGGTCCCAACTTAGTACAGAGTCTTTAGGAAGGTTGAGGAACCAATCATATGCAAAGTCTATTAAGGTAAAGGGTAAAAGCCTACACACCACATCCTCATGTTCTAAATTTATAAGTCTCAGGGTGTTTTAGTATGATATTATGTGTTACTCCATGATTTATCCCATGATAGAGGTAAAATAAGGGATATACCTCTTAAAGGTTCCTGGGTAAGTTGTGGATGACTCTCGAGACATTAATGGTAGAGAAAACTAACCAAACTATCTCAAAATAAAAATTTGGGATGTGGGGATGAATTGATGGGAATCATGGTAGGTATAGGTTGGTTGGACTAGGGTTTCATATGGAAAATCAATGGAAATTACCAATTGACCTTAGTAGGACCTAGCCCTAGTAATAGGCAAACTAGTATCTAAGATGCTTCACAATCAAATAGTAGTTTGCATGTTATTACGAATAAGCCAATCTCAAAATAATCATAAAATAAAATAAATAACCATCATGAAGGATTCCAATAAAATACTCTTTCTAGTGCGAACTATTTTTCACTCCAATCTACTCCTACTCATGAAATGCCCATGAGATTGGGTATTACATAAAATGGGAATGTGGGGACAACTATGGACTTTTGTCCTCTATTTTAGGACTGATATGGTATCAACCCAAAACATGACTATAGGTAATTGACTTCACAAATGGAGTCTACATGAATAGTATCCAAGAGATTCACTATCACCATTGAAATTTTAATCTAAAGTAATACACATATGTCAAAGATTTAATTGTTATGAGGATTTGAGTATTAATCTTGTTATTTATAAACACAAGGGGAAAGGGTATTTCAATTTCAAAAAACAAATAGAAAGGGAAGGGAAGGCTAAGGTAGAAAAGGGAGCCTCTTGGTCTAAAATGAACTCAATTTAATGATCATTGAACTAGGTGACTCTTTCATAGTTATAACACTATAGATTGAGTTTCACTAAAGTTATACCTTCAAGAACATACAATAGGAAGAATATAAGGGAACTAGGAGTATGCTTTCAATGAGCTCTCACTGATGATAAGCACTAGTATTTTATAGTAGGGTAAACATAAACACCATATGATAATTTTTATATTAAGACATAGATTATCATCACTACAAAATGTAGAATGAAATAACTCACATAATGATTATAATAAAAAAGCACATCATAACCATGGCACACACAAAGCAACAAAGTATTAATATAATTGACCTAGAATTGATAACCATTTAAACATGGTTATGAAAGAGAATTGAAACAAAAAACAAACCCTCTTTTAAAAGACAAAAATTGTTTTCATAGAAATAAATAAATGTTGTTTAAAATAATTGATATGAGATGATTTAATAGTCCAGAGTGATGAAGAAAAATAGGTGAAATATTGCCTATAATCTAACAATAATTTCAAGCAATTTTTGGTCAACCCTATTGACTAATTTTACCCCTAGGTCAAATAGGTCAAATTCATCCTTGAAAATTCAAATTTTGCATAAGTTCTCCTAGGTTTTAATTAGTCACATGATCATTGATGAGGTTATACAACATTTTCTAATGTTGTTATATTTGTAATTTTATCTTAATATACTTTTTTTCCCACCTTTTGGTCACTCTAAAGGAAATTATATAGTTTTACACCAAATTAAAAAGGTTTCAAGATTAAATATAATGTACCACATATCATTTATATGTCATATGGCAGTTTTGAGACTAAATTTTTTAGGTCCAACATAAGAATAAGGAGATCAATTGTAAAAAGTAAATTTCATGCCAGTTGTACAAATTATATGACACATATGGCACATGTGGATGCTTTAGGAGGGCCTGGTCAGAGTTCCAAATGTCAATTTTTGGTGAAATAGTCTTTAAAAGGTTCAAAACTACCAAAAATTGGTCCCTCTCTCTCATCACTCTCTTGGGTAGGTCAACAAGGTCAACTAGTTTACACTTGGTATGGACAAGAGAAAAGGAGTTGGACTAAATGCTCTTGAGGGATGTTAATACTCCTCATGAGATCTCATTCCATGTCCATAGATTCTAGTTTTGTGCTTTGTACTCTGAAAAATCTTTAATATTGTTGATGCCTTAAAATTGCTCACACATTCCTAATACCTCAATCTTCTTCTCTATTTGAAATGATATGAGTAAACTAAGTGATTCATATGTTTTTGAAAAGTGTATTCATACTTTTCATGTAAATTTTAGTTTGCTTTACACATATAGATATCAAGGAATAAGCATAACCATCTCATTGAGATATAATAAGAAACCATTAAAGTTTGTAAAAGAATGTTGTTAGTTATAGAGTTTCACCCTCCTATAAATGGTGGCTCTATCATAAGGCTAACATTTTGTTTGTAACTTCATAGAGCATGTTTAATCATATTCATGATGTAATATTTGTTCTCAAGAGTGTCATTAATTAAATCTAGGGCATAAGAGACTTGATACAGTTAAGTAGCCTTAGAGTAGACAACTATAGGTTTCATGCTCAAACTTGAATGAAGGATCAAGACATGAAAGGAAGAATAATGATGTTTGAAGGTTTTTAACATAAATGAAATCTTAAAAATTGTACATGACCCAAGTGAAAGGTTATTAGGGTGATGATAAGGTTCTAACCTAGCACACAATCTTATATTTAATAACACCTACAGGTAGTCTCAAATAGTAGTATGAGATCAATACAAAAGAGGTAGAGTAGTGTTGAATTAGAGGTGTTTAAACTCATTTGATACCTTAAATCAAGCCTAAGATCATAATGAAGATCATTTTGATAATGGTGAAGCCATTATATATAGTCAAAATTAGGTGCATTTTCATAAGTTAAAGAAGATTACAAATAGGATTTTTTATCTTAACTTCTCTGACAAAGTGATCCTATCTACATAATAACATCTGCTGATGAAAGTTCATAAGGTATGCATAAATTTTATGGTTACGTTCTTATATCTTGAGTATAGTAATAATATGCCAACATAAAAGGAGGTTTATAAGTCAAGAGAAGAGGATGGTGAGATAGGTTTCAACCCAGTCAAGTTTCTACTAAAAAGGTAGTGAGATATAATGCCATTAGACCAAAAGTGAAGCTAGAACTTGCAAACTCATATTACATTGATTCTAAAGGGACAAAAGCATGGTTTCCAAGAAAAATGAGATCAACCAAGTTTCATATGGATAGAGTAACTTGAATAGAAACCCAAGTTGTGAGACATAGTACTCAAGCATATATAGTCACTTACAATAATTTATTATATTCATCATTACCACCTATACTTGGTCTAGTCTACAGACTATCCCAAACTAAGGAGAGATGCATGTGTGGTTAGGATAAAGAAGTGTAACATGGAATAACTATGTATAATTCACTCTTATATTTAAAATGAAATTTTTATGTGATTCTTAAAGACAAGAAAATAGAGTAAGGAGTGGTAGACATGTTTCTAACTTCACACTTTGTCTAGGTTTCTAGACCTTGCACATTTATGGTTTACCACATGCAAAGTCATAGAAGTTACTTTGGAGAGTTTGAGGTGTAGAGATATTTTGGAGCATGATGTGACTTTGAAATTTTTAAAAAATGGTCCTCATACATAATCAAAATCTCTACAATCTTAGTTTGTCCATACTAATAAGGGAAACATCCTTAGTTTTGTCTCAGATAGAGGACACTCCATAGTCAAAGTAAATTTGTACACTTAGTATATGAATGGTGAATGAATGAATGGTATATACTATAATTCATTTTTAGATGATTTTTAAGGTTTGTTTTAATATTAAAAAGTGTTAAATGTCACCTATAGTCATTGGAAGAACTCATAGGTGTTTATATAATCATAAACATAGTTTAGGCCTATTATACCTAAAATTGAACATGAAACCTAATAGACTCCAATTTAAATCATAAAATAAAAAAATATTTATAAAAAAATTGAGATAATTAATTAATAATTGGAGAGTATGTTAGACCCATTAGTTTTTATAAGACAACATAGGATTGGTCTTTTTAGCCTAAAATTATCTCAGGGTTACCCAGAATGTGAGTAGGATATCGAGAAGCTGACTTAATTTAATAATATATATGATACAATTTGATGGAACATCAAGAATATAGGTATATTTGAGGGTGGTCTTGAACATTATCCTAGTGGAATTAGTTCAAGAGTTAAATGTCTAACTTTTATGAATCATTGTTAACAAGTTAAACTACCTAAAACCATCTTAAAACTCTTATATGAACTTGATGAAGAAAAAATGAAGGGATATGCATATATAAGTGTAAAATTTGCCTTGAAAATATTTTGGGCATGTTTAACACTCTCCTAGGCTCTTTGATATCTAATTGTTTTGGACTATCACTTGTATAGTCAAACCTAATTTTAGGTTTTCTGCAAGTTGGGAGGTGTTTCATAGGTACATAAGGTAATTTATGGGTAAAATATATTGTGGAAAGTGTGTGGAGACTTTTAAAAACTCATAATACTGATTTACATCCTTATTCATGCTTGGAAACCCATCTTTTAGACTATTCATTATAGGCAATCTTGAATAACACATTAAGAAGAAATGTGGTTGTCAAAGATTATAAGTGAGAAGTGTGTTTTGAGTTTCATTGATGTTTATTTGATATAGAAAAAGGACAAGTAATGTATAAATGAGTTTCCTTACACCTCTATAATTAATTTACTTGAGTAATTACAAGTCACTTAAGTGACAAGTGTGAAGGTCTAGGCCTAAAAGGCTAATGAGTGACTGTAGAGAGTGAATGATAGGTCACAAAGGGGAGTTAATCAATTAGAGAGGAATATATGAGTATCATATCTTGTTTCAAAATTATTAATTTAGATAACATGTGTTAGAGACTTATATATTAGTTTTAAGAAATCAAGTGAACTCCTCATCATGAAGGTAGTTTCAAGTAGGATAATGATCTCTATGCCAATTATAAGAAGATGTCATGCTTGTGATAGACACTTGTCTAGGAGAGATTAATAACATATTTTAAAATTTATTCTCTTACATTGTAATTGGATTCCAATTCTTTAAACTTGACCTTGTGATTCCTAAAATTCACTTCTTCTCTTTCCTCTCCTATGTTCTATATATGCAACCCATTTTAGATTTATAAAGGGATCAATAATTGGTACGGTGAAGCCCTATTGGTTTGATATCTTGATTCACCTCTGAATAAAGTTCTAAATTTTATTTAATCTTTGTAATTTTTTACCTAATTATGTCAAGTGGTTTATGTGGTTAAGAAGTGATGAATGTCTTTTCTTTTCTTCCATTATGCTATTGTATGTTTTGTGTGAGTGATATCTCTTTTAACATGTCTCATGAAGTGTATATGTTTGTTATGTATGTTTTTAAGTGTTAGAGGGATTATTAATATCTAATATCATACCTCCTTTCAACCCACCTTTGAATATGCATAAGAATTTACCTCCATGTATAAAATCTTATGCTAGAAGAATATTGAGTTGAGGTCAGTTTTAGTAGTCTTCTTTCTTAGTATAGATGCAAGTGTGTTTTATAGAATTATCTTTGGTGTATCACCTTCATTAATTTAGGTTTTTTATGTTTCTTTCTTCCCTTTTCACCACAAATAATGATTATCCTAGTGTAGTGTGTGAGTCTAAAAGATGGATCAGTGGAGCTAGCCCTTCAAATCTAGAGATCTATCTCTTATAGTAGCTTGTATATTTGTAAAGATAGTTCCATGTTATCCTAAATTTGATAAGGTTTCCTCAACTTCTCATGGGTATAAATTTGAGATATAACATACCTTATATTACAATATGATTCTTCCTTATATATATAAGGATAGGGATCACCTCCAAATATCATGAGGATACCATCCTAGGCCATGATGGCCACTCATTATAGTTACAACCTATTTAAAATTTTAAAACAAAAAAATACATAAAAACTTACATTATAGAAAGGGGACAATTTAATTGACATAAAGAGTTGGTTGAGATTGTTTGAATCCTAACTACTTTGACTTGGTGTCCCTAAATTCTAGCATGAATGTCATGAGGTAAAACTCCTTGTCTAGATTAACCAAGTTTATTAGGGGCTCCCTTAATATTACCCTAGCCTAAGTTTCCATTATCTAAGAGACTTGGAAGGGTGATTATATTTATTATTAAACTTTGAAGACCTAGTTAATTTTCACTATGGATTGTGTTGATAGATCTATCACCACTTAGGTCCCTTTATGGTTTATTCTTGTAACCTTCTCCATTATAATAGGTTTAAATGATCTAGAAGGACTCTAAATTACCCTTGGTTGAGAAAGATTCCATTTGGGTAAAATAACACACATATATTGAACTCTTTGAATTAGGTCAATATCTTCTTGTTGCCTTATTCCAAGGGTCCCATTAAAATGTGATCTAATGCAAACCACTCATCCATAATAACTCAAATGTTCCTAGCATATATTTGGTATAACCCCAATTCTAAGGTTGACATAAATATTAGCTCTAAGAACATTCATTTATTGACCACCACTTGTAGTTTATGATACTTCCAATCAATCTCCATAATCCTCTTGATGTAGGCTTGGGTTTGTTAGATAAGTATATTGGTCTCATCCAGATTTTCTTTTACATTAATAAAAAATGATAAAATTAGTAAGAGGGTGTCTTTGACCTACCCAATTATCTTGATATAAAATATACTCTTTATTTGGGATTCTAAAGTTTGAACATAACTCTACATTTCCTTAAGGATCCTCTCTGACATATCATGTGTCACATAGAGAATGTATAGGGGCACTTTGACCATCCTTTCTTCCATAGTGGAAGTCCTCACCTTGGTGAGGGAGAAAATATCCTAATGGGTTTATCACACCATCATGTTCCCCTCATGGATAAGCCTCTATGTCAGTGTCCTCTTCATGATTTTGAAAACATGATCAAAATTATATCACATATCTAGGTTATCGTGGATAGTCATCTCTAGTACTTATGGCATTAGGACCATTCCATAGGTTGTGGGAGGTTTAAGAGGGGTTTATAAAATGGTAGTGAAGGGAAGAAGATGAGGTGGAGGGGATATGGAGGAAGTGGAAGGAGTGAATGAGTAAATTAGTGGAGGTAGAGGGTGCATGGGAGTGAAAGGAGGGAAAGTTAAAGGGGAAGGCTAAGGGAACATTTGTTCCTTCCACTATTCCTAGGTTAAGTTCACCTAAGGATGAATTAACCCAAATCAAGGGTCATTAAATAGTAGGAAAGAGATGGTCTAATTGAAGGCAAGTCCCATGGTTCCTTGAGTAATAGAAAGAGGGGTCTGGGGATCAAGGCATAAAGATGATACAATTGGGGTCAATAGAACTATTAAAACATGTGAAGGAGTTTGAATTGAATAATAAGGGCTTTGATTTAGGGCCAGAGTGTGATTTTTCTTCTACTTATTCTTTAGCATCTTACCTGAGTCAGCTTTAGATGTTGTAGTAGATGGTCTGAATAGGATGATATGAATTAAAAGGGGATGATAGTGGAAGACTTGAAGATACTAAGGGAATCATTAGGATGACTAGAATGGGTACTAAGATCATCCCTACTATAAGTGGTATTCTCTTTAAATTCATATCCATACTTATTGATAAATAAACACCCAAGGAAGGCAATAGGAGGACTCCAAGTTAAGAGATGGATGGAGAAAAGGAGAATAAATAGGCAAGGATACTTAGGAGGACTGAAGCCAAAGTTACTTGGTCAAATGATGGAAGGTGTATAATTTGGAAAAGAGGAAGTGCCACTTAAGGAATTTATGTGGGAGGAGTATAATTTGTGGGTGTTAGGACCAATATTTGTAAATCAAAAGGAATGAAGGGTGGAAGGGAAATGGGAGAAGTTGGAGGTGTGAGAGGGGGAACCTAGATGGGTGTCTATTAGGATCCTCTCTTTGAGATTACTCTTAGACTTATCATCACATAAAACCTTAGGGTTTGTGTAGCTAGGGATAAGGTGTTTATGGTTGAATTAACTTCACTTGGGATACCTATTATCAAGTAGATCAATAGTAGATCTATTAAGACCTGACTACTAGAATTGATGAAGGATGTAGAAGTGGAGGCAGAGTGTGATGAACAATTGGAGGAGGTAGAAGAGGATCTAAGGTATAAGGAGAAATATCTGATATTAGAAGTAGAGTTGGACTTATATCTTAATGAGGATAAGGTGACATAATTCCCTATCAAATCCTCTAGAATATAGCAAGAGATAATAGATATGGGTCCTTCATAAACCAAGTAAGAGCTAGAAGAGGCATTAAGGGGCCAACTTGAGTCTTATTGGCTTTATTCTTCTTTATCATGGTTTGGGATAACACCTTATGGTCATCGATGGAATTTAGGTAGAGATCATCATCATTTTTGTCTTGATGACCATAGTTCATATTGAATTAGGTTGATTAATGCACCAAGTGAACTCTAATTATCCCCTTGTGGTCCCATTTTCTTATCGTACACTTTGAAAGGGTGAAAGAGTCTTTCTTGGACATGATATTTTGAATTAAAGGGAAATCCTTGTGGATGTGTTTCCTAATCATGATTATAAGTGGTGGATACACCTTTTATGGATGTTGTATGTAAAACTCAAAGATGCCTTCCATAAGTTAATAGGTGATCTCTTTCTCTGCTAGATAATCTAAAATGAAATATGGAAGGCATAGGGTATTTTTTAGGAAACTTACAATCTAAATTAGTGCATCCTTGTGAAAATAGTAGTCTATGATGGTTTTTATGGACTCTTTGATTTCCTTCAAGAGATAAGGCATCGAGGCCTCATTGATGGCTTGGTAGACCATTTAGTACAAATTATCACATATGTCTTAGATGTGATTGTTGAACTGATGGCCATATGGATTTTAAAATACCACATGGACTATCAAGCCCCTAATAACCCACACAAGAAAAGTTGAAGGCTTAAAGAGAGAATTTCATTGACTATGTCCAATAAGTATCTCATCATGTATAAATTGATCATATCTCAAGAATATATTATGGTATTAACCATCTTAAATTTGATCAATCCTCCCATGTCTAGGACTTATGAGTCTGTAAGTATCATGTGCAGGAGAGGCACCCATAACTCATTGATGCAAAAGAAATCCTAGACCCCAAAGAGTTAGTTTTAAAAATATTATGCCTAACCAAACATCCCCTTAGAAGGTGTATACCATGTATGCATTGATATCTTCCTTGTTAAGCCATTTATAATATAGTTTCTAAACTCAGTTATGTAAGACATCACATATATGTTTGGTCCTCATTTAGACCATTACCATCAATGCATCATAGGATAAAGTATTGTTTGGCATGGATTAATACACCTTGAAGGCATCTCTAGAGATATCAACAATCTAATTCCAAGAGTTAGGAGAGCATACCTAGTCATGGACTCTATCCTACACATGGATGGTATTGTGAAGGATGTTTCTCAATATGTTAGCACATAGGAATGCCTCTAGTTTGGATGTATCTCTGTGAAATATATATATTTTATAGGATCTAAGGGCATCCTAAAACACTCCTTGTTGGTCATCATCTGATCCCAAATCCTTAGATAATGTCTCATATACTTTGAATAACTCATTATAGTGCTTGAATTTGGTCAATCTAGCCAAGAATGTGGTATATTTATATTTAGGTTTAGCCTTTAGGTTTTAGGATGATGCATCATTATAGTAGGATAAATGGCAATAAGGAAGTTATAATTGTAGAAGGCACAACATACATGGGTTCTCTATGAGAATTAGAAAGTAAGGAGTTATAGGTTTATTTGAAATTAGAAGAGGTAACCATTAGCAAGCTTCCATTAGGAATTTTATAAATGAATGCATAAAACTCCCTTATATTAATGACACTTGGTGACTTACTTGCTATGAATTCAAGTTTGAGTTGGTAGTTATATTTTATCTCTTTACTTCTAAATCTAGAGTTAAATTTAAATCCCATGATCCTTTTCTACCATATGAATATATCAATGTAAATGAGATGTTTTAAAACTATCCAATTAGGCCTAAATTCCCATTTTCTTAATGCCCAGTGTATTGTAGGGATGTGGTCACATCTATTATAAATTCTTTGTTAACTCCTAATTTTTAACACGTCATCTTCTCATTAGTCTTCCTAATAATGTTTGATACCTAGGCCTCTATCCATACTCCATGTCACTCCATTAAGAAGGGTGATGTTTCACCTAAGGACATATGTCACAACCTATTTAGATCTATATTCTCATTTATACCTTTTATATGACCTTCTTAGGGCCTTAGGTAGATGTTAGTTCATTTGCATACCAGAAAACATGGTTCCTTCCCATTCAACCAGGCTATCTCAAGCTATGACATATTTGATAGGTCAAGGGGAATATCCATTCTAAAACTCAATGATGTGGTGCCTTCTCATTTGGTTGGGCTCACTTAGGATCTAATTTTTGATAGCTCTAGGGATTGTCCATTCTAAAAATCAATGATGTGGTACCTTCCCATTTATATGGGCTCTCCTAAGATCTAACATATCTGACAGGTTTAGGGGATTGGCCATTATAACACTCAATAACATGGTACCTTCCCATTCATCTACACTCTCCTAAGCTATGAAATATTTAATATGTTTATGGAATTATACATTTTAACACTTGGTAATATGACTTCTCATTCTAATGAGAACTCCTAGGCTTTGACACATCTGACATGTCTAGGTGATTGGCTATTCTAACACTCAATGACATGGTGCCTTACCATTAAATCAAACTCTCTTGAGCTCTAACATCTCTAATAGGTATAGGGGACTAGCCATTATAACGCTCATTAATGCTTCACATTCCTATTTACCTTGGATATCCTAAGCTATTACACATTTAATATATCCTAGGGACTGGCCATTCTATCACTCAGTAACATGGTGCCTTCACATTCAACTGGGATCTCCTAAGCTATGACATATCTGATAGGTCTAGGGGATTGACCATTCAGATATATAATGACATGGCACCTTCCTATGTAGTTAGGATCTCCTAAGCTCTAAATTTTTTGACTAGTCTGGGGGATTGGCCATTCTGACACTTAGTGACATGGCACATTCCCATTCAACTAGGCTATCCTAAGATCTGCAAAATTAAAAAAAATATATATTAAGAAATGAAAAGAAACATAATAGATTAATAACTTGCTTATCTATTATAGAGGTTTTGATTTAATGTGAAAGGTGATGGGTTTGTTGCTTCAAGAATGGAATGAGACTGTGGGAGATTCTAGTAATATATGAGCTACAAATTTAGTGCCATGATTCATAAAATAACACACTCCTTACTCATAAAAATAAAATAGGAATGTTTTTTCTTGAGGAAATCATGGAGACATATATTCCAAGGATTTAAGTAGAGATTGTCAACAAGAATAAAACAAAGGACCCTAAATCTCTAGTTCATGAGATTTTTAGAGGGGTCACCCATTTTGAAGAAAAGGGGGTGTGTTGGCCATAATGATATTACTAATAAAAAAATACATGGACATTCAAATATTAAAAACATAACTTACACATGACATGATTACTAGGTTTACATACATTATTTATAACATGTTTTGCTAGATTACAAATTATTTTTCATACACACATTCACTTAAAGGTATAAATTAGTGGAATGTAGAAAATATAGATACACATGATACATGTATACTTATATTATATACATTCATATACCCATAGGCCACACCAATATTAGGGGAATCTTATTCCATAGGTTACAGTGATACAAGTTATATATTTTTATGACCTCTTCCATTTACCATGATGAGCTAATTAATATACTATACATGTCATGATATTAGTCATAGTTTGTAAAGTGATACATGGATATGTAACTTTATTAGGTTGTGATATTGGCATATATTGATAGTGTCGATTAATATGACTTGTTATATTCTTCACTGATGTTGTTTCTCTTTCATGATAGGCTAGTCATTGATTTTATCCCTTGGACATTGTTTGAAACATTTATTATCCATTGATTTTTCCCTTGGAATTTTGTGTTTGATATTTATTATCTTTTGATTTTGGTCCTTAGCCTTGTGTGCATGACATGTATGATCCATTAATTTTCATTTTTAATATCCCTTGGTCTTTTGTGTGATATTTGTTGTCTACTTTTTACAAGACTTAGCATTGTGTGTGACACTCATTTCTATTTTTATTCCTTGGCCTTATGTGTGATATTGACTAATATTGTTTTTTTTTCTATTTTGTGCATTATGGCCATGAATCATCTCTTTATCTCATTGATCTTGTTGATTTTATTGATTTTTTAGGTGTCATTATCCAAATCATGCACATCACCATTTGTTTTTGGTTCCATGATATATATCATGCACCTTTATTAATATTATTTGATCCTTTTATCAATAATGGTTACTAATATATGCTAAATTTATATATAACTTAACATGACACTTGTATGCCTTGCATTACATATGTTTTAGATTAAGGTAAAATTAGGTTTTGAAGGGACCCCAAAACCCTTTAACAAAGGAAGAAAGATGAAGCAATAATTCCCAATAGGAAGAACATTTCTAAAACTTACTATAAAACAATATCAAAATCAAGTTTTACAGGGACCTAAAACCATAGACCAATACCATAAAATAGTTCATAGGTTTTACAGAGGCCTAGGAACTCAAAATAAGTTTTAAAAACTAAGATCTAGAATTTTGAACCAATTATAGCATCCAGCAAAAAGGACCAGAACAAAATCAATAGCAACAAATAATACCTTAGTCTTCTAATTCTAGGATCATCTTCACAGCCTCATTTCCAACCATTACTATATCCTATATAGATATTGCAGCCGATGTAGCAGCTTCTTACTGGGCTTTCTTCCTCGAGCCCTACCTAGTCCTCTTATTAGGCCCCTCCAAATATTTTATTTCTTCATTAGCTCATTTTCCAAGGTTGGTTGTAGCCACACAAATGCTAGAAGTAACCTCCTCCATTTTTATTCTACTTTCTTTGATGAGCCTTCTCAGATTATTCTCATAATCCTTAAGTTTAATTAGAATTTCACTCATTAGCTTCTCAAAATTATTGATTTTGATCCTATTAGCTTCCTGGTTATGTTGCATTATTTTTACTTTCTTCTTCAGCTCTATCATTTCCTTATGCATCCATGAATCAACTTGGAAAATTGCATCAGCTTTGAATTTGGCCAAATTTATGGAGAGCTTAGTGTCCCTCTGCCTAGCATCACACCTGTCATCTGCATTCTCTTGTGAAAAGAACTCATCCTTTTCAAATAGGGTCCTCCCTTTCCTTCATTTTCTCCTCTTTTGTCTCTATAGGATCTTTCTTCTGTTCATGATCATCCTTTTCTTGTTCTCTAATCTCCATAACTTGATTGGAACCCAGAACCAAATGTTCCTTTTCTCTTGTCAAAGCTAGCTCATCATGTAAAATATTTATGTCTTTAGCATTTCCCCCCACCACAGTTTGATTGTCTTCATGATTAGAATTATTTTGTTCTGTATTATCCTCTGTTTTATCCCCTTCATTTTCTTTCTCACTTTTGTCTTCATATTCTTGATACCTTTATAGATTTGAAATAAAATCCCCAATTTCCATCCCTTCTTCCTCCTCCAAAACATTCTTCTCAAAACTTTCTGTGCTTTCCCACTCATATTCCTCGTCAACATTTTGTTTTTTAAAATTGGAGGGTTTAGGTTTTACTTTTTCTTTCCCCTTTCCTTTACCACTCTTCTTACACTGTGAATTCTTATTTTTATCAGAATAAGGATTCAAAACTATAGCATTATTTTTGTAGTAGCCCTCTATGATAAGAATCAGTCCTTCATGCAAAATTGGTCGAGATTCCTTCTTTTTATGAGCAAATAGACTTTGAAGTAGTGAAAAGCGCAAATAGAAGGGGAAGGAAATTTTGTCTTTATGCCTAAAATGATTGAGGAAGACAAAATGAAATTTATGAACTCTTTTTCTTCTACCATCTAGGATAAAATACTCACAAATGCAACATAATACATCTCTCCAAATTCCTTTTATCTACTCTAGGTCAAAAAAATCTCCACTTATTTTCTAATTGCTTCTCTTCAGCATCCATTTTCAGAAATTTCTTGAAAGCCACATTGGAGATACTAGTCTGCTTATAGAATTTAATGCCTTCCATAGGGATCCCTATAACCTCAATGATGAACTCCTCTATTAGCTTGACTATAACACCATGGCGAGTTACTTTGTCATCCACCCAATTTTTGAAGAATGCCATCGTAATGTGGGGTTTAGACCCATGCAGTCACTCCATATAACTTACCACTCTCCCTTTCTAAATTTTTTTTTGAAAAAGGAGAATGCCTTTAATTGCTTGGGACAAAGTTTGTAAACGTTTCAGGGAAGGGGGACTAGGAATAAGGAAAATCATAAGTATGAATAAATCTCTTTTAGCCAAATTGGGGCAGAGAGATTATCATGAAAACAAAGAGTGGAGTACTATATCAAGACATAAGTACCTCTTCAATGGAAAATCCCTTTCTGATTTCTTTTCTTATTCTGATGTAATTCATCCATCTTCCATATGGGGGCAGTTCAGGGAAGCAAAAAAACTTTAGAAAAAGGATGTTCCTAGAAAGTGGGTAATGGACTAAAGGTGAAATTCTGGGATGATGTCTGGTTAAAGCATTATCCATTGATGGAAGATTTCTAAGATAAGGATTTAATTGATCATTGTAAGCAGAGATATGGTATATTAGTAAGTCAGTATTGGTAGAATAATTCTTGGGTGAATTTAACTGATGTTAATCAAGGCTTCAACAACATCCAATTATCTCTTAATGCTATCTCTCTTTATCCCTATCTGGAGGATAAGATTATTTGGCATGATGATCCTAGTGGAAAATTTAAAGTCTCTACTATCTTTACTTCAAAGGAAAAGGGCAATCAACCTCTATGGTCTCAAGCCTGGATGAAGGGGCTCATCCCTAAAATAAATATCTTCTTTTAGACTTTGCTTCAAAATAAAATCCTGACCCTTGACAATCTATAGAAAAGAGGAATTAATGTGGTTAATAGGTGTATTTTATGTAAAAATGGATTTGAAGATAGAGATCATATGTTCTTGAATTGTCCCTACACTCAGCAAGTTTGGACTGAGATCCTTAATTTCTGGGGTATAACATGGGTACATCAAAAAAGTGTGGATCTATCTTTTAAGAGCTGGTGTTATCCCTCAAAAAAATCTTGATGTTAATTTTTTTTGGAAACTAACACTTCCTCATATATGGTGGGGTATATGGAAAGAAAGAAACAATAGAATTTTTAGAAGTAAAGAACTTCCAGGATGGGTGCTTGGTCAGAATATTATTAGAGCTATTAAGGAGAATTTTAAATCACAAAGGGTTCTTGATCAACAATTTCAATTTGATAACCCCTTATGATCTAAAAGGCCTAATCTAAAAAATGATAATCCAAGATTGAATGTAAAATGGAATGTCCCTCTGACTGGATGGATCAAAGGAAATTTTGATGGAGCGGCTAAAGGGAATCTGGGAAGAGCAGGATGTGGAGGAATTCTGAGAGATCATATGGGAAATGTAGTTGATGCCATTTCTATCCCAATAGGTAAGTTGAATAGTCATATTGTTGAAGCTATATCAGCCCTATACACTATTAAACTAGCTGTTGAATTGGGATTTTCCAAATTATGGTTGGAAGGTGATTCTTTGAATATTGTAAACATCCTAAATAAAAAAAACTCAAGTTCATGGGCTATTGAGGATATGGTGATGGAAATTAAAGCCTTAATTCTAGAGTTTGAAATAGTGACCATATCCCATACGTATAGAGAAGCCAATGGGGTTGCTGTCTGGATAGCAAATCATCCAATTCAAACAGGGCAAAAGGTGAGATGGCATAATGCATTAAATAAGCACATTGATCTCAAAGTGCTTATCAATTATGATGTCATTCATTCTAAAGAGGGAAAGATCTACCTGGAGTAGTAAATTAATGATTCAGAGGAGTGGACTTAAGGCAGATAGATTACCTTCACTGAATAGGTACATTTATGAGAAGGTAATGTGGATTTCGCATGCGCCAACATATAGGCAACTTCCATTCCATGTAAAGAATAATTGGGTCCATTATTCTACTCTCAGTGTTTGGGTGTTGTTGGAATATTGTTTGTTTTGCAAAATGAAGGGTGAGCCGTGTAAGCAAGAGCCAAAAAACTTGCATTACATATGTTTCATGCATGATTTGATTCCATATTATATACATGTTTAAATGACTCTATATTATTACATATTATACATAACATGGTAAATTTAACTATTTCTTATGATATGATTGAATTGAAGATACACACATCACCTCAAAAGGGGGGCATATTAGTGGGATTGATAATATAGACAATATATTCATATTTATAAAAATGAAATCCTAAATTTATGTGGCATTACATTATTATGATAGCTCAGACATGACATTGATGAATTATTTAATCCACATCATAGTTAATTCCTAGAAAATATTAGTATACCAATTATTTGCAGACCAAAGGTTGTGAATACACCCATATGGGTGACACCTTATACAACCTAGACAACATTTATATTATTATAATACTAATTATACCTCATGCAACACATAATGGATTAAAACATTAGTACAATTCTTTATTGCATGAAGGTAATCCAATTATAATTCACCTTGATGGAAATGGTACTTGTCAAAAGGTAAAATAGTCAAAGATAACTATAGGTATAAAACTTGAATAGTCATAAACCATGGAATAAAAGGCAACACAACTATAGAAACTTAATAAAAATATAATTTACACTAATTTTTGTGATGATATGGATGATTTATTGGATTCAATCCTAATCATATTACTGATAAAAAATACATCAACATTTAAATATTTAAAAAAAGGACTTACACATGACGTGATTGCTAGGTTTACATATGCTATTTAACACATGTTTTCATAGATTACACATTATTTTTCATATGCACATTCACTTAAAGGTATAAATGAGTGCAATGTAGTATATATGGATACACATGATACATGTGCACTTATATATTGTACAATCATATACACAAGGGCCATGCCAATATTGGGGGAATCTTACTCCATAGGTTACATTGATATAAGTTATATATTTCTATGACCTCTTCCATTTACCATGATGAGATACATTGATTTCATATTCATGTATTGATATTAATTATAGTTTATATACTGCTACATGGATATGTTACTTTATTAGGCTATGACACTGGCATACATTGATAGTGTCAACTAGTATGACTTGTTATATGCTTCACTAATGTTATTTATATTTCATGATAGGCTATTCATTTATTTTATCCATTGGCCATTGTTTAAAAATATTATTACTCATTGATTATGACCCTTGGCCTTTTATGTTTTACACTTATTATCTATTAATTTTGGTCTTTGGCCTTGCATGAATGACATTTATTATCCATTGATTCTGGACCTTGTCATTATGTATGTGGCATTAATTGTCATTTTTAATGTCTCTTGACCTTGTGTGTGATATTTTTGGTCCATTATTTACAAGGCTTATAATTATGTGTGTGACACTCATTGTCCATTATTAGTCCTTGGCCTTATGTGTGATATTGTTGTTTATTATATTTTGTGCATTGTGGCCATGAAATTATCTCTTGGTCTTGTTGATTTTACTAAGTTTAATGATTTTATAGGTGTCATGATCACATCATGCACCTCACCATTTTTTGGTGGTTATATGATATATATCATGCACCTTTATTATGTAGTATTATTTGATCCTTATATCAATAATGGCTACTAATACATGACAAATTTATATGTACATCTTAACATGACACTTGTATTCCTTGCATTACATATGTTTCATGTATTCTTTGATGACATATTCTCTACATGTTGAAATGACTCTATATGATTACATATTATACATAAAATGGTAAAGTTAACTCTTTTATAATGAGATGATTGAATTGAAAGCTACATCCATCACCTCAAAATAGAGGGAATATTAGTGGGATTTTCATACATAATTAAGTCTACATGAGTATAAAAAATATATTTTGACACATTTTACAAAATTCAAATATTTTAGAGTGGTTTAGATATCATATTGGGAAATATATTTACACATTTCAAACATATTTTTGGTGCATATTCCATGTATATGAACTCAATTTACAAATATAGGAGTTAAAAGTTTCCAAATTTAGAAACATTTGGGTTCATATTCCATGCATATGCACATGCTTTATAGGGACATGAGCTACATGTTTTCAAATATGCACATTTCAGATACATTTTGGGGAATATATAATGCATAGGAAGACATTTACATGATTATGATATCCAAATTATTAATTTTGACACTAAATATAGAATATAAATGCAAAAAAATTTATATCATGTTAATTTAAATTTATAAGCCTTAAAATTTATTCATGAACATACACATTTTTTTAATTTATATTTTCAAAAATATTTAATGGTACCTAATAGTGATCACCCTTGAATATATAAGTCTCTCTATATAATAGTTGATTCATTTTTAAAAACTTAATGTGGTAAATATTTAGCTACATCAAATATTTGCATCTCATATTCCATATTTATGTTATAAGATTACTTACATGTGTTAGTGTAGTTAAGAATTTTGTAATGCTTAAAAGACATTTCATTACCCTCTTTTTTAATGTGGTGTTTGGAATTTCTCTTCCTAACCCATGCCTTTTTTCTTGTCTATATAAATTGGAACTTAATAACTCATAATTATTCAAAGGGTTTAATAATGTGAAACATTCTCCATTTTCTTTAGTGGAAATAAAAATTATCCAATGCTTCAACAAGGAGGCATCATCTTAATCAAGCTAGAGAGAAACACAATTTACCCACTTATAGGTGTATTCATTCATTTCTCTTTAGTTTTAAATTCTTAATTACTTAATTTCATGGACAGTGGTTACAACATGTTTATTGAAGGTCTTATTAGAGTAATCTACACATTCAAAGAATCTCCCAATGAGAAATTGCATTGTTCACTTAAGTACATATATTTATCATTTTACTCTAGTATTTTTATTTTATTTAAATCCTAAAATAAAGTAGGGGTATTTTTAAATAATAAAATCTATAATTAGATACTTGGAAATGTAAATTTTAACGTACATTCACGCTAATCAATTATGCATACATATATGCATATTATTCACCATTATATCACATCGACATTATTTTCATGGGTCTGATCCTCTCAAGTTTCTATCATTCACCTACATTAATTCCCCTAGTTTGTTCCAAATAATTTAATTATCATACTCTAAAATATCTATATCATCATATTAGTGTTCTTATCTCCAAACCTGATGCTTTAATCTCATTCCATGTAACAATAACATTTAAAATTTAAATCATTCTTATGGGCGAGCCCATAAATTTCACATTTTATTGGTGTGAAAATTTTCCCAAAGAGTCTCATATAAATATAAAATAGGTGTGTGATTATTATCCATCTAGTAGGCATCTATCAAGCATATTAAAAAATTTACACATTCAAAGGGACTACCCTATTATTTATAATTTACCAATAATTCACTAGGAATAGGTCTTATCAGAGTCTAAATCACCTCAAATACATTCCAAGGTTTTAATTTTCCATGTATCTATAGCTAGATCATAGGTTTCATATGTAATGTCCCCAATTTTCTATTAAAATGGTTTAATTAATTAATTAAATTATTATGGAAATAAAGTTGACTTCTTCTAGAAGTTTCCTGAAAGGCTTTAAAAGAAGGGGAAGGCAAATGATTTGGATATCTATCGAATATCTTCTTTTGCAAAATTATTCTGAGAAGCTTGAATCGGTGATTCAGCTGGAATCTCTGAGGATGAAACCCTTCAGTAGATTGGCAAGGAGTTGGACGAAAACCCAGCCCTTTGTCAGAGGTGGATTCGAGACGGAATCCAGTTTGTGCATATTGGTCGGATCTGGAACTTCAGAGACCATTCACTGAGGATATCAGGGTTCAGTATAGGCAAAGGTCTCCAGGTATTTATCCATTGTTTTGATTTCAGATTTATATATTTTTTATAGTCAGAGCAGGTTCGGTACGGAATCCGTACGGATAGTCAGATCGGCACCAGGCCGTATCAGCAAGGTCAGAAAAAGGAAAGGGCACAGTTTGGCCGCAGGGTCTTACAGAGACCGGCATCGGCATATAGACCGACATCGGCCGATCAGCGACCGACGCCGGCAGTCAGGCAGTCATAGGCAGTCAGGCAGGCAGAGATCACCCATCAGATGACCGACGGTGGTAGGGTATAGACCGACGTCGGCATCGGCAGCTACTGACGTCGGTGACTGTGTTTTCTGGACACAGCAGGTCGAGAGCACGCAATCCCAAGTTTTTTATTTCCAGTTTGGTTGTTGTTATAATAATTGGGTTTTGAGACCAATCTGTAATAATTTTATGACATCTGGGCTATAGTATCAGTTACATTCGGTTTTATATCTTTGTCCAATTGATTGAATGCTGTAAGTAGTGGAAATCAATTTTATTTGCTTTCAATCCTAGTTTGGGATCTTTCAGTGGTATCAGAGCCATGCATCTTGCCAGCCTATAGGGGTAATTTCAGGGTCAATTTGATTATCATTATGGCTCTAAAAGGGGTCAAAGATTTGGAAGAAAGCATGCACAATGCAAAGAAGAAAATAGATAATCCATGTCAGCAAGCAGAGGACATTCTAAAAACTTTGGAGGAGTTGGAAACTTATTTAAGCAAGGTTGATCAGTCAAATTCTTATGAGATGCAAACAGCGCTATCTCCAGCGCTTGGTTCATTGGTGAAGCCCCGTTTATTGAGACATCGTGATGAGGTGTTAAGACTTGCAGCTCTCTCTTGCATTAGTGAAATTATGAGGATCATAGCTGGCTTTGATTTTAATGATGATCAGATTATGAGAGAGGTACTTCATGCCATGGTAAAAAGTTTCAAAAAGTTGGATGACATTAGAGACCCTCATTTCTCTAAGAGGGCAAGATTACTTGAAATATTTGCAAGGTATGGATTTGAAAACCTTATGATGTTAGTAGGTTGTATTGGTGACATTCGTAGGATGTTTAAAATATTTTGGACTATTTTAGATGATTTTCATTCCAGTGATGTATTAGCATCAATGCACTCTATCATGTTCACAATCTTGTTCGAGGAGGAGGATAAAATTTCTAAACTTTTGGCAGAAGATTTATGGTATGTCTGGACAAAAGGGAAAAATGTCTCACCTAGAGCTTGTAAGTGGTTAAAGAGTTTAATTAATAGGCCTAAGGATCATAGTGCTTTCCCTATGACATGCAGCAGCTTGCATGATAAGTTTGACAGTCACGCTGATCCAGTACAGGGAGATATTAACACCTCTTCAGGTAATGATTTATCTGCATTATCTTCACAGGTAGGACTAGTGGAGGATGTTGTGGATGAGCTTTGTCTTAAGGTGAGTTTAACTCAGGAGTTAGACAGTGAGGATAAGTCTGATGCTTGCATTCAGAGTGTGGAGGTGTACTCAGATGTTAGTACACTGAGTGTTGGTGATGAGTATGTTTCTATAGCTGCTTATGAGGAGCATGTGGTTGAGGCTCACACACATATTTAGGACTTGGGAGTACCTGATTCTGAGGAGTTTGGGATACCAGTGGAGTCGAGTCTCCAAATTGATTCTTCTCACACATTTGATAGTGTGGTACAGTTGGTTGTGCCACCATTACAGAGGAAGCAGTTATGGGATGGATTAACACCATCTTTTGTAGATGGAATTTGCAGTTACCAATTACACAGCCTAAAGTATCGACGCATCCAGGGCAGTTGTGAGTTTAGAGATGGGTTGAGTTGTGTTCGCCAATTTGATTATGGGTTCCTCTTTGTTTTACTTCTGATGATATTGCAGGGACTTACATTGATTTACAGCAGTGCAGAGCATAACTACATTTGGGATCCAGGAGGATCGAGTGGTTCATTGTTCTGAGATTGCTTGGGGACAAGCAATCTCTAGGAAGGGAGGACTGTAATGTCCCTAATTTTCTATTAAAATGGTTTAATTAATTAATTAAATTATTATGGAAATAAAGTTGACTTCTTCTAGAAGTTTCCTGAAAGGCTTTAAAAGAAGGGGAAGGCAAATGATTTGGATATCTATCGAATATCTTCTTTTGCAAAATTATTCTGAGAAGCTTGAATCGGTGATTCAGCTGGAATCTCTGAGGATGAAACCCTTCAGTAGATTGGCAAGGAGTTGGATGAAAACCCAGCCCTTTGTCAGAGGTGGATTCGAGACGGAATCCAGTTTGTGCATATTGGTCGGATCTGGAACTTCAGAGACCATTCACTGAGGATATCAGGGTTCAGTATAGGCAAAGGTCTCCAGGTATTTATCCATTGTTTTGATTTCAGATTTATATATTTTTTATAGTCAGAGCAGGTTCGGTACGAAATCCGTACGGATAGTCAGATCGGCACCAGGCCGTATCAGCAAGGTCAGAAAAAGGAAAGGGCACAGTTTGGCTGTAGGGTCTTACAGAGACCGGCATCAGCATATAGACCGACATCGGCCGATCAGCGACCGACGCCGGCAGTCAGGCAGTCACAGGCAGTTAGGTAGGTAGAGATTGCCCATCAGATGACCGACGGTGGTAGGGTATAGACCGACGTCGGCATCGGCAGCTACCGACGTCGGCGACTGTGTTTTCTAGACACAGCAGGCCGAGAGCACGCAATCCCAGGTTTTTTATTTCCAGTTTTTTTGTTGTTATAATAATTGGGTTTTGAGACCAATCTGTAATAATTTTATGACATCTGGGCTATAGTATCAGTTACATTTGGTTTTATATCTTTGTCCAATTGATTGAATGCTGTAAGTAGTGGAAATCAATTTTATTTGCTTTCAATCCTAGTTTGGGATCTTTCATCATACTTTAAAGGATCACTATTGAAAACATTCACCTAATAGGTAAAACTACATGCATGTGAATTTCCTCTTCAAATTAATTGATATGTAGGAAATGTTCATCCATTAAATATGGAGTGGTTGTGGTCTATCAACCTAAAATTTCCCCATTTTTAATACCTAAACCTAGTGTCAACAATAGATCTAGGGTTTCAAGGCAAGGAGACATTTCTAGGTATTGTGCATAGAATCAAACCTTGAGATCACACATAGATAAAGCATAAGTAAGCATAGTGGTCCATACCATAATACAAGATAAAAATTTACACAAAAAACTATCATTTTTGCCACATTACATCATATAATAGTTACTAGAGTTTGACATTACTATCCAGGTGTGCCTTTAAATTTATCTCCTCATCCAAATGACTAATTATCCTCTATTATACCTTTAATACTATCTAAATTCAATCTCAACCTAGAAAAATATAAAAACCACTAAGTATATTTACTCCATTCATACTTTCCATATTTATTAAGTACAAGTGTTAAATCAATTCATACCTTTTACATTCAGACTAGTGCTTAATTTTAATATTTTACCATCTAAGTTAATAATTAGTTGTTATCTTATTAAATGATTATTAAACCAAAATAGGGGAAAACATAGGGAATATATGAATTCAAATTATTTATGGGTCAATCCCAATATAAGTTGTGTAATTATGCAATATTAACTATGAATCAATAAAATTTGTTGGAGTAGAGAAGTTTTTTAAACATATGAGAGAAGTGAATAATCAATTGTGAAAAAAATCAAAGAAAATTAGTGCACAATACAAGCAACATGCACACATAAAGATAAAATAAGTATAATATCATGTTGGATACTTATTCTTATCACACCTAAGAAACTAAATATTTCCTAAGGGAAATAATGATAAGTTAAAATGAAAAAATAAGGGGTCAAATATAATTTTGCTTAAATATATCAATAATGCCTATGAAATAGAGTTACATAAAGAGTAGACATATTTCCTATTTTCATTATGGCTGATTTCTATACATATTATGGAAGTAAAAATAGTGAAAGCACAAATTTAGATTCTAAATAAACAAATTGGATATATAATATGCCTAAAAGGACTAGGATGAATCAAAACTAGTTATTTCCATGTGAGTTGGAAAAACTACATGTATAAATGAATTTATGAAATCTATAGTAAAATGGAAAGGTTGAGGAATATAGGATGTGACATGGATTTGCACATTAAAAAAAATAACACAATTAGTATATCTCTAATAATAATAATAATGTGCATAATATCATTTATCTTTTATTATCAAGGGTGTATGATATATGAAAATTTAGGTTCATGTGCAATCTTGCATTGACCAAAGATATGATAGTTTAAGAAGTTTTGTAAAGTCTTTTTTTCCATAAATTTACAATTGTGCATATGTATTTGTCTATAGTTTTTTTCAAGCCTTAAGTTATGCATAAACATTTTTTTTTCCACCATTGAATGTGTGCCTATCTTATGTGGTTTTTTTCACTACCTGCAAATGCTCATATGTTTGTAATGTTTCATTTATCTAATTTTATGTGCATATGTAATTCAATTTTCCTAAATAATCTCTTGAATCTTTTTTAAAGATGTAATTTTAATATTTTATGAAAGCTTAGTATTACAAATATTTTTATTGTATATTAAAAAGTCTATGACATCTTGTAGAACATCAAAACTTTCATTTTTTCTGTAGGAGTGACACAATGAATGAGATATATTAGAGGATTTTGTTTTTTACTATGCAATTCATGTAATGTTTTGATAGTCAATTTGGGAACATGTAGTAATATGTGGTAACTTACTTGATTAGACATGAGGATAATGGAATAAAGGCTTTCAAAAAATTTATTGGTTATGAAGTCTTACAAATTCATTCAAATTTCTTCATGCACATTTTGTTGGTTTACATATTCATGTGACATGTTTTGAAAAGACCCATTATTAACTATTTTGAAATAAAGATCCACTATTATAAAAAGTAAGAGCTATGCCAGAGGTTCTTTCACATGAAAAAGTTTATCAAAATATACAAGAAGGGGTTCCCCCATGTTGACCTCCCACATCAATGGCCTGAGGTGTGCCTACAAGTGATGAAATACCTGACACTTGAAGATAAGCATACTTTAATTTTATCACAACATTTTTTACTATTAAACCACTTCCAGGGATATAAAATTAGTCTTCCATTATATCTATTAAAGTCTTTAGAGATAACCTCTCTCACCCATCAAGATAATGAATCAAACCTTATATTACACCATGGTCTCATCTTGTTGTTAGTAAAATATGGCCAAACATTTTGATGTAAGGAGGTTTATTTGGTGGTTCTCTATTGAGGAGGACTCGCATAAGGAAGACCCTACCTTAGGATCTTTCCATCCATTTTCCAATACCCCCAAAGTGATTATTTCTAGAATCTTTGGCAATGACCTACCTTTAAATTTGATTGTCACTAAACCCAAACTGATTATACTAGATGACGGCACCTATGGGGAGGTCATAAAGAAATAAAAATTTCTCCTGAGAGAAGAAATGAAAAATAATAAAGAGCAGTTGGAAATTTTCAATAGTAAGTTACATGAGACCAAGATTAATTTGGTAGGACTCATAAAATAATGGAATGCCTTAAACATACAAGCAGACATGACTATCCAATATTTTTCCCATTTTAATAAGGTGGAAATGAATCTTTTTAAGCATATATTAAAGGTGATAGAAAACCCAATTTCAATAATAGGGGCAAAAAATATCATGGATGATCCTTCATAGAGATGACACTAAGGGACCCAATAATAGGATGAGGTCCAAAGTTTTTAAGAATAAGTGGGTGAACCAAATAATAAGACTGAAGAAGATAAGGAACCATCAGAGGCCCCCCTTCCTAATTTGTTTAATTTTTTGTGTTATGTTTTGCCTCCCATGGGGTTAACTAGCTATTATATTTTTTTGTTGTTCCAGCCCTTACGGCATACTAATCTTTTTTATAACTATTTACTATAGTTCCTGGTCCCTATAAAACTAGGTATTTTACCCTATCAAATAAAAAATTTAATCCTTTAGATAATTAAAATTTGATAAGGATTCTTTTAATGTTTTTCGTGATGTATTCCTCCATGATGCATTAATTTTTAATTTATTTGTGCATTTGAAATATGAGAGACATTTAATATTTTTGGCACACTAAGGTGTGTTAAATGTCATTAGTTATTGTAAATGACTAAATTTAAGTAGGTGGGTATTGCACCTATATAATAATTTACCTACACTTATGGAATATAGATGGTAATAATAGAGGTTGGCCATACTATTGGTGTTTAACAAATAATTATAAGTGATTATTTTGATATTTAGGTTACACATGTAAATAGTACAAATTCACAAGGTGATATTTATGGATCCAAAGTTGTAACACATCATATGATATTTAAATGTATGGTTATAATTATGGATTTTATATTTATATTTTTAAAAATATAACAAAGATATATGTTGTGTTGATGTATTTAATTTCATATTCCATTGTTAGTCTCATGTTTGTGTGGTTTAAGGCATCTCTTAGTTAAGACCCATAACTATAGTTTCATCATCTATTATAATTATGATATCTTCTTAATATATTCAAATATTTCTCTGATATAAAATATATTATTTACTTGATACTATCTCTATATTTCTTACTCTCTTTTACAATATACTCTACTATCTCATATAAGCAGACATTAAATATTAAAATTTTGAATTATAATTATTAAATTAATTAATTAAAATAGTCAAAGGGCATGTCTTTAGGATATACCTAGTCTTCATAAAAATATATAAAAGATGTTTTGAAGTATAATATGATGTATCACATGATAGAGGTGTAATAAATATGTAATTTTCAATGTATTCCTTATTAATGCCATGACATGATTAGAGCATCTACAATATTCATGAGTTCTCAAATTATATTAATGAGGAATCCTTCCAATATTTTATTTATTTTTAAAAAATTGTCTCAAATTTGAGATAACTATAGTGTAAAATCCCATAAATAACTTACAAAAACTCTATATCTCTAAAATATCCAATACTTGAAATATTCACAAAGGGATAACAACATTATCAAAAATTAGAACATATAAATCCATAATTAAGTACGAAAAATATCTTAATGTAATTTCTAAACTATATTTATTGTATGGTGAAAACAACACCTTAAAAATTGTGATTCTTATCCTCAAAGTTTTTTTTTTCAAGGAATATTAATATTTTTATTTCGTGGCTAGCATATTTTGGAATGCCTCCCAAGTTTTCAACAAAAAAAATATCTATTTAAAACAAGTGTCTAATTGTAGTATTATCTAAGGATGAACTTGAAAATATAAGGTTTATGAGGAGGCTTGATGCATAGTAGTATATTTATCAACAATTTATATTTTTTTACTAACCAAAGTAACTTATTCATTTGACTCATTAGTTTTAGACACTCTTTATACTTCATGGCTTTGTATTCTTCACTGAGGTCTAAAAATATCTTTCTTTATACCCCCATGGGGTACTTTATCGCATCATAACTAATCAATACCATGGTTATTTAACCCAATGAGTTTTCCAATTTCACATTCTTATATTTTGTTACCACAAACCCACTAAGAGATTATGTAAATAATATTAAGGTGTCTTATGTATATTTTATAATATTTTAAACTACATATTCGAATTCCACCCTTTTGGTTACAGTATTATTTAAGAGAGGTGACATTTATTAAAATTCATATGTTTTATCTATTTTTTAATATAATTATCCTACTCTCATCACTTGATAGTATTACATTCTTGAAAAAAATTCACAAAATGTATTCTTACTATTGATCAGCTAGTAGTGTAGTTTGGTTGAAATTGGGGGTGTGTGGTAGTGATGGTTTTTATTATTATAATTATCCCATAATTCATTTTCATTCATTATGGAATCCAGCATATTTTTTCTCTCTTTTTCAATACATCCCATATTTGATTTTTTTGTATAGGTGTGATTTTATCTAGGTCCACTACTTACCCAGTGTGTGTTGTAACATCCCATAGGAAACACAAATACTCATGGCTTCTTATAATTATTCCAATGGAGAGAATTTATTATGAATATGAGATCCTAGGTGAATTTTTATAAAGGTGTGGGTATTCCCATTAATCATATTGCTTGTGATAATGGTTGTGGTTCTTGTATTGATTCACCTACATTCACCAATGTACTCTTGAATGCCTTATTCTTTTGCATCTCCTCTACCAACCTTGGTACTTTAGATTGTTATTATTTTTTATTTTATTCTTTGAAATTTTTATTAATCTCTTCATTTTATAGTTTCTTAATACACTCTTTCTAAACTACCTTATCTTCATTTTATTTTCTTTTATGCTCTTCCTTAACTCCCTTGTCTTACTTTTATTTTCTTTGATGCTCTTCGTCAGCCACCTTGAATTTTTTTTTTTCATTTGTGTGTTATGATTTGTATGATTTATTTTATTTGTAACTTCTCCAAAAACAATTTTTATTTTATTTATTACTTTTTATCATTTTATTAATTTCTTCCTTTGTACTTAATGTTTTCTCTATTTTTTATTTGTAAAAATTATGTTGTGTCACTAAAGTATCAACCTATATATCCTTTCTTATTTTTTTTAAATTTTGAGTCTCTATTTTTATTTTAAATTAAAACCTATACTGGAAAACTTATATCTCCATTTATTTCAAATTATCCAATTGCCATTACTACTCAATACTTTTATTAATGACTAGATCCTATATTTGGCACATATCTCTTTGATCTATGTAAATATTACATGTATGTATATGAAATAATCATAAGGAATTTAAGATCATTATTTTTTGGTATTCCATAGCATAAAAATGACTTTTTGGTGCCTTTATGATTTGATATAACACTTTTATAATCTTTTAATATAAGTATAACATAGCACATGTGAAACTAAAATCTACAAATTTTGAATTCACATGTAGTATTACACATTCCTTTTTGAAAGTGCACACCACTTGTATCATGTAATGACACCTCTATGCATTACCGTATAATAAAAAACCATATTATTTAGGTTTTTAGTGCTTCATAAGAACATACATACTCAACATTCACATGTGAAATCATTGATACCATGTCATTTATAACCATTTACTGTAGTGATGTAAATATTGAAATATCTAACCCATAAGGGATTACAGATAAGAGAGATCACATAGATAAGATAGGATATTATTATCATTTTTTATGTATCTAACATTCAAACACATCTATAATTCATTTTTAAAAAAATATAGATAAATAGGTTAGAATAATTTACCCTTAGGATCATAAGAACTTAAATTTATAGTATTACTAAATCTTGTACACATTTTATTTCTAGGTTATGCATATTTAGTATAAGTTTCATTTCTTTAAATACTTACACAATCTAATGTGTTATTTTCTTACAATTTTTTCATTTTCCTCTATACATTTTATAACTTGTATCTTTATATCAAATGCAGGTTTTCCATTGTACTAAAATTTAGGGTCCTATTGTGTAAATCATTGGTTATAGATAGAGGTATGATATTATTATAAACATATAATCATACTATGAAAAATAAGGATCATTAGTTGGTTTTATTAATTAGCATGTATAATAACTTTATAGATAGATTAAAATGTTTGATAACCTATAAATATTCACTAAGGAATATTTAGATGTACATAATATAATTTATGAAGCCCTTAAGGAGTAGTGTAATTCAAATGTGATCAATATTGTGGGAAAATTGAGACAATGAATTGATTTTTGATGTCTTAAATATGAGTATTATCCCCTTAAGGAATATGATGATGAATACATAAAGTTCTAACAATTTAACTAATATAAAGAGCATCCAATTTTAGAGTATACCAATGAGATACATGACTACATGTTTGGATTATAAATTAGTAGAGAGACATAAGGTATTAAATTACATAAGTGAAATATCACTTTATACACATTTACATATGGAGTAATTTAATATTAACACACTAGGGAAAGTATATAGAAACTCCATCAAGATAAAGTACAAGGAAAAAATGAAGCAGGAACCATATTATTCATACATATCCATACACAATATTAAATTCATACACAACACACTATATAACCCTTCAGTGCATAATAAAAACATGTCATGAAAGGGAATAAGTCTAATAAGGTAACATAAAACAAAAAAAGCTTCAATTTATTTATTTCAATAAAAAACTAGGAATAAAAAAGGTGAAAAATGGTGCCATTGACACTACATAAGATCACATCATGATTTTGAATGTTATGTGAAAAATATTCTATTATGTATTATACATTGGGTTCTGTGCCAATGGATGAAAATTATATAGATTCAAATTTTATTAGAATAAAAAACATTTCCATAGACACTTTTGAGAAATGAGAGTGTTTCTTCCACACTAATTTTTTGGTTAAGGGTCAACCTCCCCATGTCATCATTGAAAGTGTGAGATATAATAACATGATTGTGTGAAAATAATCATAGATCTAAGCCTCACAACTAAATCACACCCTAGACCATACACTTTGGGGTGGATTCCATAGGAAAATTCTATATAGATCCAAAAATAATCAAATTTATAACATAATATCAATCCTATAGAGGGTTTGTTCACTTTGATTTGTGCCACTTGAAGTCTATAAATGTTTCCTTGGGAGACCATATTTATATGGACATGACACTACATATAATTCCAATCTATATTTTAGTATTGTACATATAATATATCACTTATTTAAACTCTTTAAGTCACCTTGAATAACCAAGACACTTTGGTATCTATATAAAAATGCTACAATACCATCTCACACATGAAAATTTTTGTGATCTTAATGTGTTCCAAAAATAACTTACACAAGAGATAAATCATGCTTTAAAAATGCACAAAGACACAAAAAAAACTATCATAATATTGAAAAAACTTGTAGTAAAATACAATATTATGGAAACATATTTAAAAATATAAAGGGTTTGACAACACATGATGTGGTAAAACATCACATAAATTTGGTTCTTGGATCTATTCTTCCACTTTGTCCACTCTACTTTAGGCCATTTCATAGAATGATGAAGTCTATCACTAGATACATGAGATTTTTGATCTAGGAAATATGAGTGAAATGTCTTCATCTTGTGTAATATCGATAATAATCCTAAATAAAGATGGTACATGGTTCTTATACATTTAATACCTCTCACTCAACAAGATACTAGTGAAGAACTGGTACCCAATAATACATATCGAAAACCTTTTATAACATATATAAAGTGGGTAATACTTCACTAATATGGACTTGAATTAAGGTCATTATTATGTGTGAGTCCATCTTAAATATGTTTCAAAGACACCATTAAAGATGAATGATTTATTACACAAATGGTTACATATGCCTTTTAACTTTACCAATGCACTAGAAACATTCATTCACTTGATGGATTATATATGCATGACCTTTAAAATTTATTTCATCATCAGCTAATTTAATTAATTCCTTATATACAACATGACTTGGGATGAAAATGCCAAGTACACCTCACATGTCCTTAATTTTTTGTGAAAATGCAAGTTACAAATCAACTTAAAAAAGTGTACATTTTCCATTTCACAAATTTAATACTTAGGATATATAATTAACCATGTATGAATCCTCATATATATATAAAATATAAAGGAAACCAAATTTTGTATAACTCTACACAATCTCACTAAATTAATTAGTTTTTTTGGACTTGCTATTTTTTTTATTTGTTTTCAAACATATAATGGTCTCTTAGTTAGATAAAATGCACCAAAGAAAGATTAAAATGGACATATACAAAATCATATAATTATAATCAGCTTGAAAAAAATATACGTAACACTTATTATAACTATGCATTCTAAATTGATACTCACACAACATAGAAATATTGCCACATATCACTTAGAGACATTAAATGATATGGTGTAGTATAGCTCCACCTATGAGAATTTCTTTTATGTTATTGTACAAGAAGTAAAGACATATCTCCACTATGAATTAAGTGAGGCAACAATAATTTATTATAAACATAATCCACTTCATTTATTATATACACATCATAATCTTGAGAATATGGATGACATGAAGTGGATGACTTATTTGAAAGAAATTCATCTAGTGATAAATCAAAAGAATGGAAATGATGTCAGGGCCAAATATTACCTTAGTCAACTATTATTACAAAATATTATAGGATTTATAGACACACACAACAAAAAATTAAATTATTGGATAACTCTTTACACATTAGATAAGGAATTTACATAATTATATAGTGCACTTGTGTAGGGTGAAAATTTTAGGAGTTGTACATGTCTATCAAGATTCTCTACAAGATTAGATATATCTATGTTATTTATGGTGCATCTCTCAAAGAATCATCTAGGAGGGGTCATATGTTAAGACATTAGGAAATTAAAACATTAAAAAAATACTATAAGAACTATAAAAACACTTATATTAGCCTCAAAATTCATGCATACATCAAGTAACACATTGAGTCTTATGTTTCTATTTCATTTCCAAGTCCATAAATAGGAACATGAGACATTATACACCTCTACTAGTTCCATCCAAGATATGGGAAATTCTTAACATTAATTTATTGACTATATTTCCTATGAAAAACACAAATTATTATTTTTTTCATAGTGAATAGGTTTATTTTAGATGATCATCATGGTTTCCTATAGATATAACATCAATGTGCAAAAAACACACATTATTTCTTCAATCATGTTTGGGTGATTTTATTAATATTTCAAAGTGTTATTTATATACAAGTGAGATTAATTATTTGGGACATGTAATTTCAAAGGATCATATTCCATTTAGTTATTCTAAGATAAAGGAAATTAAGGATTTGCTTACACCCAAAAATGTACATGAGGTTATGAGTTTGATGGGGCTTGTAGATTATTATCACATATTTTTGGAAACTTATCTAGAGTTATAAAACCCATATATTATCTCTAGAAAAAACGAGATAATAAAAAATTTAATCCTAAGTGTGAATAATATTTTATTATTCTTATGTAGTTTTTTACTTATGCTCTAATTTTTATGGTATATTATACAAATGGTAGGTTTTATATTTTGACAGTTACCTCACTAAGATGGATGAAATAAATGTTGACTAGAGATGTTTTAATCCAATATATTTTGATTTGATCAGTTAAACTAAGGGTTTATAGGGACCTAAAAACCACCATTCAACATGAAAGTTACAAACATAAAAGATGAAACAAGGTCAACCTGGCCTATCAAACATAAAAAGTTAGCATAGACTCGACAAAAAGGGCCTAGACTAAATAACACATACATAACCACCCATTAAATTTTATTAGACATAATCTCCTTCTTACTACCACCCATTGGATTATTTTCATTGCTACTCAGCATACCTTTGGTTTTATCCCCCATCCTTCTACCATGTTTTTGATTTATTATACCGAGCCTCTATCCTTCTTTACTGATTGTTTTCCTTTCTTTGTGTTCTAAATCCTTGGGGTGATGGTGATGATTTCCTTTCACTTTAGAGTTGGCTTACCCCTTTAAACCATCTACTATTCTCCATTCTTTTATCTTAGCTCATAAATTTTTTGTTTAAAATTATTCCATTGTTCCATTTATGAAACAAACTCCCTACCTTATTTGTATTAATTTTCATGGATCTCCATTAGATTTTGCTTGATACCATCTAAAATATTGATTAGCTTTCCATCCCTATTTTAGACCTCTACTTCCTTTATCTCATGCATTTTTAAATTGGGGTTCTCCACATCCTATTGAAAATGAAAGATCTTATTGAATTTATTACCATAACTCTTCTATGGGGGAGAAAGGTCATGATCTTTTATTTTTTTCCTTCTTCCCTCTCTCATGTGGGTGAGTTAGGCATGTGAAAGAGGAGGTCTTACTTTTTTGGACTACATAATAATGTCCTTGTTCGATATTTTATCTTTTATTCTCTCCACCATGTGGATTTATTGACTTCTCATAGGGGTTGCTCGTTTGGTGAGGAGGACTGATCCTTGGTGAATTATATTAGCTAAGGATTTTTCTTGGAAAGATAGGAATGTGGCTTAAATAAACATGAATAAATAGTATGGCAGACAAATCATATGGCCTTTGAAGTGGTTTAATAATAAAAAGTGGTGTGAAAAAATATGGGTGAATTTGTGTTCCAGATTTAAGTAACACATTACCTTTAGAAAAATGTCAGCCCATTTCTATAGAAGGTAATACCTTAAGAAGCCTTTCTTGTTTATATGGTAGACAATATCTAGAAAATACCTACATCAACTCCTATTTCCTTCATTTATATTTAAAGGCCTTCATGTTATTACATGACATGTTGGTAACCTCCCCTATGAGTTCCTTAGAGACTCCCAAAATAACCCTTCTAAATGTCATATTATACTACTTCCACTCCATTGTGAAATCCCTAGATAAAATATCATTGTGCCCTTCTATCTTTAGCATGAAATTTATGAGTCTACCATTTTGTAACTTCCTCCAAAATTTATGATTGTCCTAGAATTATATGTAAGATATTTTTTCATAGTGGTCCTTATCTCCTCCCATTATGTTGTTTTTGTTTCTGAAACTACGTTGAGGGTTGTTTTAGGCCAAGTAATAAGTCAATATTCTAGTGTTTTATGTTATTCCATAGTTGTTAGAATAAACCTTTTGGAAATGATGTATTACACTATTGAGTTCAAAATTCATTTAATTATCATGACAAAAAGTGAGTTTAATTCATTTTCTAATCATGATTAATGCTCTCACATTTATCCCCACTACACACCTATAGAACTTGTAGATTTGCATCATTAACTAATAGGGGTTAGATGCATGGTGGATGCTATGGAGTCTTGTTCATGTCATGAGGTTTGAGCTAATTACACACATGTTTTTAAAGGTTCTCTTTATCATGTTACCTTCACATAATATGTGGGATATGTTATAATTATTTGAGTGGAAGAGATGTCTAAAATTAGCTATGATTTGGTTGATTATGTGTGATGATTAGAACTTTCCTGCTAGTCCATTAAATATGCTGAGAGAGTCCCATTCAATGGCTAGTTTATTTTTGTTTAATTGGATTTCTAGATAAATGACCTAGAAGGTAGTCTTGTATTTTACAACATGGTTGTATTGAATACCAATAAGCTTGGTGTAGGCTATAATTTTCATCCTTAACTCATCCCTAATGACACTACCTCCCCTCACCCTAACATAGTTTCCTTTAGATGCTCCATCAAAATTTAGTTTTAGCCACCATATCAAGAAATGGTCCCATTTCATTAGCTTCCTATTTATAAATGGCTTAGTAAGAGGGGGTGTGAGATTCTACTTGTCAAAAATGGCCTATTCAGCCTTGAAGGCTCCCAATTTATCATTTATAATTGTCATCTACTAGTTTTCCATGATGGTAAAAAGGAATCTATAGAAGTAACTTGAGAATTTGGAACATTTAAAAGCAAAAATGTGGGCATTTTGTTTAGACTAGAAGAGATAAAAAAGTGGGGGAGGGAAAGGAACTAGAGGAAGTCCATGGAAGGGAGACTCTAAGGGGGTTCCCATTAGATGAAAAATTAAGTTGTCTTAACCTAAGAAAGGTAAAAACATTGAATAAGGAGGTTCTAGATCTAGGCTCTAAATGGGTGCTTCAAGAACAAACGATTCATAAATTATAGCATCGATTTTTATAGGACACACCTATTAGGGATGCTCATTCCTATTTTTTCTAGATCATCAATAGTAAGGATTTTGTTGTGGGTTTGTATCAAAAAAATGATGTTCACCTTAGGAGTAAGGTATTTAACCCAAATATATTTCCAGTAAGACTAGTCTTCTAATTGATCTAGGGTATCCAATAAGCTTGATTTAACCATTTATTCTCCATTATTTTCCACTAGAAAGAGGAGTGTATGTTATTTTGGGAACACAACAATGTGGAGCTATTGGATTTGGGAGTTGAAGTTGGTAATTTATAGGTTAATTTCCTCATTGTTGGATACTATAGTCAAAGTGTCCCACTTATTCTTCCATTAGATTGGACTTAGTAATTTTTATTCTTAAGATCAATAGTGGCTTTAAAGGTTTCCTATTTTTATTTAAGAGTGTTTTAGGGGGGTGGGAATCAATAGCGGAGGGAGAGAGCTAAGGGTATTCCTAAAATTCCATGTTTTCTTTAATCTTAACTTGTCATCTACATCTTTCTTTAGTAGATCCTTTATGCTTGAGATGGTGGTCTAGAAGGAAGAACCATTCATGGGGGCTTCTTCCCAAAGAAAGTTGTCTTCTTCATATTTCTCTATATATTTTGATTTGATAATCATGGTCTAGTAGTTATCTTCCTTCATAATTTCCACCTAAATTTGGCAATTTAGGCTTTATTCATGCTTTTAAATCTTCCAATCCCAAGCCCATCAAATGCTTTGGGGAGGAAAACTTTATCCTAAACAACGAGTGGGAATATAAATCTTTCTTCCATGACCCTCCATAGGAAAGTTTCTTAGATCTGCTCATTTTTCTTATCAATTTTCTTAGGGATTCAAACTAGAGTCATAAGATAGATAGGAATGATTTAAAAACAAATTTTGAGTATTTATAGTTTACCCACTTATGAAAAGAGGGTACCTTTCCATTATGAAAGATTTTTTGAGATTATTTCAACCATGATATTTTATAATTCCTTATGCATTTTACCTTCAAATAGAGACATGCCAAGGTATTTTGAGGGAATCATGTTGATTATGCATCCTATGATTCCTACACATTTTTTTAGAGAGTTAGAAGGGCATTTAAGAACAAGGTAAAACTTTTATTAAAGTTGATGCATTATATATATTCTTTTTCATAGTTCACAAGAATATCTTTGAAAGTTGATGCTTCTAAAATAGAGGCCTCTCTAATAAGGAAAGTGTCATCCATAAACTATTTAATCATAGATTACAAACCAAGTAGCTAAAAATATCATGAAAACAACTAGATTATTCATAATATAGAAATAGTTTTGGTGGTCTATGTACATAACATGTGGAAGCACTTCCTCTTAAGTAAACCATTTAAGTTGATAATGGATCATAATAGTCTGAATCACATCTTGTAGATACCTAAATATAGTCATAGGGACATGTCAAAGCTAATTATTAGCATATATTACACCACTTGAATTATTCCAAAATACTTTAATATTATTAGCCATTCTTATATCCATTTATTTATATGCTTGTTGTAATCTTATGTTCCTTAATACTCTTACACTATAATTTCCAAGTCAATAATCAAACTATCTCATATTATCTCTCATATTATGGTAACCTCAAGATAGTTTTCCCTAATTTTAGAGGATAGGTATACTAAAATAAACCTATCCACATAATATGAAAATTTAGCTACACCAATTAACTACTAGTTTCCAAAATATTAAACATTCATTTGGGTCATCTCGTACACTTATCTAGTTGGCTAAAGTAAATTTTAACAAAGATTAACTACAAATAAAAATCAAATATAATTAATTATTCTTATCTTGATACTATGTATTGAACATTTATACACTATTTCACATTAAGAAAATTTTCCCTATTCTTCTCAATTAAATGTCAATAACTAGGATTGGTTAGAAGCAAAGTCTGAAGTATTTCAAATCAACTCAAGAGTTAGCATTATCAAGTATCAAAACTACATTTATAGTTGCATTTATAGAGTCAAAGATCATAATTTCCCAATCACACTAGGTGGGATAATTTCATGTGTCTTATTCCCTCCTCAAATAATATTAATAGGTAGGTAATGGTAAATTTATTTTATCATAAATTGGAATTGATTAGGGGATTAACTCTAATTAAGATAACATGAATTGAAAGATAGAAAATGTTATAAATGAATTGTAACTAGAATAATTAAAGTAAAATATTGAAATGGACAAGGATTAAATGATTGAAATAAGTTAAATATGAAAAAATAAGAAGACTTTGTCTAATTATACCTATAGGATGATTGTATGTGACTAAGAGATGGCTAGAATTGATAAATTATATATGACTATGTGTGTGCAACTAAAATAAGGATTGAGACTATTTTAAGTCAAAACCATCATTATTGGTCTTTTGGTTTGATCTTGACCCCTATTTTAAATAATAAAATGAGGGAAAATTCACCTTTACCTATTTGAAATATGTTTGTGTATAGAAATTTGACCTATGACTATGTGGAGATGACCTATAAATGACTTATTAAAAGTTACCCTAATATGTATTATAATAGCTAAAAACTTGTAGAAATAAATGGGAGAGTGAAATTTGTTTATTTTACCTCAATCATCCTTGTGATGATTTATTTTGGATTACATATTTAATACTCTAACAATGGAATCCAAGCCCACGTAGTTCTCCCACCTAGAGTACCTTTTGTTGTGGTGCTCTTTTTTATACATGTATGCATCTAGAGATGGCTTGATTACTTGATAATGATTTTATATACTTGGATATAATAGGATCATGAATTGGATTAGGTTTAATTCAAGTTAATATAATAAAATTTTTAAATAATAAGGAAGCTTTTCTCAGTGTGTAATAGTATAAGTTTACCCAAGTAGTGAAATTTCAAAATGATTATAATAGGTGACTTAGATGTGACTTTGTAGAAATTTAAATGAATAAAAAATCATTATAACTATCCTAAAAATTTGGTCCAACCTATAATTTATGGTTTAACATTGAAAAATATCATTTTGAAGTAGATGTGTAGGATTAACCCAAAAAGACAAGATGTACTACTGATCTTGACTTGCATGGGTCAATTTTAACCTATGAAGTTAATGCTATATTTTAGACTTTTTAGTGTGTGTGTGTGTGTGTGTGTGTATATATATATATATATATATAAAAGAGATTTTTAGTGATTAATAATAATTTTTAGGTGTGAAAAAACAAATGTGTAAGGGATGGGTCTTTATAGGTACTTCGATAGAGTGAAGTGATGAAATAATACCAATTTAGGTGCTCATGTAAATTAAGGTTAAAGTGGGAAAAAATGAAATTATAAAATATTTATGGCCAAATATTAATATTTAAAATCCCCCCCACACCTATTAATATATAAATTCAATAACTAGAGTAAAAGAAAAGATATGCATGAATGTGTATAACACACATTTTCTTTGGGATAAAGTTCCAATAATGCAAGGTCTTCCATAATGAATCCTACAATGATGTAAAAGTATTTAATGTGTATATGTGAAATTTAAAATTAAGATGTAACTTTAATTTTAAAATATTTTAAATAACAAGGAATAAGTACACATGCATGTGTGAAATTAGTGTTACTCTTATAAATTTGCGTGAATATGATATTTCCTTAAAGAATTATATAATAATTTCTTCCCATGAATCACTTGAAGGGATTGGCCCTCTTTTGAACCAATGGAGAATTTAGGGTGATCAAGACCCAATTCTAAGTGAACTTGTATAAATAATATAATCCATTGAGGGACACAAAAACTTCAATTAACATTTTTGGTATTTGTAACCCCAAGGCATAAACGGGTTGAAATGCATAATGAATTCATAGGCTAAAATGCTAGAGGGTGTTAAATATATAATTATAATTATGAAATTTTATTGAATCAACCTCTACAAATGTATGATAGATTTAGTTATCACTTTATTCATTAGTTCCTATATTCATGATCAAATGTGAATGGATAACACCCATGTTCCTACCATGATCATAGATAATAAATATTATTGAGAGTATGGAATGAATATTTATCATGACCCATGAATTTGAAAAATTCTATAGTGTTCATTAGTTTTTATTAATCCCTCATGTGATAAATATATAAATATATAACTATATGCCTATGTAATTTTTTTAAATTTCATTTGAAAATTTTGTGCATATGCCCATGCATATGCACCCAAAATTATGAATTTGTAACATGTTACTATAATGTGAATGAAAATGCATGGAATATTACCTTATAATTTGTACTAATGACTAAAATTTTAACCATTTAGAATTATTTGAAATATATTCTATACCCAAAACTATTATTTTCTCATATAGGCTTATATATTTATGAAAAGACCCCATTTTGAGGTGAGGGATGTGTCCTAAAATTCAATCTCTAAAAATAAAATTTTACCTTATCATGTGTATCAAGATATAATCATTTCATATTTTAGAATATGTGAAATTTTTTCTCATAATTGTAATATATGTATCATTCAAATTTTGTATGTAAAATAGGACGCTATACCTAAAGTGTCACATCTAGATAAATCTATCAATGAATCTCATAGTCGTTGTAATAGGATAAGTGTAAAAAATAGTTATTATGTGATATGTACCATGACACTCATTAAAATTAAAATAATCTAAAAAATCACACAAACATAATAATCACAATTTTGAAACATAAGGCCAATGAAAATAAGATACATATTCAAATGTTGCATAAGTTAATGTTATTCACACAAAATCAAGGGTTTCACAAGAAAAAATAATAATGGAATAAACAAGGGACATGTTCAAATACCTCCTAAAATATAGGGCTAAGAGCCATAACTAATGAACATGTTCAAATTCCACATATATCAAATAATGATCTCATGGAGACTCTTAATAAATTTTTACGTATTGGCAAAGGGCCACACCCAATAGATAAGTAAAGTATAAAATAATATGTATTTTTAATAACATAAATGGAACATAGGATGAGAAATGTGATCTACACCATTTATATGTAATGTGATCATATTCTTAAAATAACATATCCATGTACACAATGTAAGATGTATAATCTTATTAAGAGATTCGTAAAGATTATAAAGCTGAATATCATAGGATTTATAGAATGGTAACACCTATATATATTGTATCATTTAGATAATATTCCCCTAACATGACCTGGAAACCAGGTAAATTAAATTCCAACATCTAAATCCATATGAGCTATGTATGCCCTACATAACATTTAGATACACTAGTTAAATGCATGTGTGATATACAAATAATATGCTATCTATCAATAAAAAGATGAATAAAGCATTAAAATGATGTAAAATGTATGTCTAATCATGCTCAAGTCTTGAATTTTTAATTTTATAAAATTTTAAATGTTTTGTTTATTTTTCACATATCTATTTTTTTGTAGTTTTTGGAATTATTATAACAAGAACAATATAAACTAGTAGATGAAAACATGTGTTTACAATTAGAATAAAGGGAATGGATATGAATAATACACAACATGTTTCATTGTAAAGTATGAACTTAAACTAATAGCATGGACATGTGTGAGCAATGTGCCCTGAATAGATATGTGAGTTGTATCTAAAAGGCATATGTGAATTATAATAGTGATGTGAATGAATGATTTTACATCTTGTTATATTCAACCACCCCACCCTGTATTTTTCTATAAGAAGTGGGGACCCACTTTGTTTTTAGGAAATAATGAAGATCTTATCTAGGTATATATGTTTTCTGAGGATTATGATGGTTTTTATTTGTTATAAACTCAATGTTTTAAAATCTAGATCCCGTAGAGCATATTTATTTTCATTTTGAAGCATTTGTTCAAACTAACCTATTAATGAAAAGATGAAAAAAATGGATTTAAAAGATACAAATTTATATTTATTTACTTTGGTAATTTTATTCTTTGATAGGTTTTTTTTGGAATATTTCACTTTTGAAACTTTTTTCTGGTGACTTTCACATTCAACACTTCATTAAGAAATTTTGTGATTTGAAAGATTTCACTTCAGGAACATTGTTGTTGGCAACTTCTTCTTTTGAAGGATTCTATCAGAAGGTTTACTCAAGCATGTTTGCTTCATGGAATATTTACTTAGGAATATTTGTTTTAAGAATTTTCACTTTAGCAACATTAATTTATGCAATTTTTCATCAGAGGTTTTATTTTAGTGAATTTGGTCTTCTGAAGCTTTTCTTCAATAACTTTATTTTGGAAAGTTCTTGGAAATCAGATTTTCTTTGTGAGATTTTTCTCTTTGGATAATTTTTATTGGGGACTTTTATATTGGATTTTTTTTTGTAAAATATTCTCTTTGATAAATTTCAATTCATAGATATTTCATCAAAAGGTTTGTTGTAAAAATATTTTATACAAAAACTTTATCACTAGAGGCTTTGTATTAGAAACTTTCATTTTAGATATTTGACTTCAATTTTTTTTTCAAAGACTTAGTTAATAAAAACTTTGTTTCAAGGACTATCATTTCAGGAACTTTCTCTTTGGAAGCTGTATATGTGACTACTTTTGATTGAACCATAATCTTTCAAAGAGTACTTAATATTTTGTGATTTTGTTTCAAAAACTTTGGGATAAAATATTTTGGATGAAATCTTTTTGAAGAAAATTATATGCTTCAAAGTCTTTTGGATTTAAGGTAAAGTTTGACTTCTCATGAGTAGACCATGTAACGGCACATGGAAAAATAAGAAAGGTTACATGGTGGCACTTTGAATGACAAGGCATCTTATGTGGCATGTACACTAGGATAGGTTGGTTAAATTTTAATTGAATGAAGGTGATGAGATCATAAACATTGATGATTAATGGTGTAAAAATTCAAAATCAACGTAGACATCTATTAACATTGAGCCCCTAGCCAAGTTTATGTCATTCCATCTTTGATCTTGAGTAAAATTTAGCCTTAAGTGATTCCAAAATCCATAATTGATATCAAAGTGATTTAATATCCATGAAATTTAGTTTATTGATATACACCAGTATCAAAATCTTGGAGTATACTATTATCTATCAAACCACCATAGCATCATCATCTAGGTATTATAAGGATCCCTAACACCATCTAATTTCTCTATCAGCAATTTTATAGAGTATTTAGACATAGTACCACATTCGATGGATGTTATCCAAAATGCTCAACATTATGGGAAGCTATGGAAAAAAATATATTCCTTTGAACTTGAAAAAGACATTTATACTAAATATAATAATCTAGTAAAGGACTCTTTCCCTTTCAAATTTCAATCCATATATTATACATATGCGAATACGGAGATTATTCCATGCATATATTTACTATGGGGCCTTTTCTTTTAAGTAAGAATAATGGATGGTGGATACCTTCACTGTGTCAATAATAGCAATGTTATCGTGTATATAGAAGGTAAATCATTTAATAGGTATTTGAGCATACCCATTCTAGATGTCACTTTTTATTTTCACACTATCATTACATGGAGGAAGTCCAATAATTTAGAGTGAGTGTTATCAATGTGGCTCCTCCCCATAGAAATTTTCACTTTGAAATAACATGTCAATATCCCTATTTTTATCACTTGATTTAGAATATAAATCCATGTGGTAATGACACTATTAAATAGACTTGTTGGCCATGTGAGAGTCTACTTCTTACACCTAGAGTGGGTTCCCATATTGGACCTTATAAGTACCTCAAAGAACACCTATGATTTTGGGTAGGTGATTAGTACACACCTTTAAGAACAAATCTTACATAAAACAAGAGGCCACTAGGAGGAAATTTATACATGATGTTTTATATATTAGATGTCACCATGAGGAAAGTGTATATACATAATGGATTCCTATGGGATCTCAAAATATAAGTCATCAAGAATAGGATTTGGGATTACTACTCCTTTATGCATATATATTCATATGTGACAAACATAGATAAGATCATTGAAGACCTTTACCCTTAGGTCTAGATGGTCATCCATGGATGACCTTTGAAAATAATTTCCCCCATCATAGCCCAAACACTTGCCAATAATATAAGAGACTAATATATCTACCTAGACTACATTGTTATCATGGTGGTTGGCCACAAGGTAGATCCTATCCAACTCCCTAAGTTCATTCCAGATAAAGTAGTTGAGTAGGAAATTATATATCAAATATGGAATAGTATTGATAATGAGTTGACAATAAACAAGAAGGCTAGATTCCAAGAATCCCACATCACCATTAAGAGAATGCAATGCATAATTTTTAAGAAATTCAAGGAAGCAAGGCATGCCATGAAGGCATATGCATTACCTACCCTCCCTCATAGAGACTGGGATCTTCATAGAAAGGTCCAAAATAATATTCATACCATTGGCCTCACTTACAAACATGAGTCAATGAATCATGATTTTATATTTATAAATTCTAAGGATGATGATGAGGTCAAGGAAAGGGCCATAATTATAGGATTGAGTGAGGACATACTAAGAGTGATATAGATAGAACCATCTCTCATACTTGATGAAGCAATTTTCAGGATCCCACATCCTAGAGGATGGAGATGTTCTAATTTTTGGAGTGGTAGACCATCAAAACAAATAGAAAGAGAGGAACAATATCCCTAAATATCTCAAGGCTAACCCCATGACTAACAATATTTTATAGTTGAGGCACCACTCATTGGAGCATAGGATGAACAACCATAATAAGAATAAATACGTACCTCTACATAAGTTGAGGAGGAACAACCACTACTAGTTCAAAATTTAATAGTTGAAATGATATAGGTTAATAAATATCTAGATGAGGAGTTAATTAAAATAAAAGATAGTACATATAGGGAAGAATCCAAGATTGAACTCATATATTCCATTGCAGAAAAGGAAATAAAGGCTTTTTCATCCCCACTACCATTATTCACCCTTCTCTTCCCCAATAGGCAATTGGTACACAAGATAATAAATGAACCAAGTGATATCAAAGGAATCATAAGGGAGATAAACCAAATACCCCACCCAAACATACATATAAGGAGGCACAACCTTCACAAGAAGGTGAAACAATGCAAGAGGTGGATGAGGAGGAGTTATAAAAAGCCAAGGTATTAAGCCTACAAGAACTAAAGGCCATGTCACCTCTCACAAGTGAACCATCTAGTAAGTGTCCTTTTATCATAACCCCTTTATTCCTTTTCCCTTTGATGTCTTTACATGTAGTTTTTATTACCCTTGGGATAGTTGTGTCTACATTTATTCCTATTCATGAACTTTCTACATGTTTACTTTTTATGCACCCATTATGAATCTACCCACTACCACTTTACATTATCCACCCTCCATTTTTGTGGTTTTTACTATTTTAGTTTCCATCACATAAACATTAGATTTTACCATTCCAACCATTACCTAAATCATCACCCTAATTATTTCTTCTTCTACCCAATTGGGTTCACCTTTGCCTTCTCCCACTCCAACATCCATAACCATGGTTGTAACCACCAAAAGGGCACCCATGAAGTAGTTAGACTTTTTTTTCATCCCATTTTATAATATGGAAACATTAATTGGTCAAACCTTATTTGGATTTCAATTCCCAATCCTTCCACTGAAATTGAGCCTAAGCCTAAAGAACATGTACAAGTGGAAGCTCAACCATTAGATCCCTAGAAGCTCACTCTTATAGATTGGGCCACTGAATTAGGAGACTCAACCTCTAAGAGGTTAAATATGAATATAATTTAAATACCAATGGTGAGCTCATTATTTGATAAGGCCACAACATTAGTATAGTGGGCAAGGAAGAGGAAAATTAAATATAGCTTGGGTAGAACTCAAATCAAGAAAGAAAGGGAAGAAGTTTACTCCTTTAGCAAGAGGTAGAATAGAAAAAAGGGTTAGTACCCATATATTGAGGACATCAAGTCCTATATGGAGACCCATATCAAGGCAATATTTGCCATATATGAAGGGGTCAAAATGGCTAGACAAAAAATCAAAGAGGAATTAGAAACTCTTAGAGAGAAACAATAGGTGATTCATGTTCCTCAAGGTTTTGAGTGGGATGTACAAAATGAAACACTTAAGTTGTATGAGATTAGTAATTAAATTCATTCTTTGAGAGTTATTTTGGCTCCTCGTGTCAATTCTATAACCATATTATTTAAAAGTCATAAAAAGGATGATAATAAACTAAATTTATTAGTGTTATATACCCCCAATAAGGCATTTAGCCACTTGGACTTGGTAACCTTATTGGAGGCATCAAATGGTTTGAATTTATCATTAATATTAATATAGGAGGCTTGATATTAGGTATCATCCTCAGAGGTTTTAGTGAATAAATTGGTCGAGAAAGAGAAACACTTTGAGCAAATTTTGATAGAGCTTGAATTAACTATAATTCATGATAATAAAGGTAATATGGCGACTCAAGCTACATTTGATCAAATTATTAAGCAAAAATCTAATGGATTCAAATAGAGTCTAAAATGTTTAAGCTTATAATATATTGTGACAAAATTAAATGCATTTAGGAATAAGGCAATGGATGTGGAAGTCTTTTAGGTTCTCTTTAGAGCCACCAAGATAGAACATGCCATGTTGATGGAGTAGAGGAGTAGGGTGAATAGACCACATATCCTAGATATGACCCTAATTTAAATACAACATGCTAAGGCATACAAGCACTACTAGGACCTAGATGTTAAGAAGAAGGTATCCCAACAAATGCTACCTACCATTTTTATTCCATAAACTTCACAAACTTCACCTATAGCACCAAAAACTATAGCCACATTAGTGCCACTTCATATTATAGTTCCCATAGTAATAAAAATTCAATCAATAAGTAAAACTCTATTTACTATGTCATCAATCATGAGTATTACTACAATTTTGATTATAGTTTTGATACTTATTAAGTAAGAACCTATTTTTCATGAAGGCTAATTTTGTATTAATTTTTCATGTAATGGTTATAACTGAATAGTTAAGTCCAAGTTAAATTTACATTGCAATCAACTAAATTATTTTAGTAGCATGCACACATTGCATGACTAAGATATTTATAAGTTATTGACATGTAATTGATACTTATGTTATAGTGTTTTTAGATGTAAACTATGTGGTTTAAATTTGGAGGATGTGGTGATCCATTCCATGTGATCTTTATATACATGTATAACCCTCTTTCAAAAGGGTTTGATTTTTTAATGAATATACAAGAAGAAATGAAGAAATTGATTGTCATGCAACTATGTTTGTTATTTCTTCTTTCCTCTCTATGTTAATGAATTTGAAGTTTCTTTGTATGTATTGATTCAATAATTTTGATGTGTTAATGTTATGAATGAATTTGATAGTTTGTTAATGAATATTAATCATAGACATGTAATAACTACTAAATATTAATATATTCCATTTATTTAGATAGTTAGCATAAGTTTAATTGATAATCCAAGGTGTGTAAAGGCATCTCTTCTGATGTAGTATTTTAGGTGTGAGCCATAGTTGACTTAGAGAACTTCTTGGTATGAGCTATAATCTCTTATCCAAAGATGTGCAATAGTAAATTGAATAAAATAAATATTTAGTTGAGACCAGTAAGAACCCTATATTTGATTACCCTAGACTCTTAACCACGTTTTTTTGTGAGAGTTTAAAATCTAAAAACAATAAACACTAGTTCTTAATATACTTTTTGACTAAAGAAACAATAAGAAACTTCATTTCAAAGACATAGAACCTTATTTTTTGCCTTACCCTTCCTTCTTTTTTGAGTTATCTGAGGTCCTCCCACCATATATTAGTGTTCAACCCATACAACTCATCTAGTGATTTATATTTTTTATTATAATCCATGCATCCACCCACAAACCTAGTTAAACAACCCACACACTCAACATGTTATTCCACTACCCAGTTATTTTAACCACATAACTAAAACTTGTGCCCTAGAGTGGAACTTAGTTCCACATAGATCCCAAAATATTAAAGCCTACCTCTTTTAAAACTCTCTAAAGTGTGCATAAAACCAAAATCAACATGAGAGAAAAATTTGGCATGAGGAGGTCCAACTTGTGTGTGGTCCAAGTAAATAGGCCCCCATCATTACAAAGACACTAGGGATATTAACAAGTTATATATCCTAAGAGAGCCTTTTGGTTTCACCATTGTCAAACTCTAGAAGGCCTCAACCCATACTTATCATCCCTAAGGTATGTGAAGCTTGAAGACCATCCCCTATAAGAAATATCCTACCTATAAATATTCCTATGGATTAAATCTAGTTAATCAGATCCACCATTACCATCCCTAGAGACCACCATGGCCTATCAAGGAATCCAAAAAAGTATCTACATAATTTCTCTACCTCAAATGAGATGACAACTAAAAAACATATGAAATCTTTCAAGTCTAGCTTGATATTAATGAATTTTATCTATGAGGATGTTACATGCAAGATTTTTCCATTTACTCTACAAGATTCTTATTATGATTAGTATCTCAATTTCCAAGAAAATTCCATCACTTCATGGAATGAGTGCCAAAGTATGTTCTTAGCATAATGTGGATAGATAACTAATCCAAGTTTGGTATATCATCTCTTTACCACCATGAAAAGAGAACCTAATGAGTCAATTTGACCCTTCTACGTAAGATTCGAAAAGATGCACACTTAATTGAATGCTATGTATAAGCCATACAAGAATCTAATGCTTGAGATATAGAATAATTCCCTAGATCCTCTCATTGTAGTTTTTTATGAAGAGCTATTGTTGAAAATATGCAAGCTTTAGCATTCCAAGAATATATAAACATAGATAAGAAAATCAAGTCATAACTTATCCCTCATAATCTAGGAGGTCAAGTATTTAATAATGGACTTCCATCCTTGAATACAATTCCATGTGTAAATAAGAACACTCCCACATTCAATTAGAACCTTTTGTACACTCTACCTCTCATGATGTAGTAGATAATGAATCAGAATTATGATTTCATGAATAATAAAACACAAAGGAATAACTAGTAGTAGAATCATCATCAAGATCACACCAACATAATGATTGCTCAGGGTTCAAACTCCAACAAAGCTGAATTGGATATTATACAAAGAATGGTTTAAAAACTAAGTAATAATTTATTAAATATTTAAAAAAGGATGGGTAATACAAATAATAATAATTTAAATCAAAATTATTCCTTTCAAATATATAACATGCCTTTCAATAGGCCCACTAATAATATAGATCATTAAAAATCCAATAAGCTACCATAAATCAATATCATGGAAATAATTTTTCCCAGCTGGTGCAGGGTCCATAACACATCTCAACATGAAGAGTTGGACTTATATAATTCTATACACCTTTGAAATGTTCTAAAGAGAAATGAGAAGACAAGATCAAATGATTAATCCTCCAAATCTTCCTCATGAATCTGGCCCTTCTAGTTTAACTATGTTCTTTGAGATTTTTGAGTTCTCCTTCCCTAATAAGGATGATAATATCCTAGAGGACAATTCTAATGAAGTTTAGGAATTCTAGAAATTTAACATGAACAATTATAATCTGAGGAATAGGTATTTTTTTACTAATTTTAATCCTAACAATATAGTTATCCCTTTGAATCCCAAGGCTAACAATAATCCTTCTCCCCCTAAAGGGAATGATCAAACTTAGCATAAAGAGGAAACAAATGGAGGATATAATATTGTTAAGGATATGAAGAAAATTAAGGCTAACAACACTCTTCATGAATTAGCATAAATCATGGAGCAGAAAGAGCTCTTATGGAAGTCTATTATAGGAAAATATGTCATAGAAAAGTCGAAGATATCCAACATGAATATTATCTACAAAAGCAAGCCTAAATTTCCCCATTTTCTATTGACCATTTGGGTGTTTGGCAAGAATATACATAATTTTTTGGTAGATTCTAGAGCTTAAATAATAGTTATGTGAAATTCTATTTGTCAAAAGCTCAATTTGTCACCAAAGCCATCCAAGAGGACTATGTCATAGTTATATAAAATAGAAGTGCCTATATTGGGAGAGCTAAATGATGTGATAATTCAAGTTACCTCAGAACCTAGAGTATAGATGACTATTGACATCTTGGTAGTGGATATTCCTGAAGGTTATTGGTTTTTTTTAATATAGATTGGTCAAAATGCTAAATGGATATCTTTTCAAAGACTTTTAACATAGTTGTCTACCTTGGAGAGGCATAACCAACCACATCAAGAGAGTTTAGAGCTAAGAATGAAGCATCCCATTATGGAGTATAATACTAGCAATGAATAGGTAAGCTACAAATCTCTTAATCTTGGAATTTACACATTTTCCATGAAGCATGAATGACCCAAAGAAATTTTGGGTCTTTCCTAATTATAGACCCTCCATTTCTATGGAACTAGATGTAAGAAATGATCAAGTGTATGTATTGTGTTGATCAATTAACAAGGAGAGAAACAATTGGAATTATATAGGATCCAATTCCTTTACACTAGTAATAAAGTAGAATACAAATCCCTAATTTTGGGATTAGAATTTACCCTCAAGAAAAGTGTCAAAGAATTGTTGGCATACCAATATTCTAAACTCAATATTAATAGGTCAAAAATAAAATCAATGCAAATTATCATTTCAAAATATGTACAAGTATAGATCCTAGGATTTAATTAAATCATTTGAATATTTCAACATAGTATATATATCAAGAGAACAAGATAGTTCCATCAATTCACTTGTTACTTCAGTAATGAATTTGGCACCCTTATAGGATTCAAAAATCCATAAGTTTTCCATTGAATTAGTACCATGTCCTTTATATTAGACAATGTTGAAAATTTTCAAGTGTTTGATGATGACCAATAACTTATCTAGTTTTAGACAAAATCAAGACAATTCAAATCTTAAATAATCAATGATGAAGAAAAAAATCATAGGTGCCATGGAGAATTAGATGAAGAGGGTTTTATCTAGATAAAAGAGAATTACCTCCCATTGGGAATGGTCACCCTAGAAAGGACATTTGATAGAGATCCATAATCTTAATAACAAAGGCATCTCAAGGTTAATAAATCCAAATTCCTCTTAGAAAATGTTGGTGATGAAAATAATGTACAATTCATTAATATTGGCTTAAATTACACACCTAAAGAAAGGCAAAAGGTCACAAAACTAATTATCATGTATAAAGTTGTAATCACATGGACTTATGATGACATAAGTATATTTAGTCCTAGAGTCATCACCCATACAATTCCACTCAATCCTGATCATAAACCATTTAGGTAAAGTTAAAGGTTGGTTAATCATATTTTAGAACCACTAATTAAGAAGTAAGTGGAAAAGTTTTTAAGTGCTATGATAGTCTTTTTTCTTAGACATTCGACTTGGGTAGACAATTTAGTTATAGTCAAAAAAAGAGTGGAAAGATTAGACTTTGTGTCGACTTCATAAATATGAATAAAGCTTTAGAAAAGGACAATTATCATTTTACCTCCTAAGATGAGGTAATACAAACTATGAGTGGGTTTAAAATGATGTCTTTCTAGTATGGATTTTTAAGTTACAATCAAGTATTGGTCAAATCATAGGATATGATGAAAACAATATTTACTATAAAGTGGGGAATAATAAGTGAATTCTATTTGGTCTAATTAATGTTGGAGCTAATTTTTAGAAAGAAATGGATCACAGATTCTAGGGACTGATAGGGAAGTGCATAATTATATATATGTATGATCTCACTATCTTTTATAAAAATAAATCTGATCATATTGACCATCTTCTATCCATGTTTTAGAGATGAAGAAAATTTAGGGTATCACTTAACCTCAATAAGAGTATATTTGGTGTTAATGAAATTAATATTCTAGGCCACATCATTACTAAGGATGGGATCATTATTGACCTAGATAGAATTTAGGGGATTTCAAAAATAATGTTTCTAAGTATCAAAAAAGAGTTCAAATACTTCTTTGGAAAAAAAATCATAAAGAAATTTATCATTATTTGTAGATATTTTTAAACCCCTAAATGTAATATTCAAACAAAATTCCAAAGTGTAATGGATGACTAAAATTAATAAGTCCTTCCAAGACATGTAGAAGGCTATTTCCCAAGCCCTAATGATGGTAAGCCCTGATTTCACCAAATACTTTTTCTTGTATTCATTCACCTCAGAACATACTATTATTGTCATACTTAAGTAAAAAGTGGAAGAAATTGAACATCCCATTGCATTATGATTACTAACTTGAAAAATGCAAAGCTTAAGTATTCCCTGATTGATAAGTAAATCTCACTCTCAATAAAGTAGTCAAAAAGATTAGACACTACATCCTCTAAAACAAGACTATCATCACAGTACCAGATCTTGTGGTCAAGCTCACACTTGGACATAATGAATTGGGGGAGTGTAGAGGTAAATAAGTAGTGAAATTATAATAATTTTATATTTAGATTAAATTATATATGATCATTATAAGATAAGGCATATTTTAATTGATGATTGAACTAGACCCACACAACACCATTGAAGAGATCTGCCAAACACAAGTCTCCCAAGAAGATTGGTATTTTGGTATTATTTAGTTCTTACTCAATTAAACACCCCCCCCAAGAAATCTAAAGAAAGAAAAAGAGAGATTTAAGGATAAAGGATACTCATTACATGATTAGGAAAGGAGTGCTCTATAGAAAGAATTACAAAGGCATTTATCTAATATATATGTCATGTGAAGAAGACCAAGAAATCTTAGAAAATATCCATAAAAAGATAGGTAATGGCCATCCATCCAATAACATTACATCTCAGAAAATACTCAAAAAGGGTTATTACTGACCGATGGTCTTCAAGGATTCTCACTTCCATGTGAGGACATGTTATGAATTCCAAGTTTTGGTGAAAAGATATCTAGAAAAATAATACTACTATAGCCTATAATTGAAGGTACACCATTTTACTAATGGGGCTTAGACTTCATCAGTACTATAAACCTAAATTCCTTAGTTGGACATAATTTTGTGCTCACCACTATAGATTATTTCACTTGATGGAATGAGGTAGTAGCCACCAATAAATCTATAACCCAAGATGTAATAAATTTTTTTGTCACAACCAAGTTTATCACTCCTATCTCTTTGGTTTGTGAAAATGGTCCAAAATTATAATTAGTTGAGTTCACTAAATGGGCTCATGATATTTAGATTATAATTAGATCATCCTCCAATCACTACCCATAAGGGAATGGATAGGTTGAGTCAACTAATAATAACATAATAAATGTGATCAAGAAGTTAATAGAAAATAAACCAAGGAAGTGGCACCTATTTCTAAAATATGTAATCTAGGTAAACAAGATTAGGTATAAACATGCCCTCAAAGTTTCACCATATATACTAGTTTATGGGAAATAGCTAGTGTTCCCAATCAAGATAAAATTTTTGACATATTAATTTATACAAGAACACATGGTGCCCAATGACAAAACAAATTCTAGATTATTGTATATCATCAAAATGTAAGACTCTAGGGATAAAGAATTGAAAAAATTTAGCAAACAATAAAACATGGTTAAGAGGTGCTTTGATAAGAGAGTGAAATTCAAAGCATTCATGATCTATAACTTGGTGAGATTATGGTACAAAGCCCATGATAAAAAATGGGATGATAAGTTTATCCCATTATGGATATGACTGTATCAAATTTCAAAAAATTTGGGTAATAATGTATTCCATTTGAAAGATCTTCAAGGTAATGATCTAAGATATCCAGTCAATGGATAGTTTTTGAAGCATTACTTCATGGATTCCCCATCTAGAGAGGTCTGTAATTAACAATAAAATTTTTGGTAGAGGTAGGAGTGGATTATATTTTATTTATTAGTTAGTTTCCTACTTTGTGTCATTTGCTTTTCTTGGACTAGTTTGTGTTTTTTAGATTATCCATTTTTCCTTTTAGTAGTTTGCTTACTTTCTAGAATAGTTTTATTTTGATTTTGTGATAGTCAAATTTTAGTCAATACTAGTATAATCAAACATAGTTTGAGGTATTTTTAATCCAACCCAAATCAAGGGGTAATTCATAAAATTGTTCATAATTTTTAATCTAGGTAAGCATTGAGAGAGTTAGCTATGAATATGTCCTAAAGCTAATTATTTCATTAGCTATGAGAAAGTTTATCTCATAATCCTAAGAAAATTTAGAAAAATCTCCTTATTCATTTGGGCCAAGTCCATATAAAACTTTAGTACTTATTTGAGGTAATAATCATGGACATGGGTAAGAGTTTATAGGGACATTTTGATTAATCCCAAAATATTAACTACAACCAACACCTTATGGTCACCTTTTCCCTCTTTTAGAAAGAAAAACAAAGAAAAGATAAATAATAATAATAAAAGGCATAATACATAAATATAAGAGAAAATTAAAAAAAGGATTCAAAGCCTACATGATGAAATATGATCAATGTATCACACATCATGCATAAATATGAATAACAGAGGAATAGGTGATCAAAGGTATCTTTGTCAGGGCTATGAATGCCTAGTTGGTAGTAGAAAAATCCTCGATATCCCCATCTATACACCTAATTCCCAATCAAAGTGAAACATATATCTCACTCTCATGTCTTTGCTTAAGAACCTATTATAATAGATAAGGACCAACACTTTTCACACACAAATCTAAGGTGTAAGTAAAACTATTATGTTGCATAACATTATTGAGAGTCTCATTTAATTTTTAGTTTAATAATTTATTTTGGGATGAATTTTTAGCTGATTTAGGATTGTAAAACCATGGATTTTGGGTTATTGAAAACTCTAGAGTATTCACCCCTTATGAGTCACCTTTTTTGTATTCAACACACCCCACCATGCAGTTTTCTCTAAAAAGTGGGCACCCCTTTATTTTTTGGAAACAATGAATATATTATTTAGGTATCTATGTATTTTTTGAGGATTATGATGGTTATTATTCTTTATAAACTTGATGATTTAAAATTTAGATCATATGGAGCATATTTATTTCTATTTTCAAGCACTTGTTCAAACTAACCTATTAGTGAAAAGATAGAAAGAATGGATTTTTAGGATAGGAATTTACTCTGGAAAGTTTAGTTTTCAACAATTTTGTTTCAAAATATTTTACTTTAGAACATTTTCTTCGGTTACTTTCTCATCGAAGACTTCACTTCATTAGACACTTTTTTCATTTGTAAGATTTCACATCAAAAATTTTGTTGTTGGTAACTTGTAATTTTAAAAGTATTCTATCAGAAAATTTTCTCAAACATGTTTGGTCTATGGAATATTTACTTTGGTGGCTCAGTTTTGTGAAGTTTTCATCGTATGTTTTATTTTGGTGAGTTTGGTATTTAGAATATTTTATTTCATAACTTTATTTTGGAAACATTTTGGACAAATTTTATTCATGAGGTCTTTCCCTTCAAAACCTTTTTATCAAGGACTTTTATATTGGTAAATTTATTTTGGAAATATTATAATTGACAAATGTCAATTCAAAGAGATTTCATCAAAAGGTTTATTTTAGAAAGATTCTCTTTGGAAACTTTCTCTCTAGAGGCTTTGTGTTAAATTCTTTCATTTTGGATATTTCACTTCAAAAACTTTGTTAAAAAGACTTATTCATTGAAATATTTATTTTGGGGACAATAATTTTAAGATGTTTCTCTTTGGAAACTCTCTATGTGATAAATTTTGTCCAAACCATAACCTTTTGAAGAGTTCTTAGTCATCGATGACTTTGTTTTGGAAACTTTATTTTATAAACTTTGGGATAAAATCTTTCAGAGTAGATCTTTATAAAAAACATTCAAATCTTCAAAATATTTTTGCTTGAAGGTAAAGTTTGACTTCTCTTGACTAGACCATGTAATGATACATGGAAAATAATAAAGTTTATACGATGGCACCCCAAATGACAAGGCATCTTATGAGGCATGTACACTATCATAGGGTGTCCAAAATTGAATTTAATGAAGGTGACATGATCATAGAAATTAATGATTAATGGTACATAAACCAAAAATAAATTTATAAATATATTAACATCGATTCCCCAAAAAAGTTCATGTCATTCCATCTTTGATCTTGAGTAAACTTCAGCCTTGGGTGATCCCAAAAACCCTAATTGCTATCAGAGTTATTTGTTATCCATGAAATTCAATTTAATGATATACACCATTATCAAAAGCTTTGAGTTTACTAGTATCCATCAAATGACCATGACATCATCATCTAGGTCCTACAAAGGAGCCCTAGAAACATCCAGGTTCTCTATAAAGGATTAAAAATATTATTTGGACATGGTGTTTGATGCCACACATTTAATGGATGTTATCCAAACTAATTGACATTATTATAAGGCATTGAAAATGTATATTCCTCTACACTTAAAGAAGACATTTTAGATGAAGAAAAGTAGCTAGTAAAGGACCTACTCCATTTCAAATGTCAAGCCCTACATTGCATAGCTATGAAGTTGAAGGTTATGTCATGCATACGTTTAATATGGGGCCCTAGCTTAAAATGGAGAATAATGGATGGTGAGTACCTTCACTATGTCGGTAATAACAAATTTGTCACATATATAGCATGTGATGCATTTAACAAGTATTTGAGCCCACCCATTATAGATGTCACTTTTGATTTGCACACTATTATTACATGGAAGAAGTCTAATAATGTAGATAAAGTGTTATCAAGGTGGCTCATCCTAAAAGAAACTTTCACTTTGAAAGAACATGTCAAGATCACTATTCTCATCATCTATGGTGGAATGGCACTATCAAACATACTTTTTGGCCATGAAAGAATCTACTTCCTACACCTAGAGTGGGTTATCCTAATTGACCTGCTAAGTACATTAGATCACACCTATGATTTGGGAGAAGTGAACAGTGCATACCTCTAAGAACAAATCTAAAATAAATATAAGAGGCCATTGGGAGGAAATTTCTACATGATGTCTTATCTATTATATTTGGTCATGTAGATAGTGTATAAACACAATGGAGTCTTGTGGGATCCCAACACATAAGTCATCAAGAAAAATATTTATGATTACTACTCCTTTGTGAACATATATTCATATGTGAGAAACATAGCTAAGATCAGGACCTCTACCCTTAGGTTTAAATGTCCATCTATGACTAGTCTTTAGAAAGAATTTCCACTAGCATCACCCAAACCTTGCTAACAACATAAGAGACTACTGAATCTACCCAGACTACACTATTATCATGGTGGATAGACACAAGGTATATCCTCTTCATCTCCTTAAGTTCATTATATATAAATTAGTCAAACAAGAAATTTCATATCAAATATATAATAGCATTGATGAGGAGTTGACAACAAATAAGGACACATTCCATGGATACCACATCACCATTGGGAGAATGTAATACACAACTCATAGGTGATTTAAAGAAGTAAGAAATTCTAGAAATATATATGAATTACTTACCCTCCGTCATAGAGATTGGGATCCTCATTTTAAGTTCCAAAAGAAGATTCATACCCTTGGCCTCACTTATAAACATGAGACAATGGATCATGATTTTTTATTCATAAATTTTAAGGATGATGAAAAGGTAAAAGAAAGGGCTGAAATTATAGTATTGAGTGACGAATTACTAAGAGTGATAAATTTAGAACCATATTTCACACTTTATGAAGCAAATTTTAGGATGCCACCTCTTGGAAGATGTAGATCTTCTAATTTTTGAAGTGGTAGACCATCACAAAAACTAGAAGGAAAGGGAGAAGATCCCAAAATATCTCAAGGCCAACCCTAGAACCAATAGAATTTGGTAGTTGAGGCACCACATAAAGGATAACAAGATGAACAACCACAAGAAGAAAAAATATCTATATCTACACAAGTCAAGGACTAACAATTGCTCCTATTTCAACCTTAAATAGTTAAATTGATAAATGTTAACCAAGTGCTAGCTGAGGAGCTAATTCAAAAAATAAATTATTTGTAGAGGGAATAATCTATGATTAAATGCTTAGATTATTTTAATGAAGAAGAAATAGTGGTTTCTTCAACCCCAAAACCTAGCATTATTCCCCATTATCTTCCCCAACAGGAAACCATTCCAATAGCTAGCAGATTGACCTAGTGTTATCAAAGGAAGCCTAAGTGAGATAGACCATATATATCACCCACATATAAACTTAAGGAGTCATAAAATTCATAAAAATTTGATCTAATATAAGAGGTGGATGAGGAGTAGTTGTAATAAGACAATGTATTGAGCTTACAAGCACTAAAGGCTAAGGTACCACTCACAAGTGAACCATTTAGTAAGTGTCATTTTCTCACATCCCCTTTATGTCTTTTAAATTTTATATCCTTGTAGTTTATATCACCCTTAGGCCAGTTGTGTCTACATTTATTAGTGTTTAAGCAGTTAATGTAGGATTACTTTTCATGCACCCATCTATGAATATGTCCACTACCACTTCACCTTATCTACCCTCCACTAGTATGGTTTCCATTCCTTTAGTGTCCATCCCATAAAAATTAGCTTTCTCCATTCCATACATTGAAGAATACATTACCCCAATTACTTCTTCTTCTACCCAATTGGGTTCATCTTTGCCTTCTTCCACTCCAACTTCCATGACCATTGTTTTAACAACCAAAATAGAACCTAGTAGCTAGTCTTTATTGTTCATCCAATGACACAATATGGAAAAATAGATTGGTAAAAAATTATTTGGCCAATAATGCCCAATCCTTCCACTAAAATTGAGCCTAAACCTAAATAACATATACAAGTGGAAGCTCAGTCACTAGATCCCTCAAAACTCAATCTTCTATATTGGGCCAAGGAATTAGGAGCTTCATATTATAAGGGTACTAATCTAAAGATAATTGAACTAATAATGGTGATCTCACTTTTAGATAAGATCAAAACATCAATACAGTCAGTAAGGAAGAGGAATATATAAGATAACTTAGGCATAACTTTGATCATGGAAGAAAGGGAAGAAGTTTACTCTCTTAGTAAGAGGTAGAATAAACAAAAGGGTCAATCCCCATATATTTAGGACTTAAAGTCCTATATGGAGACCCATACAAAACCAATCCTTTCCATATATGAAAATACCAAAATGGATAGATAAGAGATCTTAGAGGAGTTGGAAACTCTCAGAGAGAAACAATAGGTGATTGGGTTCCTCAAGTTATTGAGTAGGATGTACCTAATGCAACACATATGTTGTATGAGATTATTGATTTAATTTATTTTTTGAGTCATTTTGGATCCTCATGTCAATTCTATAACTAGATTATTCAAAAATCATAAAGATGATGATAATAAAATGAATTTCTTAATGTTCTATACCCCCAATAAAACATTTAGCCACTTGGAATTAATGACCCCATTAGAGGAATCAAATAATTTGAATTTATCCTTAATAATAACACTAGAGGCTAGGGAATATATATCATCCTTAGAGGTTCTAGTAAATAAATTGGTTGAGTAAGAGAAATAAGCTGAGCAATTTTTGAAAAATATTGAATTAACTATAATTTGAGATAACAGAGGCAATCTCATGACTCAAGATGCATTTAGTCAAATGATTAATAAATATTCTAATGTATTCAAATATATTCTAAAAGGTTTAAGCTTATAAGACATTGATGCCAAATTGAGTGTAGCTAGGAAGAAGGTGATAGAGGTGAAAGTATTCCAAGTTGTATTTAGAGCCACCAAGATAAAATATGCCAAGTTGATGGAGCAGATGAACAAGGTGACTAGGCCATATCTCCTATACATGAACCTAATTTGAGCACATAATGATAAGTCATACAAGCACTACTAGGACCTAGATGCTAAGAAGAAGGCATCCCAATAAATTCCACCTACCAGTTCTACTCCATAAACTTCATGAATGCCACCAATAACACCAATAACTATAGCAGTTTAGTGCCACCTCATACTAAAATTCCCATGGTTATAATATCTCAATCAACAAGTAAAACTCCATTCATGATGTCATCAAGAATGAGTACTACTATAGTTTTGATGACAATTTTGAGGCATATTAATCGAGAGCTGATTTAGCATGAAGGTTAATTTTGTATTAATTTTTCATGTAATAGTTATAATTAAATAGTTATGTCTTATATGATTTTATATTATAATAAACTGAATTATTTTAGTAACATGTACATAGTGCATGCCTAAGATATTTTTAAGATATTGACATGTAATTGAAACTTATTTAATAATCTTTTTAGATGTAAACAAAGTGTTATAAACATGGAGGATGAGGTGACCCCTTGCCCAAGATATTTATATACATTAAGAACCCTAATTTAAAAGGGTCAAAATTTTGAATGAATATATAGGAAGAAATGAAGAAATTGATTGTCATGAAAATGTGTTTGTTCTTTCTTCTTCCCTCTCTATGTTAATGAATTTGAAGTTTATATATTTATATTGATTCAATAATTCTAATATGTGCTAATGCTATAGATGAATCTAAAAATTTGTTAATGAATATTAGTCTTAAATGTAGAATAACTACTAAATATTGATATATTCCATTGATTTAGATAGTTAGTACAAGTTGAATTGATAATCAAAGGTGTGTAGAGGTACCTCTTTTGATATAGTATTTTAGGTGTGAGCCACAAATGACCTATATAACTTCTTGATCCAAGATGTAATCTCTTATCCAATAGTGTGTAATAAAAACATGAAGAAACATATCCTTTAGTCGAGACTAGTAAGCACCCTATATATGATTAACCCAGACTCTTAACCATGTTTGTTCATGAGTGTGCAAAATCAAAAAATAATAAACACTAGTTCTTGAGATACTTATCCACTGAATAGACAACAAAAAAATCCATTTAAAAGACATAAAACCTTATCTTCTTCCTTACCCTTCCTTCTTTTTTGATTTTATTTAAGATCCTCCCACCATAGATTAGTCTTACACCCATCTAACTCATCTAGTGATTTATCCTTTTTATTATAATCCATGCATCTACCCAAAAACTTGTTTAAACAACCCATAGTCTCAACCTGATATTCCACCACCTAGTTTTTTAACCAAATACCTGCAAATCATGCCCTAGAGTGGAGCCTAGTTTCACATAGATCTGAAAATGTTAGAGGCTACCTCATTTTAAACTCTTTGAGGTGTGCATAGAACCCACATCAACACATCCTATCTCATCAAGTGTCATTTTTTTAATGTATGTAATGTGAAATTTTTTGTAATATGTTACATAAAGAAGATTTTGTATAAATAATAATGTTATGTAAAATGAAATGATTGAATGTTTTAAGTCTCTATTTTCTCATTTTTTTATTTCTTTCAGTAAAATGCTATAGATAAGCATTGAATAGCTTAGACATTAGTGACAATTGATCTTGACTATTTTTTGTTGATATTGTATATGATGAAAAATACAATATACTCTATTGAGTCTATGAAAACAACATGCTAAATATAGAAAGTGGTAGCATTAGATCATTATTTTGACTTGTTCAGATCATGAAAGTGAAAAATAAGAGCCAAAAGGTCAAAAATACATAATGATAAAAGGGATATAAGATTAATCAAATCAATTGTATGTGTAAAAAGTTGGAAAATGACATGATGAATTAGTCAATAAGCTATGTATAGTGGGTTATGTGCAATGAACTAATACAAATAATTAATCCACCCATTTTAAAATAATAAATGTGAATAATATTTTTCATTATGATAAACTATATTATATTTCAAACCATTAATTAAGGTGGGATTACAATATTTATATATCATATCAAATTTAAGGAAATGAACTTTCTCATGACAAAGTGAAGGTATGTTGCCACTCATGTCAAATTTATAAATCCTTAATTATATCATTGTTTAAAAAATCATTAACTTGTTTGATTTCATCTTTGTCACTAAGGTCCCAATCTATTAGCATGGGCATAGGGAATTTGTATTTATTATAAATTGAAAATTATGTAAAAGGATAAAAATCATGTAAAGATAAATTAAAGATGAAAATTCATTAAGAATTGAAAGAGATAATTGAGGAAATAAAGAGTCAAGTGATAGCTTGAAATTACTATATAGGCAAGTATAAGAAGAAGAAAAAGTAATCTATTATTATAATAATATTTGTCTCCCATGTCTTCATTGTTCATATGGTTACTCATATTAGCTTATTTTGGATCGTGATTAGTTTTTTGTTCTTTTGTCATCATTATTATATGCATTCCAATTATTATTTTATTGTGAAATTTAAATATAGTCAAAACAATCCTAATAATTATTCTAATCATAACTTAGACACATAAATTTAATCATTGGGTGATTGATAATGATTTTCATTGACATCTTCCCCCTACTTGATCTATTAACCATTTTACTAAGTAAAAATATATAATAAATCTTTTATTGGATTAAAAATACATAAAATATCATATAAACATCCCTATTTGAACTTTTTTCATCCTTATTCAGCCTAAAACCACATGTATGACCTTTTTTATTAGTATATATGTTTCTAGTACATGACCATGTTAAGTCAGATATGGTTGCATTGTGGCCTTTTCCACTAGTGTGACCTTGTCCCTTGAAATCAAATGGTTAATTTTTTGAATTTATACATTTTAAAAGGGTTATATTATTATTCTTAAAAGTTCTATTACCATAAAATTCTAAATAGTCCCTTATAAAATAACATCAAGGCATTGACTTGAAAGGACTTGTTAAACTAATTTCAAAAGAATTGTACATTGATTAAAAAAGCACTATTTAATTCACATTATTTTTTTCACATTTTAATAGTCACATATCAAGTTTGTATATTATTTATTGTTTGTCAAAGGCATCCATTTGTCAATAATTTAATGAAATATTCTAACTATGGTCATTCTAGCTGCATAATCATGGATTATATAATCATCCTAGGAGGGAGAACTACATCAACTTGAGGCCCATTTTCAATATGTAGTTAGCACTTAGTTACAAGGGTTTTATAGGCTATTCAGCCATCCTTAGTAAGCCTTTTTATCTCTATTTTTTTTATTTAATTGTTATCTAATACAAGTGCAGGACTAGGGTTTTGTATTTGCATGTCTTTGACACATTTATTTAGATCCTACATAAAAATAGTAAACATGTAAATATTTTCACACATACTTAGATTTATAAATTAGGCACATAGTCAATGAATACATATCCATGGTCAATAGACATAGATGAATTTTTTGCTTGTCTACCTCCTTCACCCTTGTCTAAGTTTAGGTTGTAATTTTATTTCTAGATATATTTTTGTTTTCAAGTCTTTCTAATCATTTTATAACAATTTTCAGCATACATAGTCAACATACCATCTATTTTAGGGATTTTTAAACATTCTAGGGATAATTTTATTTTTATTTTATCAAGTTTATGGTTTTTATAAATTCTATTTTTACTATAGCATACTATATTTCAATAGCATATATGTATATACAACGTTCCAATTTCAATAGTTTAAATCACTTAATTGGATTTATCGAAAAAAAGCATCTTAACATTTTGGTGAACACACTATTTTTATAGAATTGCTTGTTTTCTATTTGTTTTCTTTTTGTCCTAGGTTTTCATTAAATTTATGTAAATTCTTAACACCAAAATAAAATATTTTTCAACATTAGATATAAATATGAAATGATTACACTTATTCAAACTTGGATTAAAAGACATTAAATAAGTTTTTCTTGTCACCTCAGATAAAATATAATTCTAAATCTATTTATTTAAAACTTTACTTAAAATTTATGGTCATTTATACACAAAAATATTTCAATTTTTCTTTATTTTCTTTCCTATGTTTTCCATATTTTAGAAACTATGTTTTAACATTTTTCAAAATAATTATTGATTCTCATGAAGAGATACATAGTATTTGTTTATAAAATCCATCACATTAGGGGTTGATAAGAATATTAATAGAAAATCTAAAACATTAAACACATAATTTAGTTTTGAGATGACCATGGTATATATAAAACCCTTAGGATCTAGTCGTTTATCCCATAGGAATCTTGCTCTAACCATTTTATTTATGGTTCACCTATGAGGAATGTATCACTTAGGGAATTTACTCTCACCATACCTAAAAAAATGGTATTAGTGGGATATAATCTTGATTATACCTCTATATTTATTTCTTTGAAACATTGGACAAACAATAATCAATAAACAAGAAAATATTTTTTAGATCCTATAAATCATTCAAACCATTCTTAGATCAAAATTATCCCTTAATTGTTAGTTTAATTTTATTCTTAGTCATTATCATTAATTTATTCATATTATATTATATTCATAATATAATCAATGAATAAATGTGTCCTTATGTTATATATAATTACATAATTTATTGTAAAATTTTCTCTTACTTTTTGAGATGTTATTTCGTTTGTTCATACATGTTTAATATTACATTATATTCACACACTTAATTTAAAGTAACATCCATTTTATACTACTCTACTATTAATGTTATTAACATCACCAAGGTAAAAATTTTCATATTCCCCCTCCCTGGGGGGATCTTTTACCACTAATATTTTTTATATCCTAGATAAATTAAAGAATACTAAATCCAAATTTTCATTAATAGAAATCTTGAAAGTAGCATCAATGTATAAATACATACTATATGATACATTGAGTTAAACATTTTTACTTAATAATTTTGAACCTCCATATGTATATTTTATCATTAATACCATCTAATGGATATAAGAAAACATTTATTTAGAGAATGAGGAAATTCACCCAAAGCATGTTATTGAACAATATCTACCCTTATATATTCATGTTTTTTTCCAAAATATGGTGGTCAAAAAAGTAATTTTTTACATTGGATCAAGTCTAAATATTTGAATCATCTCTTTCCTAAATCCATTAGGTATAACAATAAAAGATATAACTCATTAAAATATGAACATTTACAGATTTGACAACATTCCACATCAAGTAATTCGACAAATTACATTAAAAATCACTTTGGGTCCATGCACTCTTGCTACCACTTGTAAATTTATGCCTAATGATATTAATTACAATATTTTATTATTCTAACCTTAGATTCATGACATGAATTTTATTGCTTCTACATTACATGCATGTCTTAAGTTTAGTTATCAAAGTTATAGTTATATATATGTATAAACACACACACACACACACACACACACACACACACACACACACACACACACACACACACACACACACACACACACACACACACACACACATGCCCTTTAGACCAAGATCCTTTCAAATATTATGCAATGGTTTATCCTAATAATATTTATGTCCCTATATATTAAGATTAATTCTAGTGAGGTTGTACCACCTAAATCATCTCTTAATTTACCCTATTTGGCACCACTTTCACAAAACTCATCAATTTATTTTAATCAATATGGTTTTAAATTTAAATATTTACAAAAAATATAATTTCACCATTGGATATATATTTGGTAAACATTATCGATTAATTAGTTATCCTATTTCAATCATTGTTAATACAGGGAACACAATCCTTGGTTATAAATACAAGTACATTCTCATGGACCTCATTTCATGAATGAACCTCCAAATTCCATCCCCACTATGAATGTTAAGTTTGAACACAATAGTTAAGTCAATAATGTTTTGTAATTATCATTATTATATCCTAAACTTATCAATACTTTGATATCACCAAAAATATTAACATTGGATGAATTTTAAAATGATGAATCTCTTTTAAAATATCTATGTGCACATGAATATCTTCCTTATATGCATCATAAGAAAATATTTGTTCATGAAACAAATGCACATGCATATTTTGGTGAAAGTGATGATTATAATCCACAATAATAATTATATGGTCTCAATATTATTGTTTCCACTATAATTTGGTAATATAATTCTACATTAATTAATGAGGAAACCATCAATTTCCATTTCAACTCTAAAAATGACCCATGACTAGTACTCATAACCACCATGTTAGAAAATTATGAAGGAAAATATATTCAACAAGACTTGAATGATTATCCTAAATTATTTGAATGAAGATATAATGACATGCTAAAAATTGACCTAAAAATAACTATGCATAATATTATTTTATATCTAGATGCCAAACCAGTCAAGTAAAAATTAGGAAAATACATCCAAAAGTTACTTTGATAGTGAAAAGTTTAGTTGAAAGGCTATTATATTTTGGTTTTATTCATGCTATTTATTTTCATAAATGAGTCTCTAATATTATACCAGTAACAAATCCTAATTGATGTATTTGATGTTTTATAGATTATCATGAGTTAAACAAGGCTTTTCCCAAAGATGATTTTCCATTACCAATCATAAAAATGACTGTAGATTCCATATCAAGATATAAATTGTTATCCTTTAAGAATGGCTTCTCCTGATATAAAAAAATCAAGACTAATGTTGTAGATTAGAAAAATACATCATTCATCACAAGACGGGGAACATTTTATTATGCAATCATGCCTTTTAGACTAAAATGAAGGATACACTTATCAATGAGTCATGAAATACATATTTCATGATTACATACATAAAATGGTTGAAGATTATGCTGATCACTTATTATTAAAACCAAAACATTATTAAGACCATGCTATTTATTTTAAAAATAAATGTGAAAAAAATGAGGTAATATAACATGCATTTAAATACTAAAAAGGTTCATGTTTAGAGAATCTTTAAGTAAATTAACAAGATTGATAATTTATAAAATAGGCATTGAGGTTGACCCTAATTAATTCAAAATTATACTTAACAATCCACCACCAACCAATTTAAATCAACTTCAATGCTTACATGACCACATTCAATCCATTTGATGTTTTATGAATCAATTAGCCTCTAAAACACAATATTTAACAAGACTACTTAAGAAATATACCAAATATGAGTGGGATGATTATTATGATTTTTTAATGAAATTAAATAGTATTTTATAAACTCACATGTCCTCATGCCTCCCATTATAGATTGACCCATTTTATTATAAAGTTATGTGACTGGTCATGATAAGGGTGATTTACTTATACAATATGATGATGATCATCATGACTGTTCCATTTAATACATTATTTTCACACTCCATGATTATGATAAAAATTACACTGCTATTGAAAATTAATGTTTGGATCTTGTTTTTATAATGCAAAATCTATGAATTTTTTATTCATAATGTAATTCATATCAAGCTATAATAACATAGTGTAATATGAAGCTATAATAACATAGTGTAATATGAAGCTATAATAACATAGTGTAATATGAAGCTATAATACTATGGCACATAAGATACACATTAAATATTTTTGTGTATATGGTGATTCACAACTTGCAATAAACTAAGTCCTAAATTTTAATCAGACTAAAGAGGATAAGATCATTCATTATAAATACATGGTCCAATGTCTCATTGTATGTTTCTTGTTTTCCCCATTGAGAACATTCCTTGTAAATATAATTTCCATATTGACACCATAGCTAACATTGCATCCTTAAGTCCAGTTGGTATTAATCATGATCACATAGTATTTAATAGTTAACAACTATGCAACCTTTTTATTAAAAAAAAATTATCAATGCAATATATATTTTATAAATCACACAAAGTACAAATTATCATGAATGGTATACTAACATATATATATATATATATATATATATATATAAAATTATCTATATAAATCTACTTTTACATAAAATAATACATGAGAGGATAAAAACTAAGTACAACACCAATCCACATGTTAAATACACATTGGTGGATACAATTTTAAATATCATTTTGATGGAAAATTACTAATATTCTTAAAATAAGATGAAGCTCAAAATGGTATACTTAAATTTTATAATAGTGAATGTGGAAGACACTTTAGTGATAAAGTCATATCTTCCAGGCTCCTAAATCAAGGATATTATTAGCCAATAATGGAATAATAATTTAACAAATATGATAAATTATGTTCCTAATGTCAAATACATATCAGTCTCAATCATTCTCTATTTTATGTGTTAGAACCCATTGTATCTCCATGGCCTATCTCTCTACAGGGTTTTAATTTAATCAACAAAATCAATCTAGAATATTCAAATGGACACAAGTTTACTATTATAGATACTAAATATTTTATGAAATGCGTATAAGTAATACCCATACAATATATAGTAGGTGAGGATATTTTAAATTTATTTATCATACATATTATCACATGATTTAGTGTACCTGTAACAATTTTCATAGATAATGATTTATCTTTCAAGAATTAAATAGTTAAAATTTTGTGCTAAGTTCAAAATTCATTATACTTTATCCACCCTATAGTAATTTTATGGTAATGGTTAATAAAATGTAAATAATAAAATAATAAATAGTATATTAAGTAATAATATTTAAAAACACAAAACAAATTAGTATAATCTAATCGTTTACACAATTAGGAATATCACACAAGCATACTCACACTGACAAATGCTACACCCTACTCTCTTATCTATATACAATATGTTGTACTTCCTATTTAGATATGAATACACTATTTATGGGTCTCACTCAAAGGCATTATAAAATATAATGAGTATTGGGAAAAAACATTTACATGAATTTGAGATGCTTGATAATAAATGCATACAAGCTCTTGAACATTTACAAGTTTATCAAGACTATATCAAGTGTGCATATAAAAATAAGGTTTGTAATCATAAATTATAAATTGGTGATATTGTCCTCAAAGAAAATAAAAATAATACCAATGGTAAAAAAGATAATAGAGGCAAATTCAAACCCCATTGGTTGTGTCCATTTTTAATCACCAAAATATTGGGCACATGAGCTTATCAATTGCCACACTTGAAGGCAAGCCTATAAAAAATACAATAGACATCATCCATTTACATATTTATTATACTTAGATAGGTATTATTTAAGTAATTTATCAATTCAAATACTTTAAAAAATTCAAAATAAAACTAAATATGGTAAAATTTCAAAAACATAAAAATAATCGAAAATATTCAAAAACATCAAATTGTTTTCAAAACATTCAAAATTAGGACTTAAAATGCATTTTCAATTGTTTATTATTTTAATTATTGCCATTTTCCATTTTTTATATTTTATATAGATAACATATGCTATTTCTCAAAATACACACTAATATTCATGAGGTACTTGAGTGTGATACATGACATAGATTCACATGGTTTTGGTTTCAAGATTCCCTTATTACCCAACAATCTTGCTAAGTTGGGGGAATATCTCCATTCAAAGGGCAAAAATTGATATGTATTTATCCACAAACATCAAACCATGATGAAATATATATCATGTAATAATTTTTCCTAATCACTCACTTTACATGTGTTATATAAATATGTTATTTTTTTAGTGATGGCATCAACACATATGGTGGATGTAGACTAGTCTCATTTGCTTATACTTATTTCTTTACTTCATAATGTGTTATAATTTACTTGTTTATTATGTATATGGATTTTTTTTGTGTATGACATAATTATGTTATTTTTGTGTGCTCCTTCACCTTGTGTTCTTATGTGACATTCTCATGCCCATTATTTATGTGTGACTTCATTTGGAAACTTTATGGCATTTAATTATATACTTGTTTTTTTTTGCTATGATTCCATGATTTATATAATGAATTGTTATTAGTTATTAAATATACTATGGTTCCATGATATATAATGTGTATATACTAATTACTAAATTCAATGCTTTATCTATATAATTCAATGTTACATCTTACACTATGATGCAAATACAAATTCATCTATTCAAAATTTATTACATGATTACCTATTTTGCATATGATATAATTCTTATTTCAGGATAAGTGACTCATAGATTACATCTATCATTTAAAAAGGGTAGGTATGGGGGCATCATAATGGGATTTATTTTAGAATTCAAGTCCTCATAAGAAAAAGTTCATATTTATGATGCTATATAATTTCCAAGGTTAAAACATGATTTAGAATTTTTATATAATGGGGGCATGTCACATGCATGTGAAATCATTATTGTAGTAATAATTTTGTAAATTAATTTTAGGTTTCAATAGTTGAAAAATTCAAAATATAAATCAATATCAAATTGGTAAAGTATAAAGGGCATGATATTAATTCATGTTTAAGTTATTATATGGAAATATCAAATATTTATTAAATTTAAACATTTAAAAGTTGAAAAGTTTCAAATAGAATATAGATCTATCTATAATGGTGTGATTTGTACTTATGTTTCAAGTGGTTCACATCATAGTCTAATGACACTCAAAATCTATGGTTGTAATTTTTTAAGATATAGTTGGACACATTTGATGGTTCCACCCTTTAAATTTATTTATAGAGTACTCTACATAGTTAAATGAGAATTGCAACATACAATCTTTCCAACTTGAGATCATTTATTAAATTTCAAATGGAGACATTATTTATCTAAATTTTGCACATGTTTAACATTTCTCTAAATTTCCTCAAAAATGGGGAAAAAACTTCTCTACCTTCAAGTTGAATAGTAATTAGATTACACATTCTTACAGGATTCTACTTTCTTTATTCTCTTTTCAAATTTAAAATTTAAAATTTTAACTTTCAAATATGGAAAATAACTACTTTTAGTGGCATTGTTATAGTTTTTCACATTAATGCATCTACATGATTAATATTCACTTTCAAAGAAAAATTGTGTGTACACACTCAAGTTCACATCTAATTTAATCTATTAATTTCACTATGTTTCATCACTAGAATAAAGTGGGGGAAAATGTAGACATAAATTTAATCATTGAGTGTTTAACAATGGTTATCCTTGAAATATTTCCCCTACTTGATCTATTCACCATTTTAGTAACTCAAAATATCTAAGAGAGCCTCTATTATGTTTAAAATATATAAAATAACATAAAAACATCCCTATTTATTTTTTTTCATCCCTATTCAACTTAAAAATACCTGCTAGGCTTTTTCTAGTAGTATTTTATTTTTTTGGGACAAGGCCACACTAGGTCATATAAGGTCAAACTACAATCTTGTACACTACCATAATATTTCCCCCACTCTATAATGGTTACATTTTGAAATTTATATAGTACACAAAAAAATTCTCGTGCTTCTTGAAAGGTTGATTAGAAAAAATATTCTAAATATTCCCCTATAAAAGCACATCAAGGCATTCAATTGAAATAACCTAGCAAGCTAATTTAAAAATCACTATAAACCAAGTAAAAGAATACTATTTATTCCAAATTCAATTCTATTTCATTATAGCAGTCACTTAGAAAGTGTAAATATTGTTTATTTTAGATTGAGGGCATCCATTTATCAAGTATTCAATAAAATGTTCTAGTTATAGTAATTATAAGTGTATAATCATAGGTCACACAATCACCCTAATAGGGATAACTACATCATCATGAGACCCATTTGGGTTATGTAGGAAGCACTCAATTACAAGGGGTTTTTAAGCTAGCTTGACCATCCTTACTAACCCAATTTTCTCTCTATATATTTTCTAATTACTATTTAGTACTTGTGTAATCTAGGGTTTTGTATTCATAGAGATTTATCACATTTACTTGGATCCAATATAAAAATAGAAACCTACATAAAATTTTTCCTTAATCTAGGTTGATAAATTAGGTTCATAGTCAACTAATATGTGTCAATGGTCAACAAACACTATCATAGTGCACCCTTTCCCACAACCTACAGATTTACACACATTTAGGTTTTAGTTATATTTCTAGACATGAATCTATTTACATGTTTTAGTAGTAATTTCTTAATCTCTATCAATATGCACAATTATTATACTATCTATTTATGGAGGTTTACATGTCCTTAGGCTCGTTTACTATTTCTATTAAGTTTCTATTTTTTATAAATCATGTATTTTACTATAGCATATTGTATTTCAATATCATATTTGTATATTCAAAGATTCTAATTTAGATAATTTAAATCACTTAATTGGACTTATAAAATTAAAATGATTTAAACACATTATCATCCATGTCGTCATCATCTCTAGAAAAAACTAATTTCTTATGTTTATATTCAAATTGTGAAATGCCACTCCAATCATATTTTGCATTTGTATATGAAAAATAACTACATATATTTCAATTATATTATTGTATTTTTGTTTCACTTTAGTATGTTCATCATATTTATGACCTTGAATCTCATTATGAACTAGATAAAATTTAGGTATCACTACTTGAATACTAGTAAGTGAAAAGTCATCTTCTTTGAATTTATTTACATGAATATGTAGCCATAATTTTTTTGGTATTGACCTTATCTTTTATTCTATGTATGAATTACACATAGTATAAAAATCCATGGAAATGACACTCGTACCATTAATATTTTACAAACATATTGATTTTTTGAAATTACTTCATGTTAAATCATCTACTAAGGTTGATTTCTTGCATTTAATCATTTTTTTTTCAACTTTTCTAAATTATACTATAGTAACTTCTCATTTGTGTTTCCATTTTATTTTTTAATTGTTCTCTTTGAAATTACTCTTTTTGTAACTTCCCTTGATGTAACTTATATAATATTTTTTTTCTAATTTATATTTTTGTAATTTTTCCTATTATAATTATTATTTTTCAATTGTTCTTTAGAATATGTAATCATAATGTGAATTAGTTTTTTGATTTATTTATCTAATCATAGGATCAATAGTATCAATGATACTTTATATTTTGTTCTTCAAAGACCAACAACTATTTGTATGATGTGCATGCATTCTAGGATATTCACAATATTATTTTGATCTCCTTATAGTATGTATAGGAGGTAATGTGATAAAATTATTTTGAAGTATTTCTCTTAGAATTTCACTTTAAACTCTTAGTAGCCTTTTATGCACTTTTTGAATCACTAGTTGTAGATATATCCTATTGTGGCTTCCAATATTAACAAAAATTATTTGTGTGCACAAAATATTTGGATAGAGTTATAAATATATTATTAATACTATAATGGTTTGTATTATTTTCATATGTGATCTTATTTTGAAGTGATGTGATCCTTGAATTGAAGTATTGTTTTTTTTTAAATAATTCTATTAAATTTATCATAATGACTTTTTTATATCGAACGGATTCATGTGCACAATATTTAGGTACTTTTAATTTAATATTCATATAAACACAATAAAAATAATTTGTGAGTGGTGTATGTGAACGACTAAGGACATGTTTACTATCTAATTTTTATATTTTTGGCTTTAAATATAATATTGAAATACAGGTAAACAATAAGGGAGTGATTTCCATAGCAAGGGTCAAGTAATTAAATGGATATTCAAAGTGATCCATTCAATATTTGTAAAATCAAAGACATTTTTTTGATTAAAAATAGTATAAAAATGAAACCCATAAAATAATTTGAAAAGAGGTACACCATTCCTCTTCTAGGCTAAATTTACTAATAATATTAAATTATAATCCATTAAAAAGCCATATAGTATATTTAATTTTTGTTAATTATTTTAATATGACTAATAAAAACCACTTATAATTTTGAAAAATAGTTTTTTTGACCCAAAAATAAAGGAAACAAATTGAAAAACCATAATAGGAATTCAAAAAGTAAATGCTCAAAACAATAGTTTAGGTTCACCAATATGTTTTATCATAATTTGGAATTTATTAGTGTGTCAACTCTAATTAAGATAAAATGAATGCAAGGGTATAAAATTATGTAAATTACTTGTAACACATAGAGTGCAAGTAAAATTAATGAAATAGATGAGGTTTGAACAAATAAAAGAAGCTACCTATGAATAACATAAGAATACTTAGTTGGTTTCTTCCTGTAGGTTATCTATGCATGAATTAAAGATGACTAGAACTAATGAATTGTGTTTGATTATATGTGTGTAACTAAAATAAGGTATTCCAATAGTTAGGTTTAGATCTATGTTGAAGTAGAGAATATTAAATATTATTATTATCATTGATTGGTTGATCTTGACCCCTATGTAAAAATAATAAAATGAGGGTATGATCAATTTTTCCTACTTGACTTACATGCGTATGTAAATTTTACCTTTGATTGTGTGAAAAATTATCAAAAATTATGAAAAATTACTTATTTAAAGTTGAAATCGTAATAGGGATTACAATAGTTAAAAACTCAAAAAAATAAAGGGGAGAGTGTAATGAGTTGAGCTGACCCAAATAACCATCCTGATGATTTCTAAATAATATGTATCTAATAATATGAGGGAAATCAATCCCACATAATTCTCCCACTTAGAGTTATTTGTGTAGTGGTGTCTTTTTTGCTACATGTATGCATTTAGAGATGGATTGAATACTTGATAATAGTTTGCTTGAACTAGATATAATAGGCTTGTGATTTTTATAATGTCTCCTTCAAGTGAGTAGAGTCAAAATTTGAAATTATAGGGAAGTTTTTTTCAGTGTACAATATTATAAATGTGCCCATATTTTGAACTTTCCAAGTGATTAGAATATGTGACATAGATATGCCTTTATACCAATCCAAATGGGTGAAACCTCACACTACCTATCCTAAAAATATGGATGAACCTATAATGAAGGGTTGAAATTTAGAAATGTCCATTTATAAGGAGAGGGGAAAGATCTATTCATAATGACATGATCAATTATTGACCATGACTAGTATGGGTTGATTCTAACTTGAGAATTTAATGTTGTTTTTAAAGCCTTAAAATATTTGTATAGATTCTTATAAAGGTTTTTAGTGATTAATAACATTTATTTACATGTAAAATATAAAATTTATAAGGGATGGTTCTATATAGGTACTTAAGATAGAGTGAGGTAACAATATTTGACTATTTTAAGTGTTCAAGTCAATTAAATTAAAAGTGGCCTAAAACTAACATTATGAATTATCCATTACCAAATTTGAGTATCTACATTCTTTCTCCTTCAAACTATAAATGAAATCAATCCTTTAGATATCACTATATGAAAATTTTGGTTTTTGCGTATCTCATGCTATATCAAAAATGGACATGTTTTTTTACTTCTAAACCATAGGAAGCCTTTATGTTGTTTGATTTTGTAGTGAAAAAATAAGTGGTAAGCCCTAGGAAGTTATTCTCAACATACATCAGATATGGGATATTGTGACTAAGGGAAAATGAAATCCTTTATAGATAATTCACCTTTGGGCCTTGTTCACTATTTATGCATGAGATCCATATGTCTAAGATCCTACAAATCAAACACACAATGTGTAGTTATACATCTAATACCATTTGAAAACTCAAATATCAAAATGGCAATAATGAATTAATTTTTATTTTATATTTTGATCTAGATCATGAGTTTAATCAACACATTCTACGTTATTTTTATTTTTTTTTGGATTCACTATATATTGGTATAATAAGACCCAAAAATCATAAAAAATCTAAAAATAGTAATTTACAATCTCAATCCTTTCTCAATTAATATTGTTAAAATATGCAATCCAAGTTACTACCTATTATCATTAGGAACCACAAGCCTACATGACTCTTTTTTTTCATCCCATCCCTATACCTCAAGGTTATCTCACTCACCATCCCATTCCCATTATTTATTTATTGCTTATCATGTTTTCAACACTGGACAAGGTTAGGTCCTTCATCGTTCATGATAGAATAAAGGTGGTCAACAAGTTCTTCCTCAACCCACTTCACCTCCCACAAATAAATCTAGTAAATATAAGGGTTACAATATCACTGATCAATTATATAATACTCCTTATAAAATTTAAATTTTGGAGCTATTAAATATATTAAGAATATACAAGGATATGTTGTATGAAATACTATGTGATAAAATGCTTCCAAGTGATACACAACTTGCATATTTTTCTTCTATCATGAATACAACACCTTTAATAAGGAATAATTACCTCATAAGTATATTTTATATTGATATATTGCACTATTCATGTTAAGGTGAATGAAAATATAGTCAAGCATGTTTTAATCTAAAATGGTTTAGGGATGAATATTTCCATCTTTGATATCTTATATAAATTAGGTATGAATATGAACAACATTAAAAAATCATAAATTAATATCAATGGATTTGATTAAACCCCTCATAAAATACTTGGAACAATGACATTAGATTTACTAGTATCTTGTAATGGTTCTTATTTTTTCCTATTCATGCCTAACTAGTTACAATAAAACTTACTTTTGACATGACCTTGGATTCATGAAATAGAGGTTCTATGATCTACATTCCATATATGTATCAAATTTATGTATGATAGACATGAGTGTAAATTTACATCAAATGATACAATTTTCACTTGATTTCACTCAATGAGGATATGGGATAAACTTATCCTCACTCAAGTGACATGATGGAACCACCTCAGGGTTGTGGGTATCCCTATTGGTGGGTGGATCTCTAGATTAGGGGCTAGTTCCCCTTGATGCCTTATTTAATCTCATATCCCACTACTAACAACTTGAGGGGATGAAAAGGGTTAGAACAACTGAGATCAAACCTATTATACTATAGGTGATACACAAAAATACTTTCTCTACTCAAACTCTTGACATGTACTTTAAACCAAGAGAAGCCTAACATACAATCCATCCATTGATAGCCTTCCTCTTGCATCAATGTTTTAACATGGGGTCTTGGAATTGGCTTAGGCTAAGAAGACTTAAACAATAGGAATTCTAAAACACACTATTTAATGAGATATTCACTACACCTACAAGTCCATTTGACACTTCTTTTTGACCTAAAAGAGAAGTTTTTGAACTCATAAAGTAGTAGGAAAATTGACATGTGAAGGTAAGCTAAGATACACTTGCACAAGACAATAACCATCACATACACTTAGATAATTCTTGAATGAGGAAAAAAATAGATATATTTATTGATTCAAGACATAATTTTGGCAGGGATTTTCCATACCCAAGTGAAGTTCTCCATACAATATCCAAAAGGCTAGAATTTATAGAAGAAATGGGAAGATAGAGAGAAGGGAAGTCCAAGGGTCAGTTAGACATGTGTCCATCAAAGAGAATCAGTTAAAATTTCATGTGTAATATAGGTGGGGTGAGAAATTCCATTTCATATAGGTATACTTGTCCAAAAAAATTCATGAGGATAGTGAAAAGTGGCATAAAACCTATAATTTTGGCATAAGAAACTGCCTTCATGATTTGCCTTCCAAAACCATTTTTATCCCTACATATGGTAATGTATAATTATTGGTATGAGTAATATAGGTTACAAAAAATTCCCTACATGGATTTTATTGATCCCTAACCATCCCTATTATTCTAGACATACAAAATCATTCCTAAGAGTCTCAAAAAGGCCATTTCTATGCACCTTTTCCACTTAACATTCAAAACTCCTCAAAACTACAAATTTATCCATGAAAAATAGGTAATGACAACTTTAAAATATTCCCATATAATAATTTTAAATAAAACCCCTTTAAAAGGCCTCCCTAATTGCTTTTAACCACTTTCCTAAGTGTTCACTAGTCTGGCTCATTGGAATAGCTAAAAATGAGGGATTGGTTGGGTAAATTATAATATTTTTCTTGATGTGAGGTTAATTTTTTTAGTTATCTAAAGATTAAACCTTTATCTTAATTTTTTTTAATCTCCTAACTCCTTTGCACACCACTCAAAATGGTCAAAACAATCCCTATTTTCCTTAGATCTATATAGTTTTGTATAAACAAATTACATGTATGTGATCCTCATGGAGTGGAAACAACTTATTTTCATCACTTAGGTTCAAAATCCTCCATTTGGTGTAAATTTTAGGTTCATTTTTCCCTCTAGGTCTTAAATAGGGGTTTGGTGGGTTTTAGAGTGACAAACCTTCTTAGAATTTAATCATAAAGATAGCTCATTGGTATTGCTTAAAAAAACCACTTATGTATTATTAAGGATCCTATCCATCATCCCCAATAATATCCAAGTCTCATGTAAATCTTGGCGGAAGTTCTAAGTAGTTGAAGTTGACCCTTTATGCCATTTTGGGATATATTTTAGGATTTGGGAGCCTCAAAGCCAAGAATTAATCTTAAAATAAATTTATTTCAAAATATATGGCTAAAAAACATATAAATTAACCATAAAAACATGTTCCCATCATTATATTATCTCCTCAATAGCCAAAAATGAAAACTTACTCATGTTTCACACTAGGCCTAAACCTTGCCAATAGGCATGCTTGCCATTTGAGACCCAACCTGACACTTTAATGGATTTATTTTACTTATGATGAATAAAAAACATTTTTTATACCATTTTAAACATTTTCAAACCAATTTTTAGGCATGAAAAAGGCCAAAAATGTAAATTTACCTTAATTGGGCTTTTAAGCCTAAGGATTCCCAGTAAGTATGCATGCAAACCTCTTAGGTTGGATTAAATTTTATGATTATATACTTTATATTAGGGTTTTATAGGTTTATTTATGTCCCCTCTAGCTTATACAATCATAAATTTTCCTTTGATAGCCTTTTGGTTCAACATTTCATCACTTTTCCCAAAATCAGCACATTCATGCACACTAAAAGTGACCCTAATGTAAGACAAAATATATGGTATTTTAAATACTTACCATAAAATATTTATGTTTTTATAGTTATATATATATATATATATATATATATATATATATTTAATCGTATTATATACCAAAATTGAGCTCCAAACTCCTCTATTTGGTCCTCCAACTCTCCATTTTTCCAAGGTAGACTTTTTACTAGGTAGGGTTTGAGGGTAGGTAGGGTATAGGATTGTGATTGAAGGAATTATTTTTTGAATTTGGATTTTTAATGGAATGTATGGATTAATAATGGTTATAAAAACTAATTCAAACCACTATAATGATTTATTTTCCCCTCAAACACCTTCCATGTCTTAGGAACCTAGAATTATGCCTTGACTACCCACAAGGAGAAATCTTGTTTTAACTTGGCTGTAGGTTCTCATGATCTTGTTTTGGATTGAAATATATAATAAAAACCTAATTTTAATTATCAAAATATAATTTATGTATTTCCTTCCATTTTTTTAGGTTAATCTCACTCCTTTAGCACCAAACTCACCCCCAAACTCAAGACTAAGCCTCTACCCCTTAAGGACTGAGATAGTCCCCTATTTTGCATATTTTGAGAATTTTTTGATGATTTTTGGATCCTTAATTCAATTTTTTATAGGTCACACTACCATATTCATACATTTTCTTCATATAAAATCCCTCAAACTAGCTCAACTCCATGCTTTGGTCCATTGACTAGCATTCCCTGTCTACTTGGACTAGTCACAATTATCACCACTATTTGGTGTATTGAATAAGGATTTATAGATATTTAATGTTTTTTTAAAGATACCTTGAGTCATTAATATCACATATTTCTCCTATATTTTCACTTGTCTTCAAACATACTCTCATGACATGACTGTGGTTACATTCTATGCATGATCGAGACACACACCTACATGTTTGTAGGTTGTCAAGGTATGTTTTTGACTTAAAAATATACATAAATAACTTTTATTACCTCCATAGCATAAAATAACATCATTTTACCTCATTACATGCTCCACTTGAGCTCAAAAACCATTATACTCTAAATTGAGTTTAACCTTCAATATCTTTGACTGTATATGCATGCTCACAAGCCTATAGGTTAGTGGAGGTACATATCTAGCATAAAAATTTATGTAATACCTTATGTTTTCTTCCTATAATTCCATTACCATCATTTTATATTCTTATATTTTTTTATTTAAGCTTCAAAAACCTCCCTTACCCCTGACTAAGACCAACTTCCAATACCTCTAGCTATTGGTGAATAATACAATCTTGTAGGTTGTGTAAGAGTCATTTGGATCATGTTAGGTGTGTACAAGGATTTTCAATAATGAATTTATATTTGTGGCATTCATACTAGGACTTATTTCCTTCCAAGGAACCCTCAACACCATCTCTTTATGCCAATCATCAAACATTGCTTCTAATGCATGCTCTACCCTATGTATGGACAAGGGATAGGCCCAAAAGGCTTTTCCATGCAACATAACTCTTCTTCATGGATTAAATTCTAAAGACTAGTTTTTGATTTATTTTTAATTATTCCCTCTTGAAATAATAGGTCTAGGAATAGTCAAGTGTCTTGCAAGGCAAGTACTTATTAAGAATCTTGTAGATATCACTATTAATTTTTAGTGATTTCTTGGCCAATTGGAGGGGTTCAAAATACACCTTCCACTTAGAATTTATCTCCCAAATTTTTCATATTTTCACTAGGTGTATATGTATATAAGGCCAAAGTAATAAGAGTGATGAAATATTATTCCACCATGTCACAAATTAATCCACAAAAGCTACATGATCTTTATTTTCTACATTTAGGGACTAAGAGCCCAAAATGGAGATAACTTTCTTTGAAGTGAAAACATACTTATATTGACACTTGTGTAGTAGTGACATGAAAAAAATGACTCTTGGAGATTTTATATCTCAATCACCATGTTCTCCCAACTCTCTCACATCCATATAACCTCCATGAAACAAGCATAATTTGATTTGAAGTGATAAGGTAGTAGACAAGGTAAAGATGGGCAATTTAAATTTATAAATGTGCTAATTGGACTTCCCACAAGATGAAATAATTAAATATATCTTCATTCATGAACCTCAATCATATTATCACCACCATGAAGCTCCCTAGATGTTGTAAAAACTTAGGACCTACACTCAACTTTGCAAACTTCATGAAACTAGCACCCTTTAAAAAGTCCTTAAAAGATAATGAGAGGTGAAGTGTTAGATATTTAAAACATCATGAAGAGATAATTATTATAGTATAAAAATACCTCATTAGTATCGCTCATCTCCAAGGATCTCTAAAAATTAGAAATAGATGTATGATTCTACCCCTCTTAGATGCAATTCTATAACAAGTTACCTGGATAGTTAAAGTTTGTTCATAAAGGAGGAGGCACAAAATTGAAACTTCTTATTATGGATTTGAAGTATACTTAGAGCAATATCCACTCCAAATATCATTACTCTGACTCAAATTATACGACCCATAGTGAACACTTGAAGTTGACCTTTCATTGCATGCATAGAGGAAAAGGGGGAAAATTGAGTTGAAAATATAATTTCTTGTGTTAAAAATGAAAACAAATGTGGATATGATGTTTGGGGAGGTGAACAGTCACACCACCATGTTTTCCAAGTAGCACACTTCCCAAGGTAGTCATACAAGTGCCCATTCCTCTCTCTTTGGCTAAGAAAATTACCTTTTTTCTAAACAACATACCATTTATTTAGTTATGTTAGATTCCTAAGACTTATAAGGACACATGGGACATAAAATAAGCTTTTTTAACTTGCAAAAATCCCAATACACCTATATAAAGCATTAAATGCACCATTTAGACCCTTAAAATGGCCCCAAATGACATGATAGGCTAATGAAATGAGGTAATAAGGTTAATATAACATTTATAGGTATGGAGTGACATATAAAAAACATTATCACAATATATTACACCCCCTCATATGCCTAAAAATGGATTTTTTAACTATGGGTACCCTATTTTGACCTAAAAGTCAAAATTAGTCAATAGATACATCTTTAAGGTATTAAAAATGACACAATCAAAATCTAAGGATCATGACATTATAACACATATGCAACTCATCCCACTTGATCTAATGAAAATATATGAAGTTGGTGAATCAAGAACATATCATGAAAAAGTACCAACCATGAGCATTATATAAGATATACTGAAAGCACCATCAACTATAGTAGGACATGAGGAGAAAATCCAAGACATCCCTATTTTGATCAATTATAAATATTTTAAATTCATAATTAAAATTTGGTATGATGGTGATGATGCCAATATGCTAGATCTAGTAGATGACAAGTTGCATAAGTTAAATTTTAATCCTATTGACCTAGATGAGTACTTATCTCATAATTTCTTTACCTTTATTGGAGTTAGAACATATAAGTATGATTCCTATATAATAAATAAGTATAAAAAAATATTAATATATAGACACAATATTCTTAGGAAGAAAAGGCTATAATATAAGATAGCCCAAGTAAAAACACTTATTGTAGTATTAGTTCACAATAAAAACAAAACAGAATTTAGGCACTATGTATAAGGGTTACATCACTTGAATATAATATTTCACATACTTACAACCATCAACATCCTATATTTAATGTTTCAAATTATAAATAATAATTTAATGTATAAAAAAAGTATTGATTTGAAAAATAGTAATAATAAAGGGAGAAATTGGAAATCGATAAGTTATCAAAAGAACAAATTGAAAAGGAAAAATTGCAAAAGTAAAAAAAATAAAAAATAAAGGTTATATATAGAAAAATACAATGGGAAAAAAATTAAAATGTGGAGATACTAAAAGATAAAAAATTAAAATAAGCTCAAGATAAGAATGAAATAATACTCAAGAAAGGATTTCTCACAAAGTAAAATCAAAATCAAGATATACCAAATAAAGCTATTTTGGTTCCAAAAGCTAAATTTTTTACTTCATATATAGAGCCTTTGATTATCAATATTCACATAGATGTGAATAAATGTACCAAGCTCAAGATTGCATGTTTACATGAAGCGAAAATATTCAGCTTGGCTTTTCAACAATACCATATGAAAAGATGAGTAATATTGGGCTGATATTATGTTTTATAGTGTACTTAACTTCCTAATATTTATCTAATTATTCATCCATGTTATTATATTAGTTTATCACACATTTGTTCATATGAATTTACATAGACCTTTATTCTATAGTTTAGATTTTGTTTTATTTTGTCCATTACCTTTTGATTGTGTATCATGATATGAACATCTGTAACACTCTTATTGTAATTACTATAATTCACAAATTTTATGGCATGTTACTTGACCATTCATTCATATTGACTATATACAAATAATTTGGCTTCCATTTTAACTTACATGATTGTATATTCTTACTTACATGAGAACACATTGATTATTTTATAATAAGGGCATGAAGATTATTATCTCCAAATATGATATCGAGAAAAAATATTGTGATATACATAAAACAATATAGACATATTTCTTTCCTTAATTTTCTCCACATTATCATGTCATCACATCTAGTGCACACTATGCCTTGACAAATTTATTATATTTTTTGGATCCCTATTTTATTATACTTTTTAAGCCTTACTACTTGCCTTGGAATATATTTCAAAAACTAAAAAAAAATTGAAAGTGTCAAATAAAATTCAATATGTCAAAAATAAAAAAACTTCTCAAAAATAGAAAATACCGACACAAGTTGTTGTTTTACTTCCTAAAATATTCTATGTATCACATATTTTATTATATATAATATTTATTTTCATACACACATTAATTTCAAAAGGTGTATGAATGTTATCTAGGACATAAATATTATATATGGATTCTTAGATGTTGGATTCACTTCTACTTAGTGGCCATGCCTATGTTGGGGCATCTTACTCTATAGTTTACATTATCAAAAATTATATCCATCTATGAACTCTCTACCATGTTTAACTATATATATATATATATATATATATATATATATATATATATATATATATATATATTACAAATGTATTTATATTTACTCATATATTACATTGTGATACATATATTTTCTACTTTTATATAATGTGACATTGATACATATGGATAGTGTAGACTAGTTATCACTTTTTCTATTATCCTTCGATGTTTATTTCTTGCATGATAGGTTAGGTGTTGATTTATTAGTATGTGTGTCCACTTGGCCTTGTATGTTTGAAATATTTATGTCCCTTGTTTATGAAATTATTAATTTCCTTGGTGTGTAACCCTTGGCCTGAATTTTTGTGACATGTTCATGTCATTTTTATGTGGCCCTCAGCCATATATGTGACACCATGTGAACTTATGTAATGTGCTTATGATTTTTGATCTTGATTAGTGGTGTATTTTTATGTATCATGCAATTTTACTATGGATTCTAAATCAGAGTGGTTACTTTAATATGTGCCTCATTATTAAATCTATCTATACTTGAAACTTATTTTTCTCACATTCAAAATGTTGCATATGTAATTCAATGAAAATTACATTTAGTATGATAAAACACTTCCCACAAGTTATATAACTATAAATGATTATATATTTATCACATGTTATACTTAAATCTTATTTTGATATGGGTGAAATGTAGGTTACATACCTTATCTTAAAATGGGGGAATCAAAATGGTATTGTCTTAGAGATACAAGACAATATGAGTAGTGTTTCCAACAAAAATCAAAACTTTAAAATGTCTCAATTATTACACTATCCTTATCACCAAGTTGAATAAGTCAACTCTAATTTTAAACACTTTCAAAAGAATTTCCTATTCTAGAATCCATTAGGATTTTCTAATTAATTTTTAGAAATTTATAAGTTTAAAATCTTATAATGTTAATCAGGTGTTTCCCCTGATTTCATCTTATGGAACTCAAAATATTTCATAGTGTTAATTGGGTTATTTTTACTAAATGAGTTTAAGTGTTTAAAAATAATTTTATATAGAGTTATTTAGAATTTGAATTCTAATTTAGTATTGGGTGTTTTCTATAAAAAATTAATGTTAATCAAACTTTAGAGTTATATTAGGTCTATGAATCTCTAAGTAGTCCATTACAATCCTAACTATTCTCTTCCTCAATTAAGTATTAAAATCAACAAATTGAATCTCCATAGTGTTAATAAACTTGTTTCTTCGATCAAGCCAAGAATGAATAAAGGAAATCATTCTAATTATTAATTAGGTTGTGTTCCTAGGTTAGGTCAAAGAAAAAAAAAAATTAATTTCTTAATACAAATTAGGATTCAAAGCCAAAATGTGTCGATATTGTCAAAAGGTTTCCATATAGTATTGATTGAGTAAAATAATCTTATTACATATTGAAAACTCTAAAGCTATTCAACTCAATTCAAATCAATATGTTTCACCTAAAAATGCCTATAGGACTCCAAAACATCAACATATAGTATTAATCAAGTCTAAACTCTTGATTAGGTCTATGAAGTTGAAATGAAGTTTTAAATTATTATAAACTAAGATCCAAATATTGATTAGGTCTTGAGGATCTTAAAAAATCTCACACAATTTATATCAGATTTTAATTATTGATTAGGTCTTGAAAAACATAGTGAAGGGCAAAAGAAATTTAAATTTTTAATTCACAAACATGATAAAGATGGAAGAGCCCAACAAAAGAAGGATTAGGTCTATAAACATAATTTAAAAGAGATAGAAGATAATAATGACATATTTTCTATCATTTCTAACCTGCATTTTATTTGAAGGTGCTAAAAAAGGGTCAAATCACTACATACCTACTATTATTCATACTATCTGGTTTGTTTTAACTTTGTGTTTTTCTTAATCTATCTGGTTTGTTTTAACTTTCTGTTTTTCTTAATGTTTAGGTGGGGATTTTATTTCATCCTCTATTTCCATTTAATTATGGGAAACTCTAAAAAATATTTCCTATGAATCATGTGTTAAATTTAATCCTTGTCTATCTTTTTCCTTTCTTTATATGCATTTTGATTTCTTCTGATAAATTTATTTCCTAGCCTAATTGTTACAAGTGGTCAGTCCCTAGTTTTCCTCATTTTCATAGGTAAACTATAGAATTTTTTTCATGAATTTTTTTAAAGATTTATGACCACTATGTTGAATCCATTTTACCCACAAAATAACTTCTAATATTATGACCTTACCTTCAATAATTTGAGATTGATTTCCAAATTTTTAACCTTTATTGTCTCATGAAATGAAGGATTGAATGAGGCATGTTGCTTTTTGAACTTGGTCATTGAAGCCTTCATCTTCTTCATGATATTTTCCAACCTCATTGGTATGATGTTCAAAGAAATCAAGGTAGCTACAAGTAGATCACCTATGGATGTGAACTCCTCTTGCATCTCAATAACCTTAACCTTCTCATATGTCCTCAAATGTAACCTCTAATGGTTGTTTAACAATTCATGCCTTCTAAGTTTCCATGGTTCTCTTAATAAGATTAGGTTTATTTTCAATTTCAAGTTCTTTAAGCTCATCAAGGACCTATACATCATCCACCCAATATTGGTCATTATCATCCATTAAAAAAATATATCTACCTTCTCATGTACATTAAATTTAATTTAAAAAATTTCTTCAAGCTCTTCAAAAAGCTTCATTTGTTGCTACCAAACATCCTTGTTCTCCTTGTATTTGAGAAACACCAACTCTTTAACTTTGTCTTCTTGGTTTTGATGGTCTTGATGTGTGAGATAATCAAACTTGTTCTCCTTCTTCTCTAATACATTTTAGGTGGTTCAACATTAGTATGAAGTGTTGAGCACTATTTAAGGACAACATATTATTCCTTGGATTAATGAGAGTCCTCCATAACTACACATTCTTTGATAGTATCTTTCATAAGTTCCTTCATGATTACAACTTCTTGAGGAGTGACTTGATCATTCTCTTCATTATTAAAAAGATGCTCTTATTTATGATTAATGACACACCTAACTTCGTGCATGTTAAGATAATAAAAAACCTCATGATCATATATGAGATCTTTCTCAAGCACCTCTTCCTTCCTAATTTGACCAAATTTTGCATGGATAGCTTCAATATGACTATCAAAATTCTTCTCTTCACTTAAGAAGATGTAATTTCATTTCTGTTAACTAAGGGGGGTCCTTATGGTTATTTATTCTTAATAGTCACTTGAGGTATCCTCTTAGCCATCTATGGATTTATCTTGATCATCTTCACTTGCTTCCCTCAAAATGGGTTCTTTTTCAAGAATGGATGACGTGGGAGGGTCATGGATAGGCTCATGGGTTGGAGATGGAGTATGAGATGTGGTGGATGGCTTGTGAATGGAGTTGGGAAAAAGGACTTCTTGAGTAACCCAATGGGGAAGTGACAAGTTGGGTTGGTTAAAATAAAAAATACCTACTTCACCAAATTATTTACCTTGATCATAGTCAGCTTGAGGCTCTTCAATAGTTGCAGGCTTACTTTTCATCTCTTTGTCTTCCCACATATTTATCCTATCTATTGAGAATTAGGAACACTTCTTTGCCATGTATATATGTTATTTTATTTCCCATTGTGTTCCTATTTAACCATCTCCAAAACATAAAAACACCCTTGGGAAACACCTCTTAACCATTCCATCAAATGGTTAGGGATCACATAAAACTCACCATCCCATGTTCCCATCCATTTTTCATTATCTAGCAGCTCTAGTATGAGTGCCAACAAATATTTGATAAGAGATGAGGTTGATGGAAGATGAATAATTTGATAATGGGGATCATGATGTGCTTCCATTTGAATTACTAGGAGATCATATTTAGTCTTGTATTATCTCAATGTACAATTAATGGGATCCTTTGATTCTCATGATAGGACTAATAAGAATACTCTTAAGGTTGATAGGCATCATGATATGGTTTGTAAGGGTCATATTAGGGTTGATAGGAAGGCATTTCTTGATATGATTTTTAATATACTTCCTCATATGGTTATCCAACATCATGATGTCCATATGGAGAAGGATATGGATGACCATAAGACTACCATCGCTCATAATATTTGTAGCCATTTTGGTAAGCTTGTTGATGGGTGCAACATGGGTCATAAAAATAGGGATATGTATAGTGAGTATTTTCATCAAATATATTAATATCAACCTCATGGGTAAAATGAAACACAATAACTAATTAAGACCTTCAACAAGAAATACCTAAGTTGCTTAGAACTAGATGATTTCATTCAAAGTTTCCATTGGTGCTATCTTGCTTGATTTCAAAAGTTTCTTAGAGGAAAGACACACCAATAATATTTCCACTCTCTTCGACCTTGGTCCCACCAGGCATACCATAACTATTATCACTAAATTTTTCACCATATAGGAGTTTTTTCAATCCTCCTTTAATATGTGGTCAAACATAGAATACCTTTAGGCCCATGGGTTGCCTATAATAGAGATAAACCTCTAGGTTTATGGGTTAGATCCCTGAATTGACCTTTAAGTATTTATCACTTAAACTAACTAATTATTTTTAGGAAAAGGGGAAAAATTTAGCATAAAATGAAATCTACTCTATGCTATTTATACACTATAAGGATCTCCACAATATCATCATAGTTCTTTCACTAAGAAACAATACCTACGACACTAGTTCAAAAGTCTTAAGCTATCCAAACATTAATATTTCAATATAGAGGTGATATGTATGAGACTAATTAAGGTAAATAGACAAGATCTCTGATTGTAGACTCTAAGGACACTTGCACAATTGGATGGAGCCAAACACACTAGCTACACTATATATGACCTACAAGAATGAGAAATTCCTACATAAACATGAAAGGATAAGGAGAAGTAAAGATAAGATCTTATCACTAGAATTCACCATTCATCACTTCACACACTTGGACAAATTTTTTGTGAACTCAAACAAATATTATATGTATTATTCAAAGGAAAAGTACAACATCAAACTAGTATGGCTTCACCATACATGGTGTGGAATTATTCTACAAGAGCTAAAATGGCTTGTAGTTATAGAATGTGAGAGAGGAGAGATAAGAATGAAGCTCAAGAGTCATAAGAATAGGTGTCAAGTTGAGAGAGAGTTAAATTTTTAGGGGAATAGAATATGGAATACCATGCAAGGTATATTTGTAAAAATGTCCCTAAAAGGCATGAAACTCCTCAAATATGGCATAAAGGTCTCTTGGTTGGCTTCTCTTGAGCACTCCAAAATAGAATAGGAACATTTTAAAACTATTTATTATGATGAGTTGATTAATAATAAGCTCCAAAATACATTTTATGTTTCCCTAACCATTGATCTCCTTCTAGATAAGTGTTCTTACTACATATAGTCATTGTCATCCTTCTACATACCTGTCTTCACATTTGGAATCAATATGCTCATTATTTATTCAATAAAATCCATATAGGGTTTAATGTGACACTTTTCAAGAGTCACCATTCCCTTATATCCATTATATAGACCTTAAAAGGCCTCCCTATTGTAGTTACCACCTTCTCACTTTGTGATCACTCTTTATTCACTATGTTATTATAGACTAATTGAATTGAAGGTTCTTGTAGAGGTACCTATGTGATTTAATGAGGTAATAAATAGATATTAGGAGTTGTATTAAGTCTCATTATATCTCTGAAAGTGATCCTCATCTCCTAATTCTCTCTTGAACCTACAAAACTTCAAAAAATATCAATGAAATCCATTTTGTACCATATATATATATATATATATATATATGGTGAAATTTAATTTTATGGGAAGGATACTATGGGATTATTTTTCAATTAAAAGATCATTTAAAATTAATACTAGCTCATCTAAATGCATTTCCTTGTTTGTTTTCTCCATCAGGTTATTAACAAGGGGTTTGGAGGGTTTTGAGTAGTTTATCCTCTTAAGGATAGTTTATAAAATTATGACATTAAAACCTCAAAAAAATATCACTAGAACTTTGCCTATAACTATATTAAATATCTCCCAACTCCTCATTTTCCCATGTTGAATGTTTGTATTGGTGTGAGCTTCTTATGATGGCCTCTCGAGCCCTTCCCTACATTTTATCCACCATGTGATAGGTTTGAGCCATAAAATGGATTTACAATGAATTTATATAAATAAAAAAATTTATATATAGTCTCATACCTCCTCATTAAGGATATAAAACTTGTAGAGGTACCTATGTGATTTAATGAGGTAATACATAGATATGAGGAGTTGTATTAAGTCTCATTATATCTCTGAAAGTGATCCTCATCTCCTAATTCTCTCTTGAACCTACAAAACTTCAAAAAATATCAATGAAATCCATTTTGTACCCTATATATATATATATATATATATATATATATATATATATATATATATATATATATATATATATATATGGTGAAATTTAATTTTATGGGAAGGATACTATGGGATTATTTTTCAATTAAAAGATCATTTAAAATTAATACTAGCTCATCTAAATGCATTTCCTTGTTTGTTTTCTCCATCAGGTCATTAACAAGGGGTTTGGAGGGTTTTGAGTAGTTTATCCTCTTAAGGATAGTTTATAAAATTATGACATTAAAACCTCAAAAAAATATCACTATAAATTTGCCTATAACTATATTAAATATCTCCCAACTCCTCATTTTCCCATGTTGAATGTTTGTATTGGTGTGAGCTTCTTATGATGGCCTCTCGAGCCCTTCCCTACATTTTATCCACCATGTGATAGGTTTGAGCCATAAAATGGATTTACAATGAATTTATATAAATAAAAAAAATTATATATAGTCTCATACCTCCTCATTAAGGATATAAAACTTATTGTGATATTTACTCAGTGCTAGAAATAGTATTGAGACCTCCTAAGGCTTTAGGCCTAATTCATGGCTAATAAGTCTAGTCTGCATTTAAGACCTAAACCTATCTCTACATACCTTCTTATATTTTTTATGATTTAAAAATCTTTATTCATGTTAAATTAAACTATAAATACCTTCCTTTAAATTTTATAATCCTCCTTTACACATCTACTTATCACCCACTCCCTACGCCTAGACTTGACTACCTGGGATTATCCTCTGTCTGAGATAGTATAGAGGGTATCTCCTCTATCTTATTAGGAAAAAAATGACATTAAGATATTAATTAGGTCATGAGTGTAATATATAAAAAAATTATATTTATAATACACTTATAAAACCCACAAATATCATGAAACCCAAGACAAACTACTTAATCTTACTGACTATGTAGGCTTTGTAAGCATGGAGTGTAAATTAGAACTTAAAAACCTCCCTAGTCTATTTTATTATGATGATAATAATTTGACATGTATATAATAATTATTTATGCTCTATCACACATTTAAACACTCAAAAATTATAGTATTTCCTTACATCTTTCTAAACTTAGGCATAGTCTGTAGAAAGTGCACTATGGTTCCACTTAGAAAAAGGTGAAGCTTGTATGTGAACCTTTTATGCTCAATTCTTTTTTTCATTTTATAAGACTCCCTATGATAATTTTAACTCAATTAATAGTTTTATAGACTCTAAAAAATGTGATTTAGGGTCTTTCAACATCCAACTACTTTCTCCATCCAATTGTTATAGTATAATCAAGTTGTAGTTATCATTGTATGACCAAAAGGGGACCTATAGGTGGTGATGTGCCCCTAAATTTGAAAACTTATGATTTTATCCCTCTTTGAGTCTTCTAAGATACCTTAAAATAAAATGATACCACCCTTATCATGAGTTATGAAATTCTCATGCACTTGTTACATCATAAGGTCATTTTAAGCTCAAAGCACTATAGAGAATACTAACCTTCTACAATGAAGGAATGCATGGAATGGAAGTATTCTAGTACCATACTCCATTGAACAAAAAACCAATTTTTTTTGTCAAGGCCTCACCCCTATGTGTGAAATTCATGATGGAATAATTTATATATGTTTAAATCTTAAGTCACACTACCATATGATGGCACCAAGTGTGAACAACACCATGTTCTCGAAGGATTAAGGTAATGTGTCCTTAAAGTAATTTCATCAACTTGTGAGCATGATTATCAAACTTATTTTCCACTCCAAATATTCAAAATTACTGTTATGAAACCCTAAATAATTAAAGACCTTGATGAAGTTCCAAATAAATTTCAACCTCTATATTCAATCTTCTTATATCTTTGTGGAGACTTGTAGGTGCATATGTAGGTGTGATATAGGGAAACGAGAGTGAGATATGGATAGTGTGCATATTATGTTAATTCAAAAACCAATATTAGTCCTCTTTAAAGTATTAAAATTGATACTGTCTACCTAACGAGATTTCATACCAGTCCAAAACACTTTCATTCCATATTCTTAATCCTTTGTGGGGTAGCTATAGGTGCGCATGTAGTAGTATATAGGATAGAATGTATATGTATTATAGAATTAGATAATTAAACCAATCTCAAGTATATAAATGATTTAAAATAGTTTTATACACCTTAATTAAGGTTATCAATAATTATTCATCCCTTTAATATGTCATCATGACTATGTAAAGTTCCTTTGGCCTGCCTATAAGTTAACACTTATAAGAAATTTTGATTGTATACTATGTTTGAATGTGGCTCCCTTGGTCTTAGGATTTGAGACTAAAAATTTTAAGAAGTTTTTATTTAAATTACATATAAATAATGAAATACAACATATCACCTTCATTTGAAACCATTATAGGAAATAAAAATGTTTGTAGTTGATGAAACCTACTTAAAACACCATTAGTGCACCCAAATTACAACTTGAGATGTTTGCCTTATCCACTCACCTATAAACATGTAAATAAATATGAAAAAAATGAGATAAATATTTCCACATGTTATATAATCCATTTCATCCATTGGATTATACGTGCCAACTCAAGCAAGGAGAAAACCTATAGGGTATGGGGATTAGCATTTAAAAATAGGTAACTAACTTCTTAATAATCATTCTTAAATAATGGACAGCCAATATTTGAATCCTAACATTAAATCCAAGTGTACAAAATTTAATAACACCCCATAAGAGCATTTGACCTGAAACCTCCCCTACGTGTTGTACCATTTGAAAACCTATTGACCATTTTTACATGCCAAGAAGAGTGATAGAGGATCATAATGGTTATTAGAAAATTTTGAGACTTTAAAATCTGATAAATAATTTAAATTAACTCAATTAAATTTAATATCCATTCCATAATCCTACTACATATACCACACTCCTCTAGAAGCCATACAGATACTAAAACCTCCTCTTTTATAACTATTTTCTTGATCTGACTTGGGAACCTACACATTTTACTTTATAATTGATAATAATAACAATATTATGACATATTATATGTTTATGGATAGTTTAAAACACTTTTTTACCAAGGAAAACCATACAACCTTAATAAATATATCAAATATAACCCTATGTGACTAAAAATGACATAAGGGGATAAAATAGATGCAAAAAAGGTAATGACATATTAAATCATGCCCATATATTACTATTAAACACCATATGATACTTTACTAATCCCTTATATAATTTTTGTACTATAGGGGGTTGATTTATTTTGACTTATGGTCAAAATAGTCTTAACAACTTGTCAACATCCAATAACCTTGAACAAAGAACCATGGTTGTATCACATGATAGATGGCCTATTGTTAAAAATAATATATTTATGTGTGGAAAATATTTCAATGAGGGATAATTTAATATAAGGGAAGCATTTTGGTAGAATGGTAGGACATTTTGGACTTGATAAGATGTTGGAGTAGCTTACCAGGCATTACTTTTGGCCTAGAATGCAAACAAAGGTATGAAGGTATGTAGAAGCAAATTTTTTCAAATGTCTAATGGTATAGCCTTTACCAATCCCAAACATACCATGGGGCTCCATTAGTATGGATTTTATCATGGGACTACCTAGAACTCAAAGAGGTTATGATTCTATCTTTGTAGTAGTGGATAGGTTTTCCAAAATGTCACAATTTATACCTTTAAATAATAATAATGATTCTACACACATCATAAATTTTCTATTTAATGAGGTTGTTATACTACATGGTTTACCACTCAGTATCATATCTGATAGAGACACCAAATTTGTTGGTCACTTTTAGAGAACCTTGGAAAAAATTTGAATTTAAATCAAACATACCACCTTTAGACTAATGGAAAAATTTTTGTGGTTAATAGGATCTTAGGCATCTTTATAAGGTTTTTATAAAGAGATAATCCCAAAAAATGAGATTTGGTACTACCACAGGTAGAGTTTACATATAATGACTCTTCCAATAAGAGCATTGGTATGAGTCTATTGTAGGTAATGTATTGCATGCATACAAGAGGAGTATTTAAAATGAGATATTTGATCAAAATGTATAATAGGATTTCTAAAGGAGAGGAGTTTTTTGTAACTATGCAATAGGTACATGAACAAGTGAAAAGGTAATTAGAAATAAGTATGGAAAAGTACAAGAAATAAGAAGATTTGAAGAGAAGAGAGATTTATTTTGACATTAGTGACTTTATTTTGGCTCAATTGAGAAATAATAGGTTTCCAAAAGGTGATTATAACAAACTTAATATCAATAAAATAGGTCCTTGTAAAGTTCTTAAGAAGTTTTCTAGCAATGCCTATGAGATAGAGTTGCCTAGTGGAGTGGGCATATCTCCCATTTTTAATGTTTCATAGCTATGTCCATTTAATGGAGGTGATTATAATGAGAAAAAAATATGAGGATCAATTATATTAGGTCAATATTTTCAATTTCAATTTCCATCAGCCAAGCAGGAAGAGTTAGAGATGATCTTGGACAAGAAGATTATCAAGAAGATAAGAAATAGGGAATATTTCTAGTATCTAGTCAAGTGGAAACATCATGCTCATGAATATACCACTTGGATTATATAATAATAAATCAATAAACATGTAAATATATTTTCATAAATCATTAACATTAGTTCATTAGTCCATTTTCTACCCCTCAGGAGTATGATGCAGAAACATCACTCCAACACTGAATTTTTTTATTTTATTGTTCATTTTTGGTTTGATTATTTTCTTATAGGAGTAAATTATATTTTTTATATTTTTTAAATGTTATTATATGTCATATAAAACACTTTAAAATCATTTACCAATGTTTAGGTTAGGTAACATAAGCTAGAATTTAAATTTGGCACCTAACTGCCAAAATTCAAATTCAAAATTTTGGATATGAATATTTGGTTTATGAGATTTTTCAATAAATTATAGTGGTTTTTAGGATTTTTATATTTATTTTAATTGTATCAAGTGATTTAAAGTGTTTATTAATGTCTTGTTTATCTAATATGACCTATTTTATCTTTTTCGTCATTGTTCTAGTTGTGCAAATACATTTAAAATTGATGCAAGACCTATGTTGGAGATTATTGAATAGTTAGAGGATTTATAGGATTATATAATGAAATATAAAATATTAAAATTAATTCACATTGAAATTAATAATAATATTTTTAAGTCTCCAATAATGAGAATGCATAAAACACAGGCCTAGTAACAAGATAGTTACATGAATTTTGTGCAAGTGAATGTAAGTTTTGACTATTAATTAGATTTGATTAATAATGAAAGAAATGAGTCTTGGTAATAATTATTTGGGATTGAAACTTATATAAATTAATTTTTTAATTTAATGGCTCATGTGGACATATTTATAAATATTGATATTTAACAAGTAAATAGGGTTCATTAAACTTACATAAATAGTCAAATTAATTATTTTATTCTCAACATGGTATGGAAGATATTTATCATGTTTAAGTGTTTATTTGTGTAAACAAAGCTTTAAATAGATGATAAATATTGAATTAATCCTATTTATAGGATATAAAATTCAATAAATACTCAAACATGGTCCATTTTAACAACTCTACTAATACAAGCCTATACCTTGCCTTTATAGGTGCTTTTATAGGTAAGTTTGTGGTTTCTTGAAAAGTATATAAAAAAAAAATGTGTATATTATTGAGTGTTTCAACACCTAGAAAAAAAATTTAAACTTAAATCAACACTTAAAACCTCATTTTGTTCCTTAAAATTGAAATTTGTTCTTACTCAACCTGTGATGAAGATCTAATGAAGAGTTGAGACCATTTCATGATTTGCGTATAATAAAAGTGAATCATAGATTAAAATTATTTATATACTATATATTTTCAATACTAAATTTTAATATAACACTATATTTTAACTTTGGTGTGTGTGGAATTTTTTATATCCAAAACATTGTGTTGGGCCTAAGAAACCTAATATGAGACCTAATTGGTTAAGAAAAGGCTTGAGAATTTGTAGAATTTGTACTTTCATAGAGAGTTGGAACTTAAAAATTGGTATGATGATGTAAAACCTTAATTGGTATATGAAAATTATTTTTATTTTATTTTAATCTTTGTGTGGTCAAAAATAAATCCATAAAATTGCTTCAAGAGGGTTACAAGAAGAGGCCTAAAAAGAGCAAGAACTTGAAAATAGAGAACTTTCCCTTTAGATTTGGAATCTCAAATTTTTAGAGTTGTTAGAGGATGATAATAATTATCTAAATATCAATTTATTTTGTTTCTAACCTTATGTACTTGTCTAAAAATTGAAATTAGGGCCTCAAGAGGGCTAGTAGAGATTGGCTCAATAAGGAAAGATTGTGTTTTTCTTGTTTTTGAATAACTCCTCTAGATCAATAATAAATACCTAAAGTAGGTGTAAATTAAATATTATAGGTAAAATTACTAGGGGTGAATCAATGATTCAAAATAATCTAATTTAATTCCAAACTCTTAAACATTCAGCATACATCAACTTGATCAAGCAACATAAACATGAAACCACATGCATCTAAATCATAAAAAATATCATACATTACATGAACACAACATATATGAGGGAAAACCTCTTGGGGTATAAAACCCACTAAACCCTTTAATATGGACTATATTCCTATAAAACAAGATCCAAAATTTATACCAGCACCAACTGATTAAGGAACACCCATCCCTTAGTTTAGTGAGACAACAATCCCAGAAGGAGCTACTACCCCTATCTAGTTGAAACCCATAAAAACTATACGTTTAACAAGAATTATATTTCAATGATTAACCAAACCCATAATCCACAAATCACCCACTCATATACCTAAATATATCACCTTGAATAACTTTTTCTACTCTTCAATTGATGATGATCACCTTTATTTTCACTTTTCACCTCCAATCTCTCTCAAGCTACCTTTAGGGCTAACTTGCTCAAACTCCCTCTTATAGGATCATTAGGTATAATAAATATGTATCCACCTACATAAAATTATCAAAAAATCATGACTAACCTACTTCACTCTCTATTATTTCTTAATGACCTATACCTTCTCTTTCAAAGTTTATCTCCTTCGCTTGAATCCACAAATTCACAATTAGTCCAATTAGACCTTATACTTACACCACTCTCTTCCTTTAATCCATCTTTGTTGGACAACATGATTTACATATTTTAACCAAACTTATCATAGGTTTATACACATTTTATATGTGAGAACCAAACTCTTCATAGGTTGGTCATTACCCCATTAGCCCCAAACCACTATTAGGTCTTAGTGAGACCAAAAATAATTAGGCCTTCATATCTACATGTTACATGTCAGACCACTTGGACCACCTTAATACTTTAAAAATTATTTAAACACATCAAAATTATTTTTAGCATAGTATTTATCACTCCCTCATGGGTCCATGCCACCTGGAATACTAACTCAACACTTAAACCTACCAATTAGGTTTCCTTGCTATATAGATCTTCATATATAAAAAACATAATCTCAAAATTTTGAAGCAAACACTCAAGTATTTCACATATCCATATTATTATATCACATAGGTGAAATATTAAAGTCCTTTAAAAAACCTATATGTGCTTTATAAACTCTAACACAAGTTCTAATCACTAAAAATAACTCTCTCAAAATGACCACTTAGGCTAGTCACATAGTCAAAATATAGTTATACCATTTGGAATCTCCATATCTAATTAGGGGCATATCATGACATCCATTAATTTTTCATAAGACTTATATAATTATATAATATCTACATACTCAATTTATTCTTCAATTCAACTTAGAACTCCTTCAATTCACTCTTATAACATGGTCACTCAATCTACCAGTGTATTCAACAAACATAGTTAACTTCTAAGAAATTAATCACACTAAAAATGGATTTGTAAAAAATCCATAATACACATAGATGGTATCTATGTATTATATAAAAATCTCCAATATTTCATCTTGAAACATCAAAATACTATTAAGAAAAACTCAATTATCCTTCTCAGGTCACTTGAAAAACATGGTCAAACACATAGTCAACTTTGGAGCTTAATATTTAAAATTGTATAAAAATTAAAATATTATAATATAATTTAATGGATGTGAATTTAAGTCCATTAAAAATTTTCCTATTAAATAACCTTCAAATTCATCCTAGATCAAAAGACATAAGAAAAATACTCGGCACTAGTTTTTCCTTTATTAATTTTAAATACTGATGGTCACTAGTAAATGTAAATATAACATAAACATGTTTCCATTTCATGTTCCATAATAACTTGAATAAATATTCTTCATATATCTCCTTATAAGTCTCCTATATTTAACTCTTTAATGCTGACCATTGATCCATAATTTGTGCTTCTAAGATCAAGACACTTTCCACACTCATATGACTTTTGAACACATTGTTGTTTGTTCCCATTTTTGAGCCACTTGGCATTCCCACATGCTCTCTGATTAAATTTATATTATTCCCCATTATTTCAACACTTATAATTATTGTGTCTTTTACGTACTCTGTAGTTAGTCTCCAATGAACTTCTGCCACTTGGCATTACCATATGCCTCTTTTATCATTATTTAACATATTAACTTAATACACACCATTGATCACTATTTGACAAGTTTCAAAATCACCATTATATCCTTATATAATCAAATAAAATGATAAATATAGATCTACTAATCAAACTCCATGATTTTGGCACATGTCATCAATGCACTCATTCTCAAGAACCTTTGACATATTGACTTCATGCACACTATTGATCTCTATCCGCATGATCATATGCTCACCATTGGATATTCATCTATAAAATTATACACTCACCATATATATTCATCATTTTATTAAATTGTTAATATATTTCTTGGATAATGAAAATTTGGCTATGTATGGGAACCACTATAATATACATCAAAGGCCAACTTTACACCTTAATAACCTTTTATATGCTCAACCTTATGGCTTGAAATTTGAACCACAATTTCAAATTTCATAGGGTAATATATCCATGTATCAAAATACTCTTTAAAACTTCACATGTGTGAAATATTATTTCATTAAACTACTTACTCAACTGTATATGCCAATATGTCTACTTGAACCTAGACACTCAAATGACTACTCTGATGAATTCCTTTCACTTCTATAAGCACTCTTAGCACTCATAACACCCCATATGGTATATGAAACATGATCATATCATCAATAAACAAAATTATTTTTCATTAATGCAATAGTATCTCATCCTCTCTTTGAAATAAGTGATAACCTAACATCAATGACCATGCTCAATAATCTCCCCCTTTGTTATTGATAGAAAAATACCCACATAATGACTTCTTACTCATTTGAAATCTTTCATTATGATATTTCTCAAAATTTTACATTAATTAAAAAGGGTATCTTCCTCAACATGTCAACAATCAATCCTTAATGTCATGCATGCATTCAAATACTATCTAAGATGCTAAAGATACTTATATACTTTTAAATATATGAATCAATTGATCTACATTTAACATGCACCAATATAAACTTGGACATCTCTAATCCTTGGACCTATAAAACTATTCACAGAGCTTAGAAATCTCCCCTTAACATCAAGATCCATCTCATGTCATATGTTCTTTGACATACACCAATCTAAACTTGGGATTTTTTGATCCTTGGACTTGTCTACCTATAGAACTCACAACTTCTCTGTACTCATGCATGAAGATTAAATACCTTGTCAAAATACATAACTTGGTTTGATCAAGTCATCATATCAATATTATTTAATTCAAAATTGTAGTCAACATCTTAAAAATTCTATCATGATTGAATCATCTTTACATATGATCCCCCTCAAATCATGCACATGTTTTTCAAGCCACTCAAGATAACTGAGTTAGCTCCCCCTTAACCAAACACATCTTAAAACGATATTATTGTCTTGAAAGATCAACCAAATCTTAAATATAATCCACCATGCTTCCTCTTTCTTGTCAACTGTCTCTTTGAATCCTAGATAGAGACACCCTAACCCACAATGTCCTAGAATAATGTGAAACTAGGAGTTTCCCACAACTCCTCATATTACTTCTCCTCCTTGGTCATCTGATACAGATAGTTCTTATTCTTATTAGGCTTAAGATAAGTAACACACTCATCTACTATAATATTCTCCTTTTATTTTAAGATTAGATTGACAACATATAGAGATAGTAAAGATTCATGACATACATTTTCAATTGAAGAAAGAACCTCATCAATGGGCATTGATAACTAATGTTCTTTACTTTAAGATTTCTAAAAAAAATTAGGATGTTATCTTATATCCATACATACCTCATAAAAATCTTGAACTATCACCTTGGTATTTTTTTGAGCTCAACTTGAACTAACTTTTGATTCTTTTTTATCTAGATATATGACACATTCTCTTGGCATTCCTGATCTTTCTTCATTTTTTATTCCTCTTTTGATTTAACAAGCAGTCCACCTTGATCTTTCAACTCAAATCACTTAGTTTTATTTCCACTTTCTTTTGTTTACATACTAAGTATTGACCTTTTTTTAGCATGCTAGGATGTCCATGCACCTTCTTATGACTTGAGATCTTGTTTTTACAATATCTTGCAATATGACCAACTTGATGACAAATGCAACAAATACCATCTTACATATTAGGTTCATTATTCTCAAGATTGAATATATTAGGTCTCTATACCTATCTTAGTCTTTTCCCATGTCATGAAAATTATATTAGACTATATTATCCATACCTCTAGCTGAGTAGCTACTCTTCCTTCTACAGTTTCTTGCCTTATGACCAAAAATATTTCATGCAAAGTAATGACCATGAAATGATCTTTCATATCTTATAGTGTTTAGTTTCTAGATGGGTCTTCTCATGTTATAGTTGGTGCTTTCATCCTTCTTGTCTTGATCTGACTTCTCTTGGTCTTTCTTAGCCTAGTTTACCTTGACAACAAATTAATCATTCTCATCCTTTAACTAATCTAGCTTGCTTTTCAATTAAATTCTCTCATTTTATTAATCTTTCATACTTTAACATTCAAGATTTAACTAAATTTTGATAATTTGGATAGTCTCATTATCCCTCTTAGCTTCTTTAGCCATGTCATCCTTCAATTTACATGGTTGATCTTTAATAATATTTATATAATGAAGATTGAACTTCAACTCATCATGCTCACCTTGCTTTAAACTCAACTTGGTATTTTTCTCTTTTAACTAAGCACTGGGATGTCTACATTCTTCCTCTTTTGAACTCATATTTTTTTTATAACCCTTAATTGGTCCTCAAGATCTTATATGGTCATCTTGTCTTCTTTAACTATTTAACTTAATCTCTTAAACTTGGTTTGAATATGATTTATCATTTTTATATGTTTCATGACTTATTCATTAAGCTTGTCAAACATCATCTCATGTTCATCATCCTTGGAATTATATTTACTCTTCCTAGTCTCAATATGACTAATCTATTCTTCAATACTTTTGACCATTGATCTAAACTCAAGATTTTCTTTCCTCAACTACTTATCCATCTTTATACCTTAGATCACCTTCAGGTGGTTCAAATTTCCTAGAAGGTCTTACTCTGATACAAATTATTAGAGGTAAAATAATTGAGTTAAGGGTGAATTAGTGATGTAAGATAATCCAATTCAATTTCCAACTCTTAAACATTCAGCATACACCAACTTGAGCAAACAACATAAACATGAAATCACATACATCTAAAGCCTACATAACATGAACACAACATATATGTGGGCAAACCTCTTAGGGGATAAAACCCAATGAACCCTAAAATATATAATATAGTCCCATAAAATAAACTCAAAAACTTATACTATAATTAACTAATCAAGTAACACCCATCCCTTAGTTTAGTGAGACACCAATCTCACAAGGAGGTACTGCCTTGTCTAACTAAGCACCCACAACAACTAGGCCTTAAACAAGATTTATCTTTAAATCAAGAATCAACCCCATATGTAACAAATCACCCACTTATATACTTTAATATATCACCTTGAACACTTGTTTTTACTATTCAACTAATGATGATCACCTTTCTCTGCACTCTTCACCTCTAATCTCTCTCAAGCTACCTCTATGGCTAACTTGCTCAAATTGCCTCTTCTGGGCTCATTAGGCCTAATGACCTATGTATCCATCCTCATAAGCTTGATAAAAAAATAATGATTGATCCTCTTCACTCTTTTTTATTCCTCAATGACATGTGCCTTTTCTTTTAAAGGCTCTATCCTTCACTTGAATCCATACATTCATAGCTAGCATAATTAGACCTTGTACTTATGCCACTCTCTTCATTTAACCCATATTGGTTAGCCAATATGATTTATATATTTGAAAAACACTTAAAATATGTATATACACACATTATATTTGATAACCATACTCTTCATAAGTTATTCATTACCTCATTATACCCATACCACTATTAGGTATGGGTGAGACCTAAAACAATTAGGCCTTCATATCCACATGTTACATGTGAGACTACTTTGACCATCTCCATCCTTTAAAAATTATTATAAAAAATTAAATAACTATTAAATATACCATTTATCACTCTCTCATTTGTCTATGACACCTATAATACCAACTCAACACTTGACCCTACCAATTAGGTCTCCTTGTTCTTCAAGTCTTCATACAAAGAAAACATAGTCTCAAACATTTAAAGCAAACACAAAAGTATTTCACATATCAATATGAATAAATAACATGGGTGAAACATTTAGGAGATATTAAACACCTCTATATTATTTATATATTTCAACACAATCTCTAAGCACTAAAAATAAATCTCTCAAAATGACCACTTAGGCTAGTCACACACAGTTAAAATACAATTATACTATTTTGACTCTCCATATCTTATAAATGGTATTTAATGATATAAAATAATTTATAATAATATTTATATACTTATAAAATATCTCCATACTCATTTTATTCTTCAATTCTACTCATAACACCATCAACTCACTCCTACAACATGGTCACTCAATCTACCAGTGTATGCAACAAACACATTCAACTTATAGTCAATTGATCACACTAAATATGGATTTTTAAAACATAAATAATCCACATATATAGTAATCATGGAGTATATACAACTCTCCAATATTTATTTCATCTATAAACATCAAAATACTATTAATAATAACTCAATTATCTTTCTCATGTGACTTACAAAACATGGTCAAAAACATAACTTTAGAGCTCAATATTTTTAACTTTACAAACATTAAAATATTCTAATAAACTTTTATAGATGCGTCATGAATTACTTTACAAATTTAATTTTACGTCACCTTGAAATTCATCCTAAATCAAAAGATATAATCAGTGTACTTAGCATTGGTTTTTCCTTTATTAATTTCAAATACCAATGGTCACTGGTAAATGTAAATATAGTAGACAAGTATCTTCATCTTGTTTCCCATAAAAAATTGAACACATAAACTCCATATATGTACTTATAAGTCTCCTAGCTTTAAATCTTTAATTTTGATCATTGATCATTGATATGTGCTTCTAAGATCAAGACACTTGGCACATTCATGTGCTTTATAAGCACCTTGTTGTCAGTTCTCACTATTGTGCCACTTGGAAATCCCACATGCTCTCTGAGTAAATTTATATCAATCCCAACTCTTGTATCACTTGGAAATATTTCATGCCTTATTCTTATCCTATAGTTATTCTCCAATGAAATTCTACCTTTTGGCATTATCACATGCCTTCTGACCATCCTTTAACATATTGAATTAATACACATCATTGATGACTATTTGATAAGTTTCATGATCACTATTAGGTCGTTATATAATCAGATAAAATTATCACTATATATTTTTTCCTCAACATCTATGATTTTGACACATGTTATCAACACATTCATTCTCAGGAACCTTTGACATATTGACTTCATGCACATCATTAATCTCTATCTGCATGATCATACACTCACTATTGGATCTTTATCTAATAATCATCATAGATATTCATTTATTTATTAAATTCTCAATATATATATATATATATATATATATATATATATATATATATATATATATATATATATATATATTATGATGAAAATTTGGTTAAGTATGGGAACCATTGCAATCTACCTAGAAGGCCAACTTTTCACCTTAATGAATTTTTCTGCGCTCAACCTCATGACCTAAAATTTAAACCATAAGATCACCTATCATAGGGGAATCTATCCATGTATAAAAATAATCCTAAAACCTTCACATGTGTTAAATATGACATCATAAAATTTATTACTTAGACTTGTCTACAAATATGTATAGTTGAACCTAGACATTAATATGACTACTCTGATGAGTTTATTTCACTTCCATAAGCACTTTAAGCACTCATAAGAACCCATAGGGTCTCTGTAACATGACCATATAATGAATCCATCAAACACAAATTATTTATCATTAATGCACTATTATCTCATGATCTCTTTCCCATAAATGACAACTTAACATCAATGACCATGGTGAACAGTAATAAGTATAGAATTTGAAATATTTGAATGTTCTTATTCCCATGTTATACTTTAATTAACAAAAGTTCACATTAATGAAGCTAGTGTAAAATTTTAGATATTTATTTTATCATAATCATCAAAAATATCTATATTATCCATGGACAAAATATTTCAAACAATAAATAAAAATATAATTATGAAAAACTAAATGAATTTTTAAGGTATGAAGATTCACAAATTATTATGAAATACAACATCAAAATAAAATATTTCCAATGTTAGATATCATATTTGAAGTCCAAAGAAATTAATTTCAATGTCATAAATTATATCAAAGGTTGAAATCAAGTTATTTTAAGTTATTTTAATGTCTTATTTGTATGCATTGTTGAAATAAAATTTAGTGTCAAATATTTAGGATTTTATCTAAACCTTATGGAAAATTTTTAAACCCTAGAAGGTTGGAACCTTAAGGGAAACTTATGGTTTTCAATTCTTAATCAATAAATGGTTTCACCAATATTTTTAAACCTAAATTTTGATTAATAGGTGAATTAATAACTATTATGATAAATTTAATTTAATAAAATAGAGCATTTTAAATGATCTTTCAACAAGATGAATCAAAGTAAATGATTGAATTTGACATGGTAAAATGATTGAAAGAAGGCTAACTATGAAAATAAATGATTTACTTAGTTTTTATTATTTTATTTTTTGTTATGTTGACTAATATAGAATATAAATAGGAAAGTAAGGAGTGTGTATATCCCTATTGGGTGATTTGGTATTTTTTCAAAAAACTTGAAATTATAGTAAAGTCACTTGGGATAGTTAGATTTAGGTTTTTATGCGCATATTTATCCTTCAAAGGTGTATAGAAGACTTGGGAATAAAAATTTAAAGGTTTAAACCCTAATAGGGCTTTCAATGGTTGAATGACCTTGATGCTATAGCATTTATGATCATGATAAATCTTGCATAAAATAAAAATACAATAATTTAAGAAACTATATGAGTGTTGTGTTGATCAAAGTTTATTTCTACATATATTTTTTGTAATAAGTTTTTACGTGTATTATATTTTTCATATACCTTAGTTTTATTTTGAAATTACCTTGTTTATGCTTGTATTTTGTGAAGTTTTGTATTGCCTATGAATCAAAATTATGTCTATAATATTCTACACATTATTTGTTACAGAAGTGTAATTATTCATTTATTTAGGTAAATATATGAATATTTTATAGCTAATGTTGTAATAATACTATCTTAACACATAGCTATGCAAATATTTTATGTATTTTTATATCAAATTTTAATATATTTGATCAAATGATAACTAAAGGAGTTGATTATTCATTGAAGTGAAATATGAGTAAAAAACCTTCTTGAGGCACTTGGAAATTCATTTCATAACTTGTCTATTGAGAAATGGATCATTTACAAATCTTTAGATAAAACATGGCATTGTTATTGGAATGATGTATGGATCATAGTACAAAGTTTTTCATGAATATTAGTGACTTCAAAGTCCTAATAATCTCATGCAACTATGATGTGTTATGGAATTAGTTGTTGTTCATTGTTTGTAAATGATTCTAAAATTCATGAAAGTGAATAAGGATTCATTAAATAATATCCATTAAATATTTTTGAATGTGTTGATATTTTATGTGTTCTTATTCCTTGGAAATGTGAAGATATTTAACGTTTAAGATCCATTAAGCTATTAATGATGTTATTTGGGAAAAATAACTTAATATAATTATATGGTTTTTGCATCTATATAAGTATTCCCCTAAACCTATGCTGGGAGATGATTCAAGTTGGGAGATTAGATACGATATTTTATTTTAAAATAATATGAGTTATCAAAGTAGATATTATGATGTTATAACACATATAATTATGAGATAATGATATCATTGTGTTATTATGTAGTTTTATTTCATTTTGGGTTGAAACCAAATAAAGATATGCATTTTTTTCTATTTCCTTACAAATTCTGCTAATTATTCTAAGGGTTACATGGCCTAAGGAATTTTTTAATTAAGATTGCATAATTTTATATCATATAAAGGTTATATTCATTGATAGTAATACTTTTATTTCACATTTACAAGTGTGGGTAGAAATTATATGCATACATCTTCCAACAAGATCATTAGGGAGAAGGTGTAATTTATAAGTAAGGGTTTGGTATTAGACCACAATTTGGTATCTAGACATTTGATCTCAAAGTAAATTACACATAAAGAAGGTTTAGGTGGAATAAAATTTATAGTTATTAGAGTAACTAGATTAGAATATATAGTGGAAGTGATAAGAGAGATTCAAGTTAGAATGAAAGTTGTGGAAACTACACATTATTATGACATTGAATAATTAGATAATGAAAATGATTGTGAATTTGAAAAAGAATAACATGAACATTAGGATGTAAAATTAGAGGTTGATGAACCCAAAGATATATTATTTTAAGATATTATGAGAATAAAAAACAAACCAAATTTGGACCCTATAAGTTATTCCAAAAGTTTGAGTCCTGAAGAGCTCATTGAATGGATCACTAAGTTAGAGAAATAATTTGAGTATGAAATTAAGGAATATCCTAAGAGATTTAAGTTTTTTGGTGATTTTTTTTTTAATTTAATGCATTATTATGGTGGGAACATGTATAATATGAGAGATTTCAAAAAGTTAAATAAAATATTAAGACATGGAATAGATTTATTGCCAATATAAAATCTAAATAGATCATATGGATTATAATATGAGTTTTTTAATAAGCTCCAAAACCTTTGAAAAAGGGATATTACTATCAAATAATACACTAAGGAGTATTAGATACTTAAATTTAGAGTGGGTTAGGTGGAAGATGGCATTGATAACTTCTCAATATAGTGTTTAAATTGTGCATGAAAATTTAATATGAATTTTATAGTATTGGAATTTTATCTTTTGAAGAATCCCATTAGTGTGCACTGAAGGCATAATATTTTTTTTACAAAAAAGTAATGTGTAACATTAATAGGAAGAGGAATATTAATTCATATACTTGTAAAACTAAAAATGGTTATTCTAAACAAACATAATAGGGTGAGGCAAGTAATTCACATTATAATGGTGGTAATACGTAGAAAGTTAGAGGTAATTTCAGATGTAGAGGATATTATACCAATGGATGAGGTGGAGGTTGTGGATTCAATGAAACATGTTTTGAATGCAGTGATATTTACCATAAAGCAATTGAGTATCCTCATATGCAAACAAACTAAAATAAAATAATTAATTAAAGTGATCATATCATACTATAAGATGAATAAAGTGTTGCATATATTCATAACATAGATAAACCAGAGACTAAAGAAGCCCTTATAAAGAAGAGGATATTTTTGGAACCTATGAAAGAGGAAAATAATATTTCATATAGAAATAATTTGTTTAGAATAATTTTAGAAATTAAAGTTAAGTGTTTATATTATTTTTTGATAGTGGTTATTCTACACAAAATTAATAGGGTGAGGAAATTAAGTCACATTATAATGGTGGTAATAATTAGAGAATAAGAGGAAATTTTAGAGGTAGAGGTTGTGGATTCAATGAAACATATTTTAGATGTGGTGATATTTGACATAGAGCAATCGAGTATCTTCATATGCATATAAATTAAAGTAAAATAATTAATTAAAGTGATCATATCACACTATAATATAAGTAAAGTGTTGAATATATTCATAACATAGATAAACCATGGACTATATAATCCCTAATAAAGAAGAGGATATTTTTAACACCTATAAAAGAGGAAATTAGTCTTGCATAGACAAATAATTTGTTTAGATTTTTTTAAAAAAACTAAAGGTACATGTTAAAAATTATTTTTTGATAGTGTAAGTACAACTATTATTATTTCATAAGAGATGGTATAAAAACAACTTATATAAGGGTTCTTGGTTGTTGAGAGGACATCAAGTTTTGGTGAATGAATAATGTCTAGTAATTTTTTATATTGTTACTTATAAATATGAGTATTTATGTTACATAGTTCATATGGATGATTGTCACATTATTCTTGGAAGGCCTTAGTTGTTTGAATAAATAACACAAAATGATGATCATGATAGTACATATAAATTGAGTAAAGATATATTAGAACATATGTTGAATTATTAAAAGCATAAGTGTGAAGAATGGAATAAAATCCATAAGTTTTTATAGTTATAGGAAAATATTTCCTAAAGGAAGTGAAATAGATTAAATGTTATGTGTTAATTTGAAAACTTCAAGATGATAGATAATAAGAAACACTAATGAATGAGGTAAATAATCTACTAAATGAGTTTGAGGACATTATATATAATGATTTTATAGATGGATTACCAATGAGAATCATAAGTCATTTCATGGATTTGATACTTGGTTCAAGTTTTCCAAACAAAGCCTTACATAGAATGAATCTAAAATAGAAGGAAAAGGTGTAGATACAAGTTTAAAAGTTTTTGAAGAAGGGATTAATAAAAAAAAGTTTGATCCCATGTGTAGTACAAAAAATACTAATTCTTAAGAATAATGGATAATGAATAATGCGTACTAATTATAGATACATTAATAATGTTTATATAAAATATATATTTCCATGTATGCATATGGATGATTTGATGCATTGATTGAGTGGTGAGAGATACTTTAGAAAACATTATTTGAAAAGTGGATATCACCAAATTTACATTAGAGAGGGTGATGAACAAAATACACCATTCAAAACATGAAAGGGTTGTACGAGTGGTTGATTATGCCCTTTGTTTTGACTAATTAAACAAGTATATTTATTATATTAATGAATTATGTTGTTAAATACAAACTGGGTAAGTTTGTATTTTTTATCTTGATGACATATTAATTTTAAGCCTAAAAAATAAATAAAATTTACAACATCAATAAAATGTGTTATAAAGGCTTAGAGATAGAAAGTTATTTGTGATTTGAATAAATTTAGTTTAATGTAGAAAGAATTGGTACACTTTCGATTTGTGATATCCTAGTAAGGTTTGAAGAAGGTTCCAAAAAAGGTGAAATCTATATTGGATTGGCCATCACTGTAAAGTAAATTTGAGGTACATATTTTTCATGGAGTATAAACTTTAAATAGGAAATTCAATAAAAATTTAGTGGGATACATACATTGGTCATTGATGTGATGCATAAATCTAAAAAGTAGTTTGTTTAGATATTAGAGTCATAAAATAGTTTCTATCAGTTGAAGATAAAGATAACATAATAATCAATTTTGGTATTTATAGATATCATTAAAGTATTTTAGGTAATTTTTTATGTAAGTGAAACAATAATATGACTAGTATTTATTCAATAAGGAAGACCTATTACATATAACTTCTAATCATATAATTCATATTTTAGTGAAAATTAGAAGGATGCTAAACATAAATATGAAGTATATGATTAGGAGTTCTATGAATTTGTAAAAGCATTGAAGAAATGGAAATATTATATGTTTCTAAATAAATTATTATTATATACATATAATTAGCCATTAAAATTCATTAATTATTAGCATAAATTAAATCAGAGACAAATGAAGTGGGTTGAATTTCTGTAGAGTTATTCATTTTTGTCAAAGCATAGAAGTGGAAAGTCTAACATAGTTGTTATTGCACTGAGTGGAATAATTATTTTTTTAAATGAGTTAAGAGTTGAAGTCATAGGCATTGATATTATGAAATAAAAATATGAAGAAGATGAAACTTTTCATGAATCATGGAATTCATGTAGAGAAAAGGTGAGTAAAGATAGAACACCATGGTTTTATTATTTTAATTAGGAAGGTTTTTTATTGAAAGGAAGGTAATTATGCATATTGAGATGTTCAATGTGGGATAATTTTATCAAGTAAAGGAATAATATAGGTTTAGAAGGTCATTTTGGTTATGATATAACATCAACACAATTGGTATAAAATTAATATTATCAAAGGATAAATGTATGCGCAAAAATATGTTCAAGAGTGTAGAATTTATAAACTATCAAAATAGAGAATTTAAAAGATATGGTTGTATCTATGGTTTCCTATTCCATATAAACCATAGGAGGAAATAAGCATGAGTTTTGTTTTAGGTTTTAATATAAAACATAAATAAGATGATTCGATATTTTTGATAATTTATATATATTTTAAAATGACACATTTTGTGGCATGTAACAAGACTAGTGATGCAATAAACATTATTATTTTATTTTCAAATAAGCTTTAAGATTGCATGTTTTATATTGTAGTATCATATACAATAGAGATGTGAAACTTGTTAGACATTCTAGAGAACATTGTGGAAGAATTTAAATACTAAATTATAATTTAATTTAGTATACCATCCTTAGATAGATGGATAAATAGAGGTAGTTAATAAAATTTGGGGTAATATTTTGAAATGTTTAGTTAAAGGTAATTCTTATACATGGGATATTATCTTGACACAAGATGAGTTTACATATAAAAATTCATTAAAAATAAATATAATAAATATTTAAATCAAGTGGTATGCAAATTAAATAAGGAGATCACAACACTAGATTGTTTCACTTGACAACTCTAAATCACATGAGCCACAATAAAATTATGGAAATTACTTTGGAAGGTGTGAATAATATCTCTAATATTCTCATTATTAAAAAGGAGGTTGTTCATTATTTTAAGTATTGTTTTTTGAAAACCCTCTTTTGAATGAGAAAATTTTGGATAATTATATAGTCAGCATCCCTCCTTTTATTTCTCATGAAGAAAAATTAAAGCTATTACAACTGATATCCACGGATGAAGTTAAAGGAGTGGTTTTTATGATGAGAAAAGATAAGGATCTTAGACTAGATAGATTACCTACTACCTTATTTCAACTTTTTGGGGAAATAATAAAATTGGATTTAGTGGAAGTGGTAGATGAATTCTTATTTTCAGGTAAAATTTTAAAAGTATTCAATAACACTTTCATGGTATTGTTACCCAATAAGTCTAGAGTTTTTGTTTTTAAATACATTCATCCAGTCAACTTCTATAACATGGTGTTTAAAATCTTCATAAAAAATAGCTCTCAAATTATAACCTTTAAAGGAGAAGATAATCTCAAGGTAACAAGGCATTTGATATACTATATTAGGACTTATTAGATAGGGGGATTCTCAATTCTAAGTTTCTTTCTTATATTATAAAATTGATTAATACTTGTATCTCGACAATAATATTATCTATCATTATTAATTGTATTCATTAGGTTTTTTGATGAAGGTAGGAGATGTATTAGATAGGGTGATCCTTTATCTCATTTCCTTTTCATAATAATGGTAAAAACATTGATCTATAATCTTTATGTTGTTGTTATACATGGAAGTATTAAGGGTTTTAATCGAACACAAAAATGGATCCTTTTTCGCATGAACAATTTGTTGATGACATGTTTGTGTTGGTAGAGGATTATGTTAGATAAAATAAAGAACATAATGAGCTTATTAATGATTATGAATAAGGTTATAAAAAAATTATTAACTTAACAAAGAGATTTTTCCTCTTCTTCAACACTGCTTCAATGAGGTAGTAAAATATCACTAGAATTTTGGCCTACTAGGTCAAGGAGCTTCCTTATTCCTATTTTGGGATGCCACTTTTCAATGGTTTGATGCCTATTAAAGCTTGAAACTCTTTTCTTGGTAGATTTTAGAACAAGTTGGTAGGTTGGAAAGGAGAAGTATTCTTTCAATTAGGGAATATTATCTTCATCAAAATCACTCTTTAGATCATCCCTATTTGTCTTATGTCAATGTTAAAAGTACCTAAACCATATATAATCAGATTGAAAAAATTGAAAAAATATTTATTTGGTTTAGATCAGAGGATACAAATAAATTCCACTTAGTAGCTTGGGATAAGGTGTGCATCCCAAGTTATCTAGTGGGTTTGTATATTAGAAAGATGAAAACAATGAATCAAACTTTGGTTATGGAGATCCATTAATGAATCAAATCGATAGACTATAATTTTAAAAGATAAATATATTGATGCAAGATGTATTAGAATTATTATAGTTGAAAAGCCATTTTTTAGGGGCTCTTTCTTTTAGAAATATCTAGTGAGAAGTAGAGAGCTTATTTGTAAAGGGAGAAAATGGAAGATTGGCAATGGAGAAAATGTCAGATTTTGGCATGATTTATGGATTCTATATCACCCTTTGATTGATCAAAATCCATGACAAAAAATTAATGAACCAGTAGAGAGATATTATGGTTCAAACGTAGCTAATTCATTTAGGTATTTGATGGAGACAAATATTGTTTTAATTTATATATGGACAATCTGACTCCAAAAAGTGTGGCCAATATGAATGAATTTAAATTTTCTCTTTAGAGGATTTCATATTATAAAACTTCATAAGGAAGGTGATTTGGTTTGGGATAAATATATGAATGTGAGTTATATTGTCATATTATCTATATATTTTACTATTATATTGACACTTTGATGGTTTTCCTTGGGAAAATTTATGGTTTAAGTGCTTATTTCCTAAAGTGAACATGTTCCTTTCAATAATTTTTCAACATAAAATAATCACAATGGGTAACATGAAGAAGAGAGGATTACATATTGATAATAAATTAACTTAATGTAAGGAAGAGGAGGAGGAATATATCTTCCATCTTGTGTTAGAACACTCTTTCACCTTTGAGGTTTTGGGAGTCATTATTACAACTTTCAAGTTGTTTGGTTTCATCCCTCTTATTTGATTGATATTTTTCACTATTGGAAAGTTCCATTTAAAAAAATCATTTTTTAAAATTTGAGGTATTGGTGTCTTCCCCATAATTTTAAGGGTATTTGGAAGGAAAATAATGATATAGTGTTAAACTATAAAATATCCAGTTTAAGATTTGTGTTCATGGTCAAAAACCTAATTTAAGATAATTTCAAGAGTTTTAAGCCTATTAAAAATGACTAATTTTTGGGGTATGATATTATTATTACCAAAAAATATATTTGGACTCTTCTATACCTCCCTTGAAATACCTAAGAATCAATTTGAGAAAGTTTATTAGGTTGCAAGTTCCCTCTCCTAGTTGGGTAAAATTAAATTTTGATGGAGCTTCCAAAGGAAACCTTAGGTTGGTTGGGGGTAATTCTAAGGAATTCAAAGGGATATGTTATTTTTTATTTTATTAGTAGTATGGGAGTCTAAACTAGCCTTTGTTCCAAGTCTATAGATGCACTTTAGGGATTAAAATCAGCTAAAGAGATTGGGGTGAGATAATTAGTTGTTGATGGGGATTCCTTAAATATCATTCAATGAATTTAAAATTAATTTTATATGGGTTAGACAATTAATAACATAAGGGAGGAAGATTTTTCTATCATCAACTCCTGTAATAAGGTTTACATTCAACATGTTTATAGGGAGGGTAACTAATTAGCTGATTGGTTTGCTAATATGAGGGTTTTATCCAATAGATTCAAGAAGTGGTTATCCAAAGAGGAAATTTTAGATGTCATTATTTAAAATATCAACAAAGAATCATTTGTTTCACTATCTAATGAGTAAGTCTAGAAGAGATCAATTCATTTAAGTCCTTCTTCACCTTAATCCTATTATTATGATTCTTTTTTGGCCAGTTTTTAGCTTGATTTAGTAGATTGGGCAAGGTATCAATATGGATATTTTAAAATGGGTTTTAGAAGTTGATTTTAAATATTTCTTAAATAATTTATTTATTTTGACCTGGATCCTCAACCCTCATTTTCCTTGGGGACTAAGGAGAATCATCCTTAATGATTATAAATATAGTTATAGCTTTGCCCATGTGAAGAAGGTTTTACTTACTAATTGATTTATTATTATCAATCCTTGCTAGCATAGTATTCATGTAATTTAGTGTTATATATAAATTATTAACCATAATGACACTTTAGGTAATCTTATTTGCTACTTTTTAGAATAATTGAGTTTTATTCCTATTTAATAAACAAGTCTGAGTAGGGAAAATCAATAAATAATATTCCTAATTATAGATAATAATTTTTGAAATTTAATTATAATTTGACCTTTCTAAAAATAGTAAGAGAGAAAGGGAAAATTTAACTTAGCTTATTTTAGACTATTTCCACTAAGATAGGGTCTAGAAATATAGGTGCAGGGCTCAGAAAATGTCACAAATAGGCTCTTAGACTTCATTTTTATTAGATAGGAGCATTGGAATTGGACACCCTAGGATCCAATGCTATATTAATTCCTCTAAACTATTATCCTAAGGATATAAGCTTTCTAGGTTTTGTTTGCCTACTTAGTGTGAGCCTATGTACCAAATTTTAGGTATTTGTTGTTAACAGATCTCCTTGTAGAGCTGATTATTCATGTACTTGTCTTTTATATGAAATTTGATGAACTTGGGAAAATATGGAAAAGGGGTTAGTGTGTGTAATATATAGTAGACATGATTCAAACCCTATGTGCGGGAATGCTTCCTACATACCAATACATCAATAAGGTAACAAGCCATATATAGTTCTCCATTTAAGAGTGCTTGGTGCAATAGTGAATGAAATGTAAGAAATGGTAAAACTAGGTATGCTTGAGATGTCTAGGGACTAGTCTAAAGACTTCATTTAGCTTGAAAGTGTATAGGCTAGTTGGATGCAAAGAATAGGGAGGATTGCTTGAGTGGTCTTGCTTGTATTCTTGCTTGCTTTAATGATATTTGACAACCCTTCCAAATTATCTTTGAATGGGACTATATAGGGATATATTGGTCATGGGTTAGATGAAACCAGACTAGGCCAACATAATGGACAAGAGGAATAAATTAAAAATGGTAACCTGGGCTCAAAATGTAATTGTATAGGAGTGTTAAAAAGGGGACACCCTAGGGTCCAACACTATTATCCAAATTTAGCGCTATTGTCTTAGGTAGATGAGAGTTTGGGGGATGAATTGGTCATGAAGAGAGGGTCCTGGTTTAGATAGGGTCAAGTCTAGAAGGCCATGAATGACTAGGAATTAATGAAAATAAGACTAAGAGGGTCTAAAGAGTAAGAAAGAGGGACCTAAGGGTTAGGTGTCTTTAGATATACTCAAGTTAACAATTTTTTAATTTTATATGACTACATTTGCCCCCCTTTTATTTTAGTGATGTAGAAAAGTAAAACAATAGGATAAAGGAAAATAAAAATTGTTCCTAAACTTACATGTAAAGGTGAAGCCCATGAAGCTTGTGTGATGTTGAGTAATGATGGGTGGTGTATAGAGAGCATGTTGTGCAAGTGTGAATATATGAAAGGGAATAAAGAGTAGATTAGTTCTTATTATATGTGATATAAAATAATAATGTATAAATCTAGGTAAGAAAGAGAGAAAGGAAGAGAAAGAAATGAATACACCTCACTTAGTACATGAATGAATAAAAAATATGTTGTGATACTAAGTAAGGTTAGGTAATGATAGATGTGCTAGATGATGTTATACCAAAATTTATATCATGAATATAGTTGAGTGCTTAATTCCCCCAAAACATGGCTTTAAAATGGAAAGGCTACACCTTTGGCTTCATCGTTACCTACTAAGTGAAACTAGATAATCATGCATGTGATAATCGATGTCTAGACTATGTGCCCAATCCCTCTAAATAGGTGGCTTAAGAATATAATGGTTGGCCCTTTGGATCCATCCTTCCCCAATAAGTGAATTTATATGATCTTTCATGTGTTAATTGATGTTTGGACTATGTTTTTAACCCCTCTAAATAGGTGGCTCAAGAATACAAAGGTTGGCCCTTTGGCACCATCATTGCCCTGTGAAGTGAAGCTAAGAATTGATATCGATATATATGAATGTGTATGTCATATGAGATGGATTATAAAGCCCATGAATGCTCTATAAATCTAAATATATGGCATGGATATCTGAATTTATACTAGAAACTAGGCTAATGTTGGCCAACATAGAAAATATGGAGATTAAGCTTGTATGAAAGCCACTCCAAAACTAAAAACTTGGCTTATGTGGAAGCCACTTCAAAACTTGGGTACTTGAAAATGTGAAGGTTAGGCTTATATGAAATCCACTATGAAATGATGCCAACCACCTATAGATGGAATAAGACATGCAACTATTAATAATGTGTGGGTAATGTTGAAAACTAAAAGAAAAGAAGCAAAAGTGCAATGCCATCTACCCCCAATCATTGGTGTCTAAAAAATGGATTCTGATCTAGAAGTTATACCAACTATTGTATCTAAAACTAGAAGTGAGGACTAATCTTTCTATACATGATTCCCCATATGTCTAGATTCTTTAAGAAAACTATACTAAAAACTACTTATCTAAATTGGTTTGATTGTACAAAACTATATCTAAACCTACATTTCTACCTACTTCTAGAAAACTTGATTTTTATACTATTTGGATAGGAACACTAAAAATAGGACACCCTAATGTCTGGCATTGTAGTCTAGCCTCAGTGTTATTGTCCTAGGCTAAAAATGATCACTATTCTAGAATATTGACTATCTACCTATTTTGTTTTGATTGGTTTGATCATTGGTTATTGTTTTGATTGTTCTAAATCTATATTTTTTCAACTGATAAGATCTTTGATATCTATAACAAAACCATTATTTATTGCCCCCTCTTTTGAAGGTATGAATAGGTACCCTCCAATGATTGCCCTCAGAAAAAGAAGTATTGTAAGCATGGTAAGATATAAATATGCATGATATAGCAATGATAATCAATAATATATCTCAATATATAACATGGTTTTATTTGATTGATTTTTATATCAATATGGGTATACCTAGATAGATGTAACAATGTAATAACATATACAATGTATTGAACTATAACTGAAAGTGTTAGTTGTTAGTTTTTTATTTAGAGGGATAGAGCATTATGTTTATCATGACATCTAAGAAAATAGGAAATTTCATGATAAAGATCATGGAATTAAAATAATAGAAGATGTAATAAATTAAACAAGCACTTAAAGTAAGAATCAAGAAGCATAAAAGGGTGACAAATGGGTTAAGTAAACAAGGGATATAGGACATGTCACTTAAACTAGAAAAAAAGCATACAAGGCATGTTCAAATGACACATACACATACACATACAATTGAAATAATCAAATTGGTTTGGAAGCTACAATCACATAGAGTAGTATAGGCAAAGGACATTGGAAAATGTCTGAAGGCACACACATGAATAGAAGAGAAGGACATTGTAAAATGTCTAAAGGCACATATAGGAGACAAGCAAGAATTAGAAAATTTAATCCAACAAGCTATGCTAAGTAAAAAGAGAAAGCATGTAATAACTAGAAAGATAGAATCACATCTAACTAATCAAATTAAGAGTGAAAGTATGGAAGACATGTTTATTACAAGACTAGGTATATGCTAAGAGATACACAAGTGCTAGATACTAGTGAAATGTTGATATAGTAATATGTGTAATCTAGCAAGTAATGTACATGAACATGATAACTTGGAGTGTGTAGTGTAGGAGTGTCATAACCTAAATGGTGTAGTCATGTAGAAGATGCCCCCAGTGGGTATGTATATTAAATTGTGTCTTGAATGTAGATGTAGGATGCCCCCTTAATGGGTAGAGTGAAGCAATTAAATAGTTAGATATCACTACCCATACTTAAATAAAATTAAGTAAAACATGGTAATGTAGATAAATTGACATATAATATCATGAAACAACAAATGTAAGTCCCAAAATAGTAGTAGAAATGTAAATCATGGATGATGAATACAATCAAAATGTTTGTGTTATTTTGAAAATTTTGAATGTTTTTGGATTTTGAAATGTTATATTGGTTTTGTATTTTTGGAATATTTTAAACTAGATATAATGAATAAAAATAAACTATGTACAAGTATTACTGAGGAAAATGATACTAACTAATGAGTCTCATGTGAGACTCCCTATCATGGTATCCTATATCAAGGAGTGGAATCATGTGTGCTCATGAAGCATGATAGATATGTTGAGACTGACTCTAAAAGTTAAAATATTCTATAAATGTTATAAAATATCTAAAGTAGAAAATAATTATGGGCCCCCTCTATAACTCTAAGAAGTGGATGAAACTATAGGGCTCTTAGGGACTTATATAGTAGTAGGAGAAGCTCTCTAAACATGTGATCTATGTGTAGATGCATGAGATCTAAATAAAATTTCTCTAGGTGTGAATACTATAGCTAAAAGCTATCTATAATCCTAAATATATAGAGGTATATGAACCCTCTATACTATAAATGGATGCTTTAACTATGTTTGAATCTAAAGTGGAAGAGGAACTAAAATTGGAGAAGCTGAAACTGGTGGAAAAACTAAAACTAGTGGTGAAATAGAAACTAATGACTACAAACTAGTAGATGGCCCTGAAGTGGAGAGTGGTAACTCTTATGGAAATATACTATAAAAGAATGATTATCATGAATGAATTTCATGCATCTATGAATTGTAAAAGGTATTGATTTGAGTTTTTGAATCCATGGTCGACCAAGTAACATATCAAAAACTCCTACACTAGGAACTATAGTGAATGGTGTGGCCACATGTGTAGAGCCAACCTGTAGTGGAAATTCTATCTCACCCATTGAAATCTATATATGCCCACTAAAACCACTAATAAATGTGTCTATTTGAGAAATATCATGATCTAAATAACCTAAATGTTGTATTAGTGTCAAGGTGCACATTTCAAGACTGGAACCATTGTCAATAAACACACTGTAAATAGGTTGATTATGAATGTGAGCTTGATAAAGAGTGTATGATAATATAAATCATCCTCAATGATATCCTACTCTGATAAGGACATAGAAAGTCTAGTTGGAACTCTAAAATTATATACATTAATCATGTTTCTCAAAGGATATAACTAAATTTAAGGTGCCTTGTATGTATCTGGTGGTGTATGTGCATGATATGCATGATGAACCCCTGATGTATCACCTGTATCTTATTTTGAATGTTGTGGAAATGGATCTAAGAAGATTTTTAATCTTTATCCTATGTTTTCTTTGCTAGTGGAGGATCAACTAAAGTACCAAGATTAATATCATTTGAATATATTAGGTCATTGTATCTTATGATTTAAACTAATGCATCTATTTATCGTATGGCCTGGTGCTCTGTGGTAGTCACAAAATGCCTATTAATCATATCCCTTTAGAAGAGGTTTTGTTGGATCAAATTTCTAAGGAGGAGGGAGAGACATGGTATTACAATCCAAAAGCTATTGTAAAACCCTGGCTAGAGGAACTAGAAGATGTGAAAAAGTATGTTATTGGGGTGCTGACAAAACTATTTACTAAGGAGGCTCTAAAGTTTCATTGACTGTAAGTGGATTTTTCCCTTTAGTATCATTGAAATTGACATTATATGGGACTTTATTGTTACTCTTATTATTTGTGTTTGATGTATTAGTGTACTTTATTTTTCCCATTAAAATTAGTTTGACTTCTCTTTCCATTAATGTATGAGATAATTTAGTGAAGGAAGAGAATATTTTAAACATGATTGATTCATGAAGTGTTGGTAGAAGACTTTGTTTGAAAATGTCTTACAACTCCTGATCTACCATGGGTCTAGTCTTCTTAGCCAAGATGGTCTTATACCAAAGAACATAATCTATGAGATGCTCATTTGGTCATTGTTTCTATTAAGCATATGTAACTTTATCACCAATTTTGATACTAAAGTGTGCTAGGAACATGTTAGCTAAAGGATTGAATGCATTGACTGATTGATTTGATAGACTATAGAACTATTGCAAAGCATAATCCTTTAGACTCCATGGAAATAGCTTAGTAAGTAGCTAGTCATTTGGTACATAATCCAATCATGTTGCATGAAAATCTCTCAAATGTGTCTCTGAATCACCCTTTCCATCATAAAGAGTAAGCTTGGGTTGAACAAAACCTTGTGGCAAGGGTGTAGAGGTAATGTGACATGCCAATGGTGTATGCAAAAGAGAAAAAGAATCCAAAGCCTATGTAGGTCTAATGGAACCTTGATCAAGATGTATCACCTTGGATTGAAGATATCTTATCTCTTGTAAAATGGCTGCCACATGAGGATATAGGGGTGTACTAGTTGTAACTAGTGGTATAAAGGCAGGTTGGACTGCTATAGGGGGTTATTGAGACATAGTTACCCACATAATGTCATTTGTAACTAGTTTCTCTATGGTTTGATAAGATTTACCATTGTTCACCTTTTTTTTTACCTCTTTTAAAATTCTAAACATGTCATCTTCCATATCTAAATGTTTGGTTAAGAGTTCTTAAAGTTATCCTTTATTAGTTTCATCAAAACTGGTATATTGGGCCATTATTAAGTTGGAAAATAATTAAAAATGTGTTTGAATGTTTTGTAGTAAGTTTTCATAGGCAATGTGATAAAAAGGGAAATTATGGAATATAAGAAACACAAGGTGCTAAAAATAGTGAATTAAAATTTATGCAAAAAGGATACTGAGCTACAAAACATGTAAGGTGATACATCAAGAATCAAAATAGGAGCTAGTTCATGCAACTAGGGATTTTGCAATAATATTTTACAAAATACTATGAATTTTTAAATTGAAATTGAAATTATGAGTTAAATATGAAATTAAAAATTCATAAATTTATTTTAAAATGCTTGATTTAATGGGACCTAGTAGATGCAACTAGGGTTTTGAGATTTTTTTTGAAATTGGTATGAATTTTTGAAATTTGAAGTGGTTTTATGATTTTAATATGTAATTAAAATTTAGAAAATGATTGGAAAATTACGAGGACCTACTTGATGCAACTAGGGTTGGAAATAAAATTATTTCTAAAAATTACTATTGAATTTGAAAAATTGAATCAAATTTTTGATTTATATATGCAAGTAAAAAATTAGGAAATTATTAGAATAATGATGAAAATTTATTCAAACCTGATGTATCAAACTAGGGTTTGAAATAAATTTAATTAAAAATTTAATACAAATTTTTAAAATATGAGATAAATTTTTGATTTATATATGCTAGAAAAAAATTAGGAAATTAATGCATTAATGTTAGAAAATTACTGGGACCTAGTGTATGCAACTAGGGTTTGATATTATTATTTTTTATTTACTACAAAATTTAAAATTTGAGAGGAGTTTTTTATTTAAAAATTTAGATTATAAATTTATAAATTAATAGGAAAAATCATCTAGGAATTTACCATAGGGTTTCTAGGAGTTTTATATGAAATTTGAAGTATGTGAGGTTCACCAAATGATTTGTTATTTTTGGGAATAATGGAGTTTTATTCCTATTTAATAAATAAGTATGAGTAAGGAAAATTAGTAAATAATATTCCTAATAATAGCTACTAATTTTTTAAATTTAATTACAATTTGAATTTCTAAAAATAGTAAGAAAGTAAGGAGAAATGTAACTTAGGTTATTTTGGACTATTTGGATTGAGACAGGGTCTAGAAATTTAGGTCAAGGACTAGGAATGTATCATAAATAGGTTATTGGAATTTTTTTTTGATTAGATAAGAACATTGAAATTGGAAATCTTGGGATTTGAAACTATAGTCTTTCCCCAATGCTATTGTCCTTAGGATCTAGGCTTTTTGGGTTTTGTTTACCTACTCGGTGTGAGCCTATGTACTAAATTTTAGGTCTTCATTTTTGATAGAGCTTCCTATAGAGATAATTATTTGTGTAAATGTATTTTATATGTAATTTAATAAACATATAAAAATAGGTAAAAGGTGTTAGTGTGTGTAAGATTCACTAGACGTGTTTCACACCCTATGTGTGGGCACGCTGCCTATATATCAATAATCTAAGGAAGGATCAAGATATATGTAGTTCTCCCTTTAAGAGTGCTTGGTGTAATAGTGAATGAAATTAAAGAAATGATAAAAATAGGTATGCTTGAGATGGATAAGGACTAGTCTAAAGACTTGATTTAGCTTGAAAGTGTATAAGATGGCTATATGCAAAAAATGGGAATTGAGTGTCTTACTTGTATTCTTGATTTATTGAATGATATTTTCCAAACCTTACAAATTATCTTGGAATTGGATTATATAGGGATCTAATGGTCATGGGTTAGATGAAACCAGACTAGGCCAACATAATGGATAAGAGGAATTGGGGGAAATGGTAGTTTGGGCTCAAAATATGATTAGACAAGAGTGCTTAAAAGGGTACACCATAGGGTACAATGCTACTATCCAACTTTAGTGTTATTTTATTATGTAGATAAGACTTGGGGGGATGGATTGGTCATGAAGAAAGGGTCTTAGCTCAGCTGGGGTCAAGTTTGAAATACCATGGATGACTAGGAATTAGTGAAAACAAGCCTAAAAGGGTTACCAATTTTTGCATTTTATATTACTACATAATCCATGCCTCATTTCTTACCTCTAGTTTCAATATTGGGTGGGTCTAATTGACACTAACATGGGAGGGGAATTTTTCCATGTGGAACTATCATCTGAATATGTCTTAGCTAAGGATTTATGGCTATATGGGATCCTCCATGTTGGTGGTTTTAGTAATTTAATCAAAACTATTGATAGATATGACCCCCACATATCTATGACCTTCATTAAGGGGTAGAAGGACGTAGTGGTGTCAATTAAAAGGAATGCAATCAATATTCTAAGGATATAATTACTCAAGTTATGGACATAAACATGAAAGGTTATAAATTGTTCAAAACTAATAGAGACATCAAGGATGAAATCAAGAAATTTCTTAACAATGGGGAGGAATTAATTTTATTTCAATATGGTTTCCTCTGAGATTTGTTTTATTGGCCATATAATGATGTTGCTAAGAAAGTTATGAAATTAATATCCCTAAATGATAGCTAAAATTGTGTTCTTACCTTCCATTTTATATTTCTCAATTTATTTAGGCATAATTTCCTAGTTAATATCCCCTTTTACATTAAATTTATTAGAAGCTTGATTTTATAAGTCAAAAATGGAAAGAAAAGGTTTCCTATGCATCAATATATTATTTTTTTGCTTTATATGTAATCTAAATCTATGAAGTTAACATCTATGCATATTTTCTAGAGGGTTTTAAGTCAATGAATAATTAAAATGGAAATTTTGTAAAGAATCAAAGAACAACTATGAGATGGAAAATCCCTCTTATGAAGGCTATGGATGGTTGTACTAGAAACAAAGACATGGAAGGTTTGTGTTAGTGGGTGAATGTGAGAAATAAACCATTTGGTTGAATATATTTTCCATGTGAATAGAACCATGGTTTCCTTTTTATTTTATAGTTACTTATAGTTGTTTCATGGTTACTATATTTTGGTCTTGTACCATGATTCATGAAGTTAAGACAACAAGGTATGGGTTGGCATATTAGTGCATCAATAATAGATTAGAGATTAGGATGACTTAGTTTTAATTCATATACCATTATCAATATTGTAAGGGAAAGGGGTTGGCTTAAAGTGAAGGAAAAGGTTAACATGTTTCTTGGTAAAGGGAAAATAATTTTTCTAAAGATTATATAATACATTGTGATTAAATATTATTATCTGAGGTTCCATTTGAGTAATATGTTTCTAATAGACCTTTTTTTATAATTGTTAATGTTATTTCATATTATTAAATTTATATTTATATAACTATGTGTAAAAGCATGTGTTTAATTATGTTTTTGATAATAATACTCTATCTATCACATAGTTTTTTATGATTATTGTTTAAGTGTATTCTTTCATGTTAATCACCTATGAACTCAATATAAGTTATAATTATATATTTACCTATACATTCATATAATATCAAATAAATCACATGGTTATCCCTATAATTAACATGTTATGGTGAACCCCAAGAACCATTGATAAAAATGGTGAGATGACCATGGGTGTCATAGACTAAGGGGATGCTTCTATTAACTAGTTAGAGGTGGAAATCTAGTTAGAGATAAATTTTCATAAATTTGTAAAGGAGGAAGAAAAAAGTAGAGGATGTACCATAGAGGAGATTATATGATAACATATCTATGTTGAGACTTTTGAAATATTTTTGTGTGAACTACCTAAACTATTAACTTCTTGCTTGGATCAATTAGAATATCATTGTTCTCAATTTATAGATATAGGTGTGATCACATGGACTAAAGAGAAGATATGGTGGATATAGAATTTGTACACTAATTGGACTCATGCAATCAATTGCCATATGACTACTACCAATGATAAATACATGACCAAGTTCATAGTGAAAGGGTATATAACCATTAATGTGGTAAAAGATCTATTTATTAGGGGAATTGAAGGTACATTTTATATTGAATCCCTTTATTTATTAATATATATGATATAAAAAAGGCCTTAGTACCTATTCTATTTAGTTCAAAGTAGCCACTTTAGGTGTCATAGGGATGTGCATGACATAATGGTGAATGGTGATATTATAACAAAGAGAGCTTGAACTTGAGTCTAGAATGGAGAACCAAGAGGAAAAAAACAGAAGAAGAATTTAGAGTTAGAAAGAGAAGTGTGACAAAAAATGGTGGAATAAACAAAGTGAGACCAAAGAAGTGAATATAAGGAGTTATATTTGTTGACCAATTTTTGCCCAATAGGTGTTTGGTTTGAGTTAGAGGGTTCTTCAGCTTTGGTTCAATTAGCTAAATTTAATGCAATTTTCAATCGGCATAGTTCAAATGGTTCAATCATTTGGTTCAACAAAAGTTCATTGCTCAGTTCAAACACCTCGATTCAACAGTGTTGAACCATTGAACTATTAAACCAATTTCATTTCAATGGCTTTGTTCAATGAGCTTGGTTCAAAGTGAGTGGTTCAATGTTTGGTTCAATCGGATGGTTCAATCATTTGGTTCAGCTAGATAGTTCATCAGCTTCAGTTCACTTGGCATTAGTGCACAATGATTGAACAACTTAAACCATTTTGGTTCAACAGCTTGGTTCAAGGGTATGCCCAAAAGGTAAAGGGGGTAGCTCAAGTCTAGAGGCCCTTGTGAGGGGCATGGAACACTTCAAAGGGATGTTTTAACTTTTGAAATTTTGCTAAGGCAAAGTCCCAAATCCCTTCAGACTTTTTGTCTGAAGGAATTCCTTCAGATAAAAAGTTTGAAGGAATTCAGGCTGCAGTTCAAAGCAAAGGTCGGGAGAATGTCTATGGACAAAAGTCCATGGGAAAATGTCCATGGACAAATAGTCCATAGGGAAATGTCCATGGATAAAAAGTCCATGAAAACTCAGGAAACAATTCAGAGGAGCATAGCGAATGGCTGAAGGACCCTGAAGGGCAGGTGCCCTTGTGGGGGAGTCTCAGCCCAAAATAAAGGGGGCACTTTCCAAGGGTTGAAGGGTCACCTTCCCTTTGGGAAGGTGCTAGGAAGGGACTTCAAGTAAAAAGACTCATAGAAAGGGCCGAGGAGGACAAAGCCCATAGAGAAGCTAGTGAAGGACTCAATGACATTTTGTCAGGGATGGTGATGTCCCAAAAGTTATCAAAGTTAAGAAAGTGAGTTAGCCATTAGTTTTCAAAGTGATGACAACCGCATGAGTGTCAAAATTAACATAATGAAATAGTTATTTGCTTTCAAACTAAAATGGACACCAACCATGGAAAAGGCCCAAAAATGCAGTGACCTACCAGAAGATCACCCTCGATAGCCAAAGGAGCTAGAAGAGACAAGATAGGGAAAAGACAAAGTACCAGGCATGGAGCAGGTAGATAGTCCAAGTGGTGAGGGGAAGTTCAATTCAAGAAATTACTCCAGCAGGTGAAACAATAGCTACAAATTGACCATTAGAGGATGCAAATGGCCAATCGTATGACCCTTTTTTCTCCATTTCATATTTATGAGTAGACAAGCTGCATAGGTGCCTTTAAGAAGTAGCCTCAATTAATGAGGAAATAGCATGGCCATGTCAAAAAGGGCTTGAAGTCAAAGCTATGGTCGACATAGCATTTATTTTTTAGGCAGCCTACTCTTCCTAATGAGGGGATGAAAATGGGCCACTTGTAGAAAGGGGCACCAAAAGGCCTCCTTTCTTCTCTTATATATTGAGAACTTGTCATTTTAGAAAGATATCTTCCACATTTGTAAGGTGTAGCCCTTACAAAATTTCACTTGAATCAATAGACGCATTTTTACCACTCTCTTAGATAGATATTTATGTGTATGTCTTGAGTGTTAGTTTGTGTTTAGTCATTATTTCTTGATGCTTTCACAGGTCCAACACCAACATATTTGTTATATAAAAGGTGCCATTTTTACATCTAACAAGGAGAGCTATATCTAGAAGTGAAAAAATAGAAGAAATTACTTATAATGTGCATTTCACAGCACCTTGGTGAATCTCTATTTTCTATATTTTTCATGAAAGCCTCCCTGCCAAGTCTCTTGCAGCTTGGTTCTTCTACCAAGTTTGAAGTGTATGTATGTGTATGTCTGATTTAAAGTTTGGATGTGAGAAGGTTGACTTATTTTTTTGCATCACCTCTAAGAGTAGTTTTTTTCCTACATCTTTCTCCCTTTTCATCCCCCCAGTATATATATATATATATATATATATATATATATATATATATATATATATATATATATATATATATATATATATATATATATATATATATATATATATATATATATATATATATCTATGTGTGTGTGTGTTAGCACTTGTTGGAATGAATATGATGCATCAAATGGATCTATCCCTTACTTAGAGACTCTCCCCTCTAGCTTCGCCAGTCCCATAGGTGAGAGGGGAGTTTCCATAGTTGTGTGAAGAAGGCAGGAGCTTGGCCTCCTGCCAAGGGTGCAATCTTCTACATCAACAATATTATCATAGAAGGCACTACTAAGAAAGAGAAAAGGGAAGAAGATATAAGTGGTGAGATAAAGGTTAAGGATCTTGACCATAGTATGGGTAGAAAAAGAGAAAGTAATGATAACTGAGTAAGAGAAGAATAATAATAAAATGGTGAATTAGATCAATTAATTAAGAGTTTATAGATATATAAAAGGGTATTTCATGGATAATAAAGTAGATTTTCATATAGTCACAGACATAACATAAGTTTAAGTTTTAAGAAATATGTGGTTGGATTTATATCATTCACCATAGGAGTGTACATCCCCCAATCTTAATGTTTTTAAAAATCATATTAAATACAATATAGCTTTGGAAGATGAGGATTTGAAAGGACCATTCACAAAATAAGCTCATAAAAGGATATCATGGAATATAAGGCATCATGTCATGAATTCATAATATTTTTTTATGAATAAAACAAGAATAATATACAATTATTATCATTGACATAGATACATCCCTTGATTGTAGTACAAGTAAAAGAATTCCTTGCACAAATCAAAATTTTGGAAGAAGAGGATGAGGATTCATCTGAGATTACATCATAACCAAAATGGGTAGGGGCATACATTTAAATATCAAGTACTTATCTCTATAAAAACAAATATATAAATACTATTTCTTCAATAACTGATTGTAATACATATGAGAAACATTAGTATAGTAGCTCACCTACGACATGAAGTGGCAAGCCAAAGGAATTAATAATTATGTAGTAAATAAGTGAAAATTTATTGGAGATTTATATGTTCACACATTGGAATTAATATACCATATAAATTTTAATCAATTAGATCTACAACATGTAAAGTATATTCATATCAAACTATTTAAGACCATAAAGTGTTCTAGTTAGACCATACATGATTTGAAAGAAATCTGATAGGGAGAAAAAGAAACCATCTATGAATATGACACTAGATTTTATGATGGGATGAATAAGGTATTATTTTTTATAAAATATAAAGATAAATAGTCTTGTTTTGTGTAAGGGCTATAAATTATAATATGGTTCACCATCATATATACTCAATTTACTAATAAGGTAGATGCAAGGGTAGCTACAATTAAGGTCAAAGATTTCAAAGATTATGGTGATGTATCAAACTCAAATTCAAAGATAAAAACACTTTACAAACATTAATAGGAATTATGGATCAATGTCAAGAGGGGAAACAATCCTGAGTCAATATTATGGTGCACAGAGTGCAGAAAGGAAGGGCATCATAGGAATGAGTACCCAAGAATCAAAATAGAGTTATATTAAATATCTAGAGTGGTAGGAAATGTGGCATATCAATGTCACCTATTATAATAGTATTTCAATAATCCATAAATCATGTATTATAAATTATACAAGTCACCTAATCATGAGGGAAAAAGCTATAGATCACTCCAGGAGCTAAAGAGGACATTACATAAAATGTTTTTATAGTTGTTGCATTGAAAATAGTTGAAGTTATTCACAAAAATTCCTAGCCAAAAGTTAGCATGGCAAGTGTAACATAGTTAAGTGTACCATGAGTTTTATAGGTACCTCAAAATAAACCATTAGGTATGGTAAGTTGGACATGACCATGTTAATCATGGACAAATCCATCCCATAACTTGACACCTTTGATTCCCCAAACACAACATGTACCATGGGAACTATTGCTTCCTCAATATTAATATGGTGGGTATGATGGCCTAAAAAAAAAAAGGTCAAAACACACAATATTCCATAGGAATATTTGGGTCACAATATTGAATTGGATGGGGATTCCAAGTAAATAGAGGATGATACAAAGGAGGATACATAGGGGATACTGAGGTAGTGTGCAAGGACGTAGGCAAAATAAAATTCTAAGATCCTATAATTTAGTGATACTTATGTGGATAATTTAATCATGTATAAATGAATCATCCCTCAAATCCTTAATGACAATCCTATTATGCCTACTTTAGGTTTTTATATCAACATGACATAAAATATTATCTAGTTTTTGAGAAATAATAAATGGAGAAGGTAGTAGGGAAGGTGAAAATGATTAATGCATAACCTCAAGAAGAGGCCATCACATAGGAAGTCACATAGAAACAACATGTAGAAAAATAATTACTACCTATGGTTATGTCACATGATCAAGGGATAAAAAATGCTCGACAAGACAAGAATCTTGATCAAGTGAGAAAGGACTAATGTGAGAAGTTTCCCATATTTTTAAAAATAATCCAACCATAATAGACTACTAAAGATGATGATATAGACATAAATGTGCATATGTATGTAAAAATAGTGTACATAATGTGAAAACATGGTGTTGTCATTACCTTGATATATTTAATGAAGTTATTTAGCATATTATGTAACAAAGATATCTCATAGAATATCACAAATCTACTTCATAATTTGTCATAGTGTGTATAGGAAGACCAACAGTGGACAAATAGAATGATATGCTATGTAAATAATATGAAACCTTGGGACATAAAATATAGGATATATATTTAATTGATAGAGTATGAAATACCAAATGTAGTATTTAATTTTGGTAACATAGCTAACATGATCTTGAGATTAACAAGGGTAGATATTGGGAGAATTATGTATAGTTATAGACCTATCACACTAAGCCTTGTATACTATGGATTATTTGAACCTATTATACATCTAAAATATGTATAGATCAAAGTCACATAGTTGAGTCTATGTGGTGACTTTAAATTCACTGACATGAAAATAAATGAAACTCATTAGCCTACATTGATTAGTAAGAAGTAGGTGTATGATGGTTAGATAACCATTAATACAATAATGAGCCAAATATAATCTCATCAAATAGATAATATCATAGTAATTACAATAAATAAATGTGGGTAGAATCTATATTACATCCCCAAAGAGTTGGGTTCACCATATGTCATTGGGGAAAGTAGTTAGAGGAAAGTGAACATATAAGATAAATAAAAATATATATGAGAGCTCCCAAATATATCTTTATCTATGAAAACATCAATACACAAACAAAATATATATTCAAGGACCAAATACTATGCAAACCTACAGTAAAGTTACCAGAAAGTACCCAATTAGAAACTAAAGAGACATAGTGTATGTTTGTAAGGTCACCAACTCAATTTGACATAGACTTTGTATACCTAATAGGTTACATGGATAAGAACTACATAAAACCAAATATAGATGACATAATACCATGGGATGTTATTTATTTTATAATTGTATATTTTTATACACATATTCTCAACTAGGATAAGGGAGATCTGATATACGTCCTTTACAAATGGTCTTTACAATAAAAAACCAACTTCATAAATATTTTTCCACTAAGGATGTTAGCCATTTTATTCTTAACTTCCAATAGAATTTAATTAATATTGATATAAGGTTTATTTATTAAAATTATGAGTTGAAAGGAATTACTATGAATTGGTGTTCAATTAGCTAAGATGTGCAATTAAGTTGGTATGAAGTGTTCAAAATTGTTTTAGCTAGATTCTAGATATTAGAGGTCATAAGAAAATATTTGGCATTGTTGAGTGAGGATGATTTCTTGGATATTCATATTTATTGATGCATCAAACTCTAGACCAAAGAAGGCATGGATCCAAACTAATGGATACATACATTAAATTTTGTCCCAACTACCTAGTATATATAATAGGAGTGCATGTGAGAAATGAAGTACTAGGCACAGGTCCAAAGGGAATTCATTCAAACATAATAACCCCTTGATGCAAAACACATTAAAAATTTTAAATACTTTCCTATGCCATAGATAGGATAAGGACTTCAGTAGTATAGATGAGTCATCTTCACAATAAAGTGTAGCCTACGACTTGAATGAGGCCTTAACAATTCATAAAGAAGAAAAGGTGAAGGATTCAATCCTCATTCAGAATTACCATGTGATACTATATCAAGATAAGGGGATGTCCATTTAAAACACCAAGGATAATATGGACTTAGCCATTCTATTTGAACCTAAAGGAGAACTTGAACCATTCCCAGATATAGTCATAGATAAGATAAAAGAAGAAAGGCTATGACATATCAATAATCTAGAGTGACAAACACAATTTAACATGATTCAATTCTAGAGGTATAACATAACATATATTATAAAATATTGAAGGAATATGTGGAGAACATTATATTAGAGGTCATTCCTAAGCTAGTTGATATAGGAGATTATTTTTCTTAAGAAGACATATTAGAAGTTATGTAACTCTTAAGGGATTATAAGGATATATTCCCTGCCAAATTTATAAAAGTTAAGGTTTATTATCCATCCTTATGGTAAATTAACATTGAGATTAAGGTGTGCACATTCCTAATCAAGAATAGACCCTATCACTTGAATCTAAATATGAAGCTCAAAGTGAAAGATGAGTTGGATTGCATGCTGGAAGTTGGTATTATATTTCCTATATATAAATCTAACTAGGTTAGTCCTATGTTTATTCAACCTAATAAGACTGGTGAGATTCAAATTTTTTGAGACTACTTCATCTTGAATGAGGCCTATGCTAGTGATCTATTTACTATTCCATTAACAAATGAACTTTTAGAAGTGGTCATAGTACATGAAGTATATTCCTTCATAAAAATGATTTAGTGGAAATCATATAACAATCATAGAAGAGGATAGGTCCAAGACCACTTTTATAACTAAATGGTTATCCTTTGCATATAAGGTAATGTCATTTTTTTTGAATAATGAACTATGTTTTTTCTATAGCTATAGTCATTGCATTTAAGGATTTTATCCATGATGTTTTGGAAGTCTACTTGGATGAATTGGTAATGTTTTATCTATTTGCAAATCATTTATCTAAGCTTAGACTTATGTTGGAAATATGTAGGGAACTATGAATTTTACTCAATTTGAATAAATCTTTGTTTCTCATGCCAATGTCGTCTGTAGTAAAGATATTTTGATATATCAATATAAGATTTTAGTAATTATGGGAATGCCTCCACCAACAAGTTCAATAAACATGAATTTTTTTTGGACATACAAGATACTATCAGATGTTCATTAAGGGGTATGTATCCATATCGACCCTTTTAGAGAAGTTATTCAAAGTAACACATTTTTAATGGATAAAGGAATGGCAAGTATAATTCATTGAATATAAAAAGAGACTAGTGACTATGTCGATCCTAATTTTCCCAAACTATATTAAGCCATTTCATGTCAATGTAGATGAATTAAGAATCATAGTGGGATTAATATTAGTGAAACTAAGAAAGGGTGGATTAGATCACCTTACTCATTTTTCAAGTAGGAAATTATTTACTACATATAAAAATTATATAAAAACTAAGTGAAAATATTTAGCAATGGTGTTTGCACCTCAAAATTTTTGGCACTAACTTTTGTCTACACCTTTAGATTTATTCACTGATCATCAAGTGATATGATATTTGGTTAATAATCCCATGTTGGGAGGATGGATTTTACATTGGTTGATGTTCTTCCAATAATTTTAATTCCAAATAAAATTTAAACTAGGATTAGAAAACATGGGTCTAAATAATTTGAGTGGGTTTCAAAATGGTGATGAACCAAATGAGATCTTATATGAGTATCTATATGCACATTTTTTCATGTGTTTGCAATCACAAAATAGTTACAAGATATCATAAAATTTATTGAATAAGATATATTTCTAGAACACTATGTAAAAAAGGATAATAAGTTAATTATTACTAGAGCCTTGCCATATAGTATCATCAATGGATTTATCTATTATCTATGCAAGGGTGAGGTGTTGCACAAAGTTTCACTAGAGTATGAAAGTCCACAGTTTCTTAAAGAGGCACATGAAGGGATTAGAAGGGGTCAATTCATAAGAGATGCAACTGTGAGGAAGATATTATATAGTGGCCTTTGATCATCCTATCTATTTCAATATGCCCATAGATTTATGAAATAATGAGATACATGTCATAAGATGGTCAAACCAAACCAAAGAGATGAAATGCCTTTATAAATGATGCTAGAAAAAAATATTTTGAGCATTTGGAGACTATTTTTTTGGGGACATTAATCCACCTAGTAAACATAGCCATGATAGATACATTATTAATATGATGGACTACTTTACAAAGTTTATGGAAACTATTGTGATGCCTAGCTACGATACTAAGTATGTAACAAAGTTCTTATATGAAAATATTATTACTAGGTTTGGTTATACTATAAAACTGGTAAGTGATAGAGTAACCCATTTCTTGAATAATAATATAAATATTCTTATCAATAATTTTTTTATTTCACACCATAAAACTACCACATATCATCCCTAGGTTAAAGACCAAGCTAAAACTATGAATAAAGTATTAGGTAAGATCTTACCAAAATATACAATGTTCAAAGGGATGAATGGGAGGATTGAATTTTTATAGTTCTATGGGAATATCACTCCCATTATAATTTTTTAATAAGGTTCACTCTATTTCATCTAGTTTATTGTTCAGAATCTATCATACCAATGGAGTATATAATACCTATTATATGAATCACAATCATCATGCACATGGATGATTATGAATCATTAAAAATAAGATACTAGAGATAAATTTCATGGATGAATATAGAAACATATCATCTTGGATAAATGAGGTGAATAAATAAAGACAAAATTCTTGGCATGATAAGAATCTACACATGAAATATTTTCATGTGGATCAACTAGTCTTAATTTATGATAGTGAGTTTAGAACATTTTTAGGCAAGCTCAACATCAAATGAAAAATACCATACATTATCCATGCATTATCATATCTATGAATAGTAATCTTAATGTATTTATAAGGCTCCATTTTACTTGGAAGGGTGAATGGTAGTAGGATCAAACCCTACCACTAGTGAGTTATGTATGCAAGTCTAAAAAGGTGCTACATTGCACCACTTTAGTATAGGATTTAATTCTAATTATGTTGAGTGGGTTTGGTTTGTTTATGTTGTGTGCATAGACCATAAGTGTGTTTGAGTAACTTTTCATAGGTGAAATAGGAGGTAATAATTTAAAAAAAAATAGCATTGATAGAGAATGAATAGAGTAAGAAATATATCATGCCAAAGAATAGAAGAATACATCAACACTTAAGTTTAAGACACGAGCATGGGATCCTAAATAGATAATAGATAATGAATATTTATGGTTGATTATCTAATAAAGTAAGGGTGTAGATCAACATCATGGAAGGAATAATCAAGTATAAAAGGAGAATGGTAAGGTGTCATATCACATCATTTATGTAATACCAAAAAGGGAATGTCACCTCAATAAAAAAGACATGAACTCAATAAAAGGTGATCTAGACAATTTAATTATATTAAAAGAAAGATCAAGAGATAATAAAGGATATTAAAATATAATTTTTGGGAAGGTCACATGAAGATATATAAATATAGGACCTTACTAATTATGTCACTATTTTACACTTAATTGATTTTGAGTCCCTATTGTTTTTGAATTTTGAATCATTTCATATAAATTAGAGTGTGTAAGATCAAAACAATGTTGATGGTTGTGTTGAACCATTCTCAATTGATCAAAGGACTGACAATGGTACAAAAAGAAAATATATGGATTAGGGAAAATATATGCCAAATAAGGTTCACAGACTTAGATGCATATGATTTCATCAAGGCTATATGAACATGTCTATTTATTTATAAAGTATCTTAAGGTGCACAACCCTTAGAGGTATCATAGTTACATAGACTCTAAAATATGGATGTCAAGCGCTTGATGTTTTTACATAAATTCAATCAATTGGGTGACATAATGGAGCTATTACTGGGCAAATATAATGAGAGAAAGATTTATCTTTCCTCAAATGTCACCATATACATGAATGAAGTTGTAATGGTGAAGGCTATAGGCATGGAAGCAAGGGGAATATCATTGGGTCCATACAAGTCAAAATCACCACCAATCCTACCCAAAAATAATTAAACATATACTTGATGAAATTGAATGATCCCCCTAGAGGATATCATAGATGATCCAGTTTGTGTTCTTATGGATTCCATTACCAAAAGATTCTAGAATATGAACAAGGCCATAAAGGATAAAATAAAGCATTTTTGATATTTTTCATCATATGATTCATCATAATGAAGAGTTTAATTGTATTGATTTCCTAGTTTCATTATTCATCAACAATATTAATAAGGTACTAGCTTGGAAAAATAAACCTTTCATCAATTCTTGGTCTTGCTACTAATATTTAACTAGTGGAAATATTTTGAGGGTGTAGTGCATCCATATGTTTACTATTGGCTTGATATAGCATTAATGAACCTCATATAAAATTAGGAAGAGAGTACATTATTTGAATATTAATGGAAGTATAATATGTGGTGGGATGAATTGGTGTATCTCATTATTATCAACCTTTACAAGATATTAGAATTCATGATCTTCCTAAGGTACATGGTGTACCTTAAAATTTATTTTTTGACATGGTAATAGTGGATCAAGAAGTTTCAAATAAAAAGATATTAGTTGTAAGAAGAGAAATGCCATTATACATAATACACTAAGAATTCTAACCCAAACTTCTTTAGCATCATAATCACTAATAACAACATTGGTGTCATGAGACTATGGAAAATGAAAGGTCTTGATAGACCATAGATCTCCATCTCCACCTAGGTAAAAGATAAGGAGTCAACGGACCTAGTTATATGATCCTCATGTTCCTAAGATTGTATCCTAATGTTAATGGCCCAAAATATAGACAAATGAGTAAGAGGTATATATAATGATGATGGCCAACATGGTCAGAGACTTATATGAGAGGGAATATGATAAGTAATTATTATTTTAGAAAGTGGTATATACTATCCAAGTGTAAAATAAGGTACCATCACATTTGTGGTTGCAACTACCTATTTATCCTCCTTCAATTAGGGTGGATACAATCAATGATGAGGCCAAGCTTTAGAAAATTTAGTTGGATATTTCAATTGGAGGTGTATTTGGTAGTACCTCACACCAACAACCATTTTATCCTATACTAAAAATTACTCCTGAATCACTTACATGTAAAAAAAAGACATTGTGGTGTTACATGCCAACTATAAAAGAAGAAGAAGAACCAACAACCCTTTCAACCCCTATGCATGAAGAAGATGAAATTGTATTGGATTTAAGGCCACTCCAACTATAAAAACATATCCATAGTCTAAATAAACATCACAATAGTAAAATCATGTACTACTTAGATCTAGTTATAATAAGGACTATGTTGCAATTAGTACATAAGGCTATGATTTATTATTCATCATCACTTTTTAATGAGCCCATCATTGACACTAAGGAGGTGGATTTGCATGCTCAAATGTAGGAATAACAAGCCTCATGTGAACAACCTCTAGGAACTAATAAAGGACAACAGAAAGAAAATGGAGGAAGTAACATCCAACATCTATGCAGCTGCTATCAACATAGGTAAACGAGCCAATGAGGAGACCAAAGCACTAGAGGGTCCCAGCAAAAGGACAAGGCAAAGTTCCAGAAAGAAAGATACACAAAAAGGAGCTTTGTTGGAGGGTACCACCCAGGAAACTACTTTGAAAGGAAAAGAAGACATGAACTTGATACTAGAACTGGATGAATAATCTGGTCCTTCTTGTTGGTTAAGAAACTGGTACTGATCTTTGTTATCCTTTTGTTAGCTTTTGTTTGTTGTTCTACCAGACTTCTGTTTCTGGGTTTTGACCGGATGTGTCTCTTATGGTTTTAGGACCATTCAAAACCTATTTTTGCTACCTCACTGTAGTGTTTTTTAGGCATTACCTGTGGGCTTAGTTGTTCTTATTTTGCTCTCTATTAAAGGGTTTCGGGGCCCCTTCAAAACCTACTTTTACCTCAATCTAAAACAAGCCTCATGTGAATAATTAAATATGGTATATAAAATATGATCCCAACATGAGTAATATCATCATGCCAAGATTGAATGTAAGCTACAAACAAAAATTACTCCATAAAAGCAATAGGTTAATAATGTGAAGTGCTAGGCTATGGAGGTTGAGGATTATAAATGGGATGATGAAATTAAGGAACATCATAAGGAAAATGAGGAAGTATAATAGAAAAATATTAAGTCTAAGGAAACAACCACTAAAATAGAGGTGTAGGAAGTGAAGAAGGGAGATAAGGCAGATGAACAAAAAAAGGAAGATCAAGAAACTATGGCATAGTGGAAGAAGGATGCAATAGAATAAGAAGAAGTAGATATAAATAGGTCAAAAAAATTATAGAATAAGAGGCAAGTATCAAAAGAAGATGAGAAGGGACAAGCCAATGAGGAGGAAACAAAGATTCAAGAAGTGGTGGAGAAAAAGAGAAACACATAGGAAGAAGTTTAGAAAAATAAAAAAAAACACGGGAGGAAGAAAATACTAATAAATAAAATTAGGATGAGGCTATGAGATAATATAAATAATAGGGATCCCCATATAATAATAAATCCATATAAGAGGTATAATATAAAATTAAATAAAAAATACTAGTATTAGTAAGCAATAAGCAAGTTCTCAAGCATAGACACTACAGAACATTTGGCTTTGGGATATCCCCACTTCATATTCCCAATGCACCACATTTTCATTTCCAATTTTTACATTTATATAAATAATTAAAACCACATCAACTACAACACTGGTGTTTTATCTACCTATTACTAAGGAATATTTATATTTTTCACAATTAACACTAGCTAAGAAAGTCAAATGAGCAGTTTTGTTTCAATAATCAATTGCACAGAAAGTTATATTATTAGAAAATGAGGTGGAAATTTTATAGGAGAAAAACATACAGTTGATACAATAGATTCATAATGTAAACCTAGTAATTGAGGATTCCTTTCTAGGGTTGTGTTTACAAGACATTATAAACTAGGTTATTTATGACCAACAATAGTTGTCATTACTCATTACATCACTTATATAGGATTGGTAAGCCATCTAGAAGGTTCAAAACATATAGGTGTAGGGCCAAACCATCAAAGTAGTGACTAAGGCTCCATTTTATTTCCTTGATTAATATCAATAGTATTTTTATGTTGCCTCAATCAAAGTAGCTCACATTACCATCTAGATGCTTGACTAGAAGCAAGAAATTCACATAGTCTAAGAAGTGCCCATCCTTAATTCATCACGACAAGTAAAGCCAATGTAACTAATGATAATCATGCCACCACATATGAATAAATGGATCCATATTTAAAAGAGTCTAATAATACAAGAGTCATATTTATGCATCAACTAAATTCATGGTCAAAATTAAACATTACGAAACACATTCACTATAGCCTAAGCATATAGGCATGATGACAAAGTTGATTGGTCTTTAGAAAGATATGGATAAGAAGATTACTAGTGAAAAATATGCCTTTCCTATTATAAAATATGATGAAATCTCATAGTTACATCACTCTAAATATTTACTACATGCTCTACTACATATCATTCATGATTTTTTGCTTGACTAATAAGATTTTAATATAGACTTAGCTACTTTAGATAGTATAATCACACCTTTTGTGAACTCACCATAATTCATCCCTAAAAACTAGATAGAATAACTTATTCAAAAAAAAAGAGTGTTTCATAGAATTTGTCACACACTTATTCATCTCTAGACACTAAGTGAATGCCACCACTAACCAATTATGTATTACACAGGTTTCACCTTTTGTAATTTTTCCATTCCAATTATGGTTGTAGGATGGCTTAGTGTGAGTAACAAGACCAGGATGGATGAAACCCATTAAGTTAAGTCACCTATTTATGCTATCCTATTAAAAAAAAATATGGGAAGTAGGATAGTATTCTATTTAGTTGAAAACTAGTGAAGGCATATAAATAATGCATAATGGGTGAAAATCAATGAACAACACCTTGAATGATTTGTTAATCATGTGATTCTAACCTATCTTTTTTTACCCAAAACCTACTAACTTTATAACATTATCTCAATATGAGAAAATATTTTTAAAACCAATAAAGTGTTAGTAGGTGAATGTGAGTACCAAACCTCTTGGTTAAATATATCTACCATGTAGATAGAATCACAATTTCTTTTCTATTGTATAATTATTTCTATTTGTTGCATAGTTACTCTATTTTGGTCTTACATCATGATTCATGAATTTGAGATGTGATAGCATATGTTTTGGCATATTGGTGCATAAAAATTGGAGTAGAGGTTAGAATGGTTTAATTTTCAAGCATATATAATCTTAAGATTCTAAGGGAAAGGGGTTGGCTTATAGTAAGGAAAAGGTTAGATAGTTACTTGAAAAATGGAAAAAGAAGTTATCTAAAGATTTTAAAGTGTGTCGTGCTTAACCATTAATATATGAGTTTACATTTGAGAAATATGTTTGTAATTAACCTTTGTTTTAATAGTTAATGTTGTTTCCTATTGTCAAATTTATATTTTTAGAACTATGTGTGCAATAATGTGTTTAATTATGTTTTTGAAAATAAAACTTTGTGTATCACATAATCATATATGATTACTATGAAAGTGTATTATTTCACGTTAATGACTTGAAATCTCAATATATAATTTTACCTATCATTCCTATAATAGCTCAATTAAATCACATGGTTATCCCTATAATTAGCATATTCTCATGAACCCTACGAATCATGACTAATAGTCTACACACTGAGGATGGTTATAATGTCCCTAAAGTGGAATGAATGAAAGAGGATGTTGAGGGGTTAAAATTCCTAAAATACCAAGATTATAGAAATAAGAACATAGACGAAGAGACTGAAAAAGATAAAATAAAGGATGTTGAAGAATTTAAGAAATTAAAATCAACCTTCAAGGAGCATGAAAAAATCAAAGAACTAATAGAGTAGATTTATTTACATAGAGACTTCCTTAGATGGTTCCTTAAGGACCATAAAATTTTAAATATTCCCTCAAAATCCATTCATTAGAGAAAGGTAGTCTAAGTAGAAAATAAGACTCTAAAGAGATGTCAAACTAAACAATAAGACTTGAGGAGAGAGTTTAATATTTTAAAGAGGAAAATATCTCTATCAAAAGGAATCTAAAATATTTGGTGGGTTATAACAAATCCATAATCATAAATTATTTAACTAGCATGGATGTACTTATCCATCTCATAAAAAAAAACATGACGGTGAAGCCTCGATCAAGAACACTAAGAAGGATAAAGTTATGATCAAGGAGAAATCCCATAATTTTGATTCTATAAATATGGTTTATATGGAAAAAACATTGAAGAATATGTTGGCTATGTAGGATGAGGCCCTTGGTGATCAAAAAGTTTAGTGTCCCTTAGTTTCTTTCTATCTTTCTACTATTATTTTCATTTTTTTATTGTGAAGAAGTTGTGAAGTGGTTGTGATGTATCTATTTGTTGGATTTTGGTTCTTGCTTATAGATTTATTTATCTTCCCTAGTTTATGAGACCTTATCTACTGATCTATTATTTCATGGTAGATTCCTTGTTAAAAAATCCCCTTTATCAATAATAAAAAATACACGAATTAATATTTATTATTGGTCAAGTCCATGAGGAGTTACATAATTAAGATACATGAATGAAAAAAATAGAATAATTGAATAAGAAAATTCAAAGCATATGCGATAAGTGCATAATCAAGTGTGATAATATTTGGAAAGAATACATCATAGAAAAAAACATGGAGATCATAAGAGAAGAAATGTTGAATATCAGGGGGAGACTTAGTCATAACATACTTGAGAAATGAGAGATTTCTAAAAGGTACATTTGATAATTTGAAATTAAAAACATTGATATTTGCAAATTTTTGAAAAAGTATGGAAATGGTATATATGAATATGAGTTACCTAAAGGTATATACATATCACCTATTGTAAATGTGGATAATTTGCATCCATATTATGAAGGATACAATAGTGAAAATATTAGTGTGGATTATGAAGTAACATATTGAGTTATCAAGGAGGATTCGAGCGTGCTAAACTACCTGAGCCATGGGATAGAGTGTGCTTCATTCTCATGAAGTACTTCACACTTAAAGGATGATTCACCAGGGTCTATAATTACCATCTTCCTCTATTAAATAACTTTAGGTGTAATGTTATCATTAGTTTTCCTTTTTACCTACTCTCCTCTTTAAAACACTATGTCTTTAGGGTGAGAGCAAAAATGTTTAAAAAGCTAGATGTGAACGCTATTCCCCTATACCAGGGCCTCATTTTCTATTTGTACAACTTTCACTGAGCCCTTGAGCCATTCAAGACTATTAGAATTGATAGTGGAGACATTCCTTCTAATCCAGTGTCTGGTGGTGTTATCGATGAGTCATGTTTTTCCCCTGCTCCTACCAAAACTAAAGTTGTTTCTTTCTCCACCCCAGAAGAGACCCCTGTTGACACCCCTAGCTCCTTTGTAAGCAAGAAGGGAAAGAAGAGGAAGGTTGATGTGGAGGAAGAGAATATTAGGGGGACCACTGAGGGGACCCACAAAAATTAGGGTAGGGCCACGGGGGGTGAAGGTGGTAAATATTATAAGTCTTCTAAAGGTAATAAGGAGGGCTTCTCCTCCAAAGTTCAAAGGTCAAGGTGGATTACTGGTAAACCCACCCCAAAGGCTAGACTTATTGATTATTTAGAGAGTGCTTTGGAGGAAGCAACCTAGGAGGAAGAGTCTAAGGAATTAGAAATCTAGGAAATTTCTGAAGACACTGGAGGGAAGTAGGAGACTAGGGAATTTGAGGTTACTGAGGAGGATGGTGCTAACACTATGGAAACTACTGACAAAAAGGGGAAAATGTATGTTGAGGAAGTTGGCGAGGAAATAGAGAATGAGATTGATTATAAATCTAAAATTGATGCCTTGAATGATCGTATTCAGAAAATGGAGCATAACTTTACCAAGGGGCTCTAGAATACAATTCTCTTGAACTTGTCTATGCTGAAAGAAGTGGGTAATACTGGGCTTTTTGTCAATGCAGAGAATACTAAGAAATGAATGATCTTATCAAATCAATGGCTATGTAATGAGAGACCTCTCTGACTCTCATCTTTCTATTTCTTGTTTTTTGTTTCTGTGTCTATTGGTTCTTGGCTAGTGCCGTCGTCTCTCAGAAGGCATATTTTGTTTGATTGCCTTCTTGTATTTTTTTCTCTATAAGGGTTTAGCCCCTAGTCTGCCGCCTTACCTTATCAAAAACATATTGATTATTTAAAATGTCTAGGAGACATCACAAAGAAATATAAGTAGTGATTGACATGTGAATAAAAAATACTGCAAGAAGAAATGAGTATATTGAATATGTGGTAAAGTGGAGAGGCCTAGATATAAAATATGTGACATGGATTATCAAATCAAAATCTACAAAAAAAGGGATATCAATAACAAAGTTATTTGAAGTCACATGAACATGAACACATGTTTATTGTCATACCTAAGGTGTAGTATATAGAAGCATTTAGGTTCACAATATTTCTTGAGTCAACCAAAAATATGGTAGTTTAGAAAACATGTCCTTGTGTTTCAAGGTTTTTTTCTATGCATAATTTTTTTTATAGTTTTGTGCATGTATTTTCTATTGCATAGAACTTATTTTATTTTATTTATTACCTTTGGTACACCTTTATTATGTGTAGTTTTATGTTTCCTATGAATCACACTTGTGTCTATAGTATTATGTGCATTCTTTTGTTACATATATTGTTAATCTTTCCTTTGCCTAGGAAATTATGTAAAGCTCTACAGACTAATGTTGTGATAATATTCTATCACTACATATTTGTGTAAATATTCTATGTATGTTTCTATTAGCTTGTGATATCTTTTAGCAACATGATAATTGATTTGCTTGATTTTTCACTGTAGTGAAATATTAGTAGAAAATAATTTTGAAGGTACAAGGAAATTCATTGTGCAACCTATGTGTTTAGTTTTAGAAGATTTGGAAATACTCCATAGATATTTTTATTGTTTTGGAATGATGTATGGATCATAGTGAAAATATTTACATGAACATTGGTGATTGAAAAGTCTTGAATATTGTGTGACTCTATCATGTGATTATGATGTGTTATAGAAGGATTCACTATTGATTATTTGGAAATTATTTTTTAAAGTCATGAAAGTTGATAAAAATTTAGTTAATATTATATGTGACCTATTTTAGAATGCATTGAGATCTGACATGCTATATTTCCTTAGTAATGTGAAGACATTTAATGATTGAGATACACTAAGGTATGCTAATGTTATTAATGGGGAAAAATCAATTAATATAATTAAGTGGGTTTTTCATCTATATATGCATGACCTTAAACCTATATTTGGAGCTAATTCAAGTTAGGATATTAGATATGAGATTTGGTAGAGTGGAGATTTATGGATCTAATGTTGTAATGCATTTCATTGTGAGATTGTGATATCATTATGTTAGTGTATTTTTTTATTTAATTTTGGGTTAAAATAACATAAATATCCATTTTTTTCATTTCATTAAAAATTAAGCTAAGCATTCTGATGTCTATGTGGTCTAAGGCATTTCTTAATTGAGATCCCTAGTTGTGACTACACCATACCTATATATAGAAAAAGGTGGAGTGTAATTAGGTTGATATAGTGGTAATCATTCAGATGATTATTAAATTATACCTATATATATCTAATACTCTAAATAGGAATTAAGCCCACATATTTCTCCCACTTAGAGTTTTCTAAAACTATTTTGCTCCTTTCACTATATGAATGCATATAGAGTAGGATTCAATAATTGATTATTATTTTCTTAAGGATAAATAAAAAAGGATTTTTAATTGGTTAAGGATTGTTTTAAATTATTAAAATCATAATTGGGAATAATAGGGAACTTTTTATTACTATCCAATAGTGTAAATATGCCTTTTATTGAATTTTTCAAGTGAAATAATAAGTGAATTAAGTAGAAATTCAAAAGAGGTAACACACATTAGGAATCCTAAAAATATATAAAACATGGTAAGAGGGGTTTTAACTTAAAATTTTGACCATTATATGGCTTAATAAATAAATGTCCCATAGGGATAAGAACACCTCTAATGCAGAAGCGTCACATTATTTCATCAATTTTGTCTTGTTTTATAGTTTTTGATCCTTTAATGGATCTTGGTAGTATTAATATATCCATTTGGAGTGATTAATAAGTATTAGGTGTGAATAAAATTTGAATTGGATCTCTTTTGGCATTTTCACACCAAAACTACCAATTCATATTTTTGAATTTTTTACATTGTTCCTAGGGTTTAATTCATGTTTTTGATAGGTTTTAATGTCAAATTTTGCTTTAGTTAATGGTTTTTATTTTATTATTATGGTTTTGGGTTGTTTTATACCTTCTTTTTCATGATCTCCATAAATGATCTTATGTAACGCCTAAGAAGGCTAGCTTTCTCAAGCATGGGTGTATGTTAGGGAGTTAACAATAATTAATTAGAGAGTTTATAGTGGATAAAAAAATAAATATGTTTGAATTAAATCTCATTAAAATTTAGATAAGTGTGAGTGCTTCATTAAAATTAAGAAGATGATCAAAATTTTTAAAGACAATACTGTCTACCTTAATATTTTTTGTATGACTGCATAAATTCAATAATGTCAATGAATGGATGAAGTCTTTGGAGAATATTATGAATTAATTTAAGACTCTTGGTAAGTGTGATTTTATATATATATATTTTTTATTAGTGTAATTTGAGTAGTATCTTTGATCTATAGTTTAAAGATGGTAAATCGAGGCTTTAAGAATTTTGTGTTTAACATAGATAAAAACCTTGAAGAGTAAGGTGTGTCTTTAGTTAATTTTAAAAAAATTGGAGACTAAAATGTTTTTGGAAAATTAGTAACATGAAAAGTAAACTGGTATTGATGATTAGATCCCCTTGATAAGGTAATAAACTTCATTCAAATCTTAAATTTTTCACGTATTGTCATGTAGCCTACAATTTTGTGTATAGTCAATCAAGAGTTTGACAATTTTTAGTCTATTTTCAATTTATTTAAACGTTATTTCAATTCAAAAAGTTGATTTATGTTGTAAAAAACCTTATTCCAGTGATATTGGTCCTTTAAACACCATTCTGTGTTTTAAAAACTTGTTTTATTACCTCTCAAGTTTATATAAGATCTTGTCTAGGGTTTTTTGGACATTTTGTGTTTGAGCAACGTAAAAACTATTTCAACACTCAAAACTTAACCTAAATCTTGGGTTTATTTTTATAAAATTGAATCATGTGGTTTATTAAAATTTTGGCATGTGTAGGATATTTTTGAGTTAAAACTTAGTTTGAATACTTTAGAGACCTAATTGAGTTAATGCACTTACCTTGAGAGTTGTTACATAAAATATTGTAAGGAGCTATATGACTTCAATGGGTATCTAAATATGTATTTTTTTCTTTAACCATTATGTGTTTTCTAAACCAACTAGATAATTGATCTAGGAGGGTTATAAGGAAAGAGGCCTACTAGAGGCAACTTGTGTTTTATATTGGAAATCTCTCTCCTCGGCATCATATTGGTATTAGATCAGGGTTGATATTTAAAATAGGCTTAAAGGAAGGTTACACTCTATAATAACAAGGGTGAATTGATTGTTTGTTGGTTAATTAAGTTGAGAAGCTAGAATTCTAATTAGTAGGAATCCAAGAGGAGGTGGAAGAGTAGGTATCCATATGGGAGATGAAATATTAGAGGAGTTACTAAAATTGAAAGTGATTTTGATGCAAGGTTGATAGTAGTAGAGGATAATGAGAGAAGATGAGATATAATAAGGGATGTCAGTGAGAGGGAATAAAAACCACAAGGACTAGAGAGGAAGAGGAAGAAGGAATTGATAGGCTACTAAAAGTAATCATGGGGAAGGGGTATAAACCAAAGATATAACTTCCCACTTATGAAAGTAGCCTAGATAGAGAGGATCTGATTGATTGGATTACAAAGTTGGATAAGTATTTATATTATGAGAATGTACCAAAGGATTACAAGGTAGAGTTTGATTATACCAAACTAAAAGGACATGCATCTCTAAGGTGAGATTATGTATAATATGAAAGGAGAAATAATGGAAAGGCCAAGATCAAATAATTTTTGAGTGAGAAGAGTTTTCCATTTCAATGCAAGAGGTACATAAGTAATTAAAGAATAAATTAGAGTTGAGTGAGAAAAAGTATAAGCAACATGATGATTTAAATAAAATAGAAGACAATTTTAAAATTGGAGACATGGAGAAAGCTCATTTAAAGAAGAATAGGTTTCTATGATGTGAGCATAACAAATTGAATATGAAAAAGATTGGCCCATGTAAGGTCATAAGGAAGTTATCTAATAATGACTATGAGATAGAGTTGCCTAGTGGTACATAGATATCTCCTATAGTGAATGTTTTAGACTTGTATCCATATAAGGAAATATATACTCATGATCAACTAGCTAGTAATGAAGACACAATAGTCTAAGAGTGGGTAGATCAATTTCCATAAGCAAAACAAGAAGAACTTGAACTCATCTTCAATAAGAAGGTTATAAAAATAATAAGAGGTAAAGAGTATTAATATTACTTAGTGAAGTGGAAAAATCATTGTCTATAGGATTCCACTTAGATGACAATAGTAGAAATCATTAACCATGGGGTTACTCTTGAAGACCTCATGAATAAGAGATCAAGAGTTAGTTTCTTATTCATAAGGAGTATGATGCAGGAGCACCACCTTATCTGATGAATTTTGGCTTGTTATTATAGTTTTTGATACTTTAATGGGTGTTGGTAGTTTAAAGATATATTTTTGGAGTCATTTATAGGTCTTAGGTGTGAATAAAATTTGAATTGGAGCTCTTTCAACATTTTCACACCTAAAATGCCAATTGATATTTTTGAATTTCCTAAAATGTTCCTAGGGTCTAATTCATGTTTTTGATAGCTGTTAATGTTATATTTTGGTTTTATATGGGTATTTATGTAATTATTATGATTATTTATTGTCTTTTACCTTCTTGGTTAGGATCTACATATATCACCTTAAGTAACACCTAAGAAGGCTAGCTTTCTCATGCATGGGTGTACATTGGGGAGTTAACAATAATTAGTTAGAGAGTTTTTAGGGGTTAAAACAATTAATATGTTATTATTTAATCTCATTAAAATGTAGATAAGGGGGAGTTATTCAAAAAAATCAATAAGAAGATCAAAATTTGAAAAGAGAAGACTATCCACCTTATTTTTTTGTGTATGAGTGTATAACTTCAAGAATGTCAATGAATGGGGAAAGCCTTTGGAAAATATTGTGACTTAATTTAAGACTCTTATTAAGTGTGACTATATATATTATATTAATAGTATTTCCACAATCTATCAGATTATTGTGAATGCTTTCTAGATATAACTATGTGTGCACTTTTCAAATCAATGTTTTAGGTCACACTCTGTGAACCATCATCAGGATGAGAATGAGAAAAAAATGATCTACAATTTAAAACTTAAGTACATTTATTCTATTAATTTTAGAAATAAGTTACATGACAAGATATTAATGTAATAAGAGTAAACATAAAGAGATAAGAAAATAGTGATAAAATAAATATTAACTAAATAAGATTTAAACAAAAGTGGAAATTAAAATTAAAATTAAAAATTAAAATTTAACACTAAAATATAGTTAAAATAAAAATGAAAATTAAGAAATAAATAGCTAAAAAAAATAATGTTAAAATTAACCACATGAAAGGGGCAAAGACAATAATTAAGAGGGATGAGAAAGGAAAGGAAACCACTCTCAACTGAGAAAAGGAACCTAGAAGAACCTAAAAAGGAGGCACATGAAGGGAAGGGATAACTAGGAGAGATGGGGGTGGGGGAATGAAGAGGATATCTTTGTCTATGATTATGACACTTGGATGAAATAAAAAATAAGAAAAATAGAAACAAATTCTTGAGGATGGGAGAGAGATCAACAAGAAGCAGGAAGAACCAAATCTATCTCATGGGTTTTTTGGAGAGGTAGACTAAGGGTTCCTAAGATTGGTTTAAACCTACTCCTACATCTCTATTTAGATTATTATAATGCTTCCTTATTTTAATCAATTATCTAAGATGATGTTAAAGTGGTCTTCCATCATGATGGATTTGGTGTCCTCAATGCAAATGTGATGTTTAGTATGGAATGAATGTTCTGCTCAAGCTGGTTTAATGACTCTATCATTTTTTATATCGATTGCATGTTTGTGGACCCTAGTGTTTATTGAATGCCTAGTCTCACATATGTAAGATAACCCACACAAATAATCAATTTTGTAAACACCACTTTAATGTTATATATGATAGAGTGATTAAATCATCTCTAGAAGAACATTCATTCCATACTAAACATCACATTTGCATTGAGGACACAAAAATCTTAGTGGAAAAATACCACTTCCTCAAATTTCATCTTAGATAAGTGAATGAAATTAGTAAGCATGAGAATAATCAAAATAGAGATGTATGAATATGTTTAAACCTCCTTTCTAAACCCATATTATACCTTTTGATAAAACCCATGAGATAGATCTAGTTCTTCCTACTTCTTGTTGAGCTCCCTCCCATCCTCAATACTTTGTTTCCATTTTTATTCTTTTTTATTTTGTCCAAGTGTTAGAGTCATAGATTCAGCTACCCTCTCCCTTCCCCCACCCCTATCTCCCTTGATTATCCCTTATTCCTTCACTTCTTGTACCTCCTTTTTGGGCTCCTGTAGGTTCGTTTTCTCAGTTGAAAGTGGTTTCCTTTCCTTTCCCATCCCTCTTAACTATTGTATTTGCCCCTTTCACATGGTTTATTTTAACATTGTCATTTGTCATCTATTTAGTTCTTAATTTTTACCTTTATTTTAATCGTATTTTAATTTTAACTTTTAATTTTAAATTTTAGTTTTAATTTAATTTTAATTTTAATTTTAATTTTAATTTTAATTTTTATTTTAATTTTAATATTAATTTTAATTCAATTTCAATTTTAATTATAATTTCTAATTATAATTTTTTATTCTAATTTTAATTTCCACTTTCATTTGAATTTTATTCACTTAATATTTATTTTATCACTATTTTATTATTTATGTTATCTCTTTGTTTTTCATATTATTATATTAATATATTGTCATGTACTTTCTTCCTGACATTGATAGAATAAATGGTCTTAAGTCTATAATTGTAGATCATTCTTTTCTCTTTCTCATCCTAATGATGGTTCACAGAGTGTGACTTAAAACATTGATTTGAAAAGTGCACACATAGTTATATCCAACTATATGTATATATGTATGCATGTATATATATATATATGTATATATATATATATGTATATATATATATGTATGTATATATATATATGTATATATATGTATATATATGTATATATATATATGTATGTATATATATGTATATGTATGCATACATATGTATATATGTATAAATATGTATATATCTGTGTATAAATATATATATATATATGTGTGTGTGTGTGTGTGTGTGTGTGTGTGTGGGTGTGTATAATGGTCTTAAGTCTATAATTGTAGATCATTCTTTTCTCTTTCTCATCCTAATGATGGTTCACAGAGTGTGACTTGAAACATTGATTTGAAAAGTTCACACATAGTTATATCCAAATATATGTATATGTGTGTGTGTGTGTGTGTGTGTGTGTGTGTGTGTGTTTACATATATATATGTATGTATGTATGTATGTATGTATGTATGTATGTATATATATATATGTATGTATGTATATATATATGTATGTATGTATATATATATATGTATGTATGTATATATATATATGTATGTATGTATATATATATATGTATGTATGTATATATATATATATATGTATGTATATATATATATATATATATATATATGTATGTATGTATATATATATGTATTTATGTATATATATATATATATATGTATGTATATATATATATATCTATGTATGTATGTATATATATATATATGTATGTATGTATGTATGTATGTATATATATATATATATATGTATGTATGTATATATGTGTGTGTGTGTGTGTGTGTGTGTACACACACACACACACACACACAGATATATATAGTTGATTTATTGGTGTATTTTTATTGATCTACAGGTGTAAAGGTGGTAAACCCAGGCCTTGAGAATTTTGTGTTTAACATAGTCAAAACCCTTGAATAATAAGGTGTCTCTTTAGTTTATTTTAAGCATTTTTTAGATTTATGTGGTGTTATAAAATTGGTATCATGTGAATGGAACTATTATTTATGTTCATATCCCCTTGATACGGAACTAAAATTCATTCAAATCCTAACTTTTTCACACATTGTCCTATAACCTACAATTCTATATATAATTAACCAAAAGTTTGACAATTATGAGTCTAATTCAAATTGATTAAAGTGTTATTTCAATTCAAAAAATTTATTTAATTTATCACAAAACTTATTCTAGTGATATTGGTTCTTTAAACACCATTCTTAGTTTGAAAAACTTGTTTTGTTAGCTCTCTGGTCTATGTAAAACCCTATCTAATGTTTTTGGACATTTTGTGATTGAGCATCCTATAAACCATTTCAAAACTCAAAACTTCATATAAATATTGTATTTATTGTTATATAAATATATTATGTTGTTTTTTAAAATTTTGGAATGTTTGGGAGGTTTTTGAGCCAAAACACAGACCAAATTAAGGCCTAATTTCTAGAAGGTCATATTGATTTAATACACTTACCTTAAGATTTGTTCCAAAAAACTTCTTAGGGATATGTATGACCTTAATGGGTATCTAAATATATACTTTTTTTATTTTGAGACCCTATGTGTTATCCAAACCAACTGGATAAATGATTTATGAGGGTTACAAGGAAAGAGGCCTAATAGAAGCAACTTTCATTTTTATTGTTAATATATCTTCCACTACATAAAAATCCCCCTATTATCCCTATTGGACATTGTTACCCCTTTGAGAAACATATGAAATATTAGACTAGGTTTGGGAATATGGATGCTTAATGGATTTTTCTGAAATGAAAACACTTCTGTAGGTGATAGATAATGGTTTAGAGTATAAACAGGTCCTCATAGGTGCTTAGGATAAGGTTAAGTGGGAAAATAGGTAATAATTAAGTGTATAAGTTAATTAAAGGTAAAACGGCAAAAACTACCATGATCAAGTATTCATGAGTAGATTTAGGTTACTAAAATATTAAAATGGAAAACAATATCAGAATACCCTAATAAAATTTGATTAGATATAGGAGTTTCAATAATTTATATTCACTATGCACCTTTGGGGTATTTTTTTAGGCTCAATATTCACCCTTGGAGGGGGTTCTTTAGGCTCCTTCCAATTGAGCTACACAATGGTAATAACCCTAGGTTGTGGGTCACCTATAATGGGGTTGGACCTCCAGAGAAGTCTGAATTCCTCTTGATGCTCACCTAAACTAATGAAAGTCACTAAGAAAATGGTAATAAAGTGTTTAATTGATCCTAATAAGGCAAAAATTTGATGTACCAAATTAAAATAGACACTCATACAAGCTTGAACCCACACTCGATCATCATAAAGTAACTATAGCTCACACAACCTCACAATCTCAGTAGTTACATAAATATTTCATAGAAGTGGTCTCAAGTAGAACAATAATCTAGAACTAAAAGTTGGCTTGAAAACATATTCAAAGAGGCAAGTAGAAGGATAGTAAACATGGAAGATTCTCCTTCACAAATTCACCATACACAAGCATACTAAACACTAATTAAAGATAAGAGATAGGCAAAGAATTGATTCTATTACTTTAAGAGGTAGTTCTTATAATATTTTTAAAGGGTTTAACCATATCAAACAATAACACTTTTTTAAGAGTCTCAATGAGTATCCTTGTCCCAGAAAAGAATGAAAATTTCTAAGAGCTCAGAACCCCCCGTAAGGGGGAAGAGACTATGATATATAAGAGAGGAGAGAGATAGCTAGAATTTGAGAACACACCATCTCAGGTCATTAAATTAACCTAAAATTCCACCTATTTATTTGATGAATGGCTTACCAACTTTTTGATCAATTAGGACACTGCTCATAGTTTACCAATTAGGAAAGGTTTCTTAAGGATTTAAGGATACATTAAATGTACTTATCTAGAAATTTCAACCACTAGATCATTTTCTTGATCCCTCATGCCATCTCTTACTAAAGACAAAACTTACATGCTCATGGATTTGATAGAAACATGTATTTTTGAAATTTATTTAGTTACTTGTCAAAAATATGGTCATGTTGAAGAATGAGGACCCTTTGCATAATCATAGATATCTACCCTCAATCAAATATAGAATATATCTTTTATAGAGATGAAAAACCAATCTTCTTATTAGTTTTTCTATATACCCTTATATTTGTGCATACCTATAGAATGCATAGCCTCTTTTGATATTAATTAGGTCTAAAAGACCTATTTTTGCCTTTTAGTATCCATAAAAACTGAGAGCTCACCATATATAGGTTATTATAGAGGAATAGTGAACATAGACCTAAAATGAAACCTATAAGCTACAAACCATTCAACAAGAGGTCTTTATTGATCTTGAATGGTTCCCTTTATATTATTTTAACCATGATGCATCATTGGGTCCTTTTAATATCCTTAGATCCAACTTTAATGGTAGTGAGATGACACTATAAGACCTTGCTTTCCCTAGTTTGTCCTTGTCACATGTTAGACCTCCTATTAAAAGTCCCTTAGTATTTTGAATTTCAACATCACTTATTGATTTACTTTGTATGATCTGCCCATGAGCCATTGATTTTCTTAGGAGCCTAACAAGCTAATAACACTTGTAAATATATCACTATCCCTGAGAGATGATGACCCTATTAAATTTTATCACACTGTTGGATCATTATATACAAATGAATGTGATCCCTTGATTTAGATCCTCTAACTTTTTGACTTTAACTTACACCATTAGATCGTAATGTATAAAGCAACATGATATTTTGATCTATATGGGCCCACTTTATTTCTATTTTCTATGCACTATTGGATTATTGGTATGATTGAGTATTGATCATTGATCCAACTCATAACCACCTTATTGTTACTTTACCTCACATTTTTAGATCCCTACTCGATTGGTCTACACCATCAAATCTTGTCCAACTTGTATCTATTTAAAGGGCTTTAACCTAGGGACATTTTGACTTGTTTGACCCTAATGTTAACTATTATATATTTCTTGTTAGAATGCAAGATCATGTAGACTATTAGATATTTCTCAAATTTTAACCTTTTAAGGATGTTTTGAACCCAAGTGGCCATTTTATGAATCTAAAACTTGACACTCATGTGGATGTCTTGCTCTATATGTTCCACTTTGAAGCCCCATAACTTAGGCTAAAAAGCTTTCATGGACATGAAACTTGCAAATCATGTTCTTGGCATTAATAAATTTGATTATGTATGATCTAATAGTTGTGTGAGGTTTTATGACAACATTTATAAAATATGAAAGTAAACTAGTATATTTGTTACTATGTGACATCTTAATGATGGTCTAACTCACTTAGGCGTATGCTAAGAACTTTCTCTTGAACTTTTGAAGCTTTAAATGATTTATTTAGGCTTATGAAGGCTTGTCCATGACTCTAAATTTCTTGAGTACCTTGAAACCCACTTGGGAACTAGTTACTTGCTCTGTAGATAAATTAGATTGCACTTTAAGAAAATTTAAAGTCTTTCAAAAGCTTTGTGAGAAATTTTGAGATCCTTGGGCCACTCATTCCATATAGAAATTTGAATCCTTTGTTCAACATGATTTCTTCTCAGCTTATTTCCCCATATCAAAACCTCTATAATCTTTACTAAAATGTCAAATTTTGTATGTGGACCAAAATTTAGCCAACATTTTTGGTGACATTTTGGAGTTGCATGCCTACTATACAAGATTAGTGGACTTAAATTGGTCCATTTGGCATATGGAGTCTTAAGCCTTCTCTCAATTGATCATAAAGATAACACAAGGTTTTCCATACATAGCGCCTCTCTTGAAGTAGCAAGAACAAAATAAAATAAAACAATAAAGTACCCAAAGAACTTATTGAAAAGGAAACACACATGATAAGGAAAATGTGCAGAAGCCACTTAAAGGAAAGCATCAAAATATACTCTAATATTTAGAATATGTTACAATGCATGCATTTCTTCTAGTAACAAGGATTCAAATGAATGTCATTGACTAGGATGGGTAGTACCTCTCTACCTAGTTGGGAAAGCTGAAAAACATTATGTTCTTTGCATTTATGAATCAAATAAGGACCACTCCACAAGATTTTTAGCTTAGTATGGTTTTATGGTTTTCCCTTATTTGAGTCCCATTTGAGGACTAGGTCCCCTTTCATGAAACTCCTTATTATAGCTCTCTTGTCAAAGGCTTTTTTGACTTAAACTAGATGTGAATCCAAAGTTTTCATAGTAATTTCCCTAGTTTCTTCCATCTCCATGAGCTTTATCATCCTCACATTCATGGGTTCATCCTCTATCAACTCAAGCTGATGGGATAATTCTACTTTAAGAAGATCAAGAGACATAAGAAATTTGGTTTCCCTTCCATATACAAGGACATATGGAAAATTACCAATGGTAGCTTTGGGAGTCACTCTATCAACCCAAAAGTTAGTCCTTATCTTAGTGTTCCATGTTCTCTAATTCTCTTCCATGGTCCTCTAAATGATCCTTAGCAAATTATTATTTGTGGAATGTACTAGTCCATTTTCTTAAATATAGTAGTTGGAAGATGTGTTGAGGTAGATGATTAGTTTTAGAGTCTACTCACTTGTATTCATGTGAAGGTATGTTAAGGAATTGTCTAAAATTATAGTGGTTAGGTCACCAAACCTAGTCACAATGCTATCATAGAAATGTAGAACTACACCCTCATTAGCTTCCTTCAAAGCAATGGCTTCCACCCACATGGTGAAGTAGTTAGTTGTATTGATCACCCATTTATGCCTTGTAATTTATGATGGATTTATCATCCCTATGAAGTCTAACCCCTATTATATGAAGGGTTACTCCACCTAAATTGGATTGAGTGGAAGGGCTGATAATTTATGATTTCCCACATAGAGAGCACATTTTTGGAATTTTTTCACCCATTCATGAGCATCCTTGAAACAATTAGGCTAGTAATAACCAACCCTCATTACCTTTGCATCTATGGTTCTAGGTTCAAAATTGCCTCTTACAAGTCCATCATGGAACTGCTCCAAGAGCTTAGTCACTTGGTTATCATCTATGAACCTAAGGAGTACCCCATTGAGGTACCTTATAAAAATAACTCCATAAACTAATGCATAATGTATGTATTGAAGCATTAAATACCTTATTTTGGATCTATCCAAACCTTGGGGACATTCTCCTATTATTAAGAAGTGATTCATGTGTTGAACCTAACTCTTTTGAAGTGGAGGTACACCTAATTATGAGTTGTCTTGGGTTACCAAAATAGCTTCCTTATCTTCATGGAGGTCATTTACCATGTGCTCACACAAGCCCTTACCTTAGACCAGCTTGGTGACCTTAATCTCTACACCATATTCCATGACCTTGATGATCCATCCTACTCTCTTCTCATTCAAATCCTTGTTAAGGAGGAAGTCCCTAATTCTAAGATGATACACTATAATATGAATATTGATATTAGAGAGTATGGGTCTAAACTTATCGAGACTCTTTAAGGTTGAAATAACCTATTTTTTAATGAAAGTGTACTTTTACTTATATGCTTTCATTTCTTGACTTAAAAAAGTAATTGGTTGTTCCATTCCTTCACCATTCTTCTACATTAGCATACTGATATGTTCTAAATATTGGCAAAGCTGTATAAGATAAAGTCCTTATAGAAGTTAGGATTTAATAATTAGGGTGCATGGGTAATGGCCTACTTGATGGCCTCAAAAGTTGCCTTGCCTTCATCTAACCAAGTAAAAACTTAGCTCTTCTTTAGCATGGTAGTTATAGGTTTGATGAGGTTTACAAAACTAGGTATGAACCTTCTCATAAAGTTAATCTTCCTAAGGAAGCTATGGCTCCCCTTATTATGATTTGGTAAAGATAAGGATAAGACAACACTTAATCTATTAGTGTCAATGAATAATTCTTCTTTTGAAATAATATGACCCAAAAGTTTACCTTCATGCACATCAAACACACACTTCTTAGGATTTAAATAAATCCCATACTCTCTGGATCTATAGAAAATCAACCTTAGATGGTTCATGTGCTCACTATATTTCTTAGAGAAAACTATGATGTCATCCAAGTAGACTAGTACCATTTGATTTAACATCCCATGGAAGGCCATGCCCATTGCTTTTTCAAAGGTTACCTTAGCATTGGATAATCCAAAAGACATCTTTTATTAAGGAAAAGTGTCATACTTGGTGGTGAATGTAATCTTATAATGGTCCTTCTCTCTCAATAGAATTTTGTTATAACCTGAATATCCATCTAAGAGAAAGAAGCATAATGAATTGGTAACTATTTGAAGAAGTTGCTCTATAGATGGTAGAGGGTAGTGATCCTTCAAAGAGACTCTATTTTGAAGTCCACACATAACCTAAATTTTGCATTCTTCTTCTTGAGAGGTATTAGATTAGCTACCCATGAGGAGTGCTTAAATGGAAATATGATCTTCAACTCAATCAACTTGGTCAATTCCTTCCTCATGAGCTCTAAAATATTAGGGTTTATGGGACTCAATTTCTACCTAATAGGCTTTGCATTAGCTTCTAGTTGTATAGTGTGTTTGGCCAATTTAGGATCAAATCCCCTTAAGTTACCATATTTCCAAGTAAATATGTCTACATATTCTTTATAAAGCTCTATGAAAGCATGCCTTTCAACTTTAGTGTTTACATTTCCAAGCTTGTTGAGCCTCAAAGATAATAACTCTCTCATAGTTCTCTTCATTATTTGACATCACTAATTTATCTTCATCATATGGTCCCCTTAATGAAAGAGACCTTATAGGGTGACTAGCCCTTTAGGAAGCTTATTAGACCTTAATTGAATAATCTTCTCCCCAGACTAATGTTATAACTTCCCTTGGTTGGTGAAGGATAACTTTACTATTTGGTACAAAAAATAGGCAATATGATGGTCATTTTTAAAGACCTACCAATGAGTTTCATTATCTAAAAATAATTGTCTTATTACTACTTTGACATATGGTTGTACCTTGGTCATTTCCAATTCATTGGGGATGTCAAAATGATCCCCCACAACTACTAGCCTATCATCATGTTCATTTTGGATCCTTAAGACTAATTAGATGTTAAAGGCCTCAAAGTCCTTAATTAGGTCCCATACTCTATGTTTATAGGACTTCATTAAGGGTTTCTTAGTGACATTATAGCCTCTAACTTGGTGCATAATCAATTCACTATCCCTATAGACATGCAATTTACTAATCCCTCTCTTACTAGCCCATTAAAGGCCATGTATGTGACCCTCATATTCTACTACATTATAGGAGTAGGTAAATTAGAATCTACATTGAGATAAATATTTATCATTTGAGGGGAAAACTACCATAGCACCTACACCCACTCCATGATTTCTCCTTGAGCCATCAAAGAATAATTTTCATAGACCACTAGGATCTTCTTGATGCCTCATGAGGGATGTCATGGATTGAATTTATTCATGTAAACATTAGACACCAAATTCCCTTTTTTCAATAGCTTCTAAGGGGTATACCAACTAGCTATCATTCCATATTTCATCTAAGAACATGTCTAGTATCTCCTCTAGATGAGTGTTCAGCTCCTAACCCATTACAAATTCATCCTCATCAGTGATGTTTAAATTGATGTTATCTTTCCTATAGGGTTATATATGGAATTGTGCTATAAGATCAACTTTTATTGACACTTTGGCCCTATATCATGTTCTAAATTTCATATAGGACCAATCTAATACAAGATAACCTCCTATATTTACTGTGAATTCTCTAGATAGGCATAGTGCAAAGAAAGGAGGAAAATTAAGGATTAATACATCATGAGCCACTAAGACACTAAGATAAGCATGCATAATCAAGTTAAGGCTTTTAATTATTTTAGATGGCTTGGTAGGAGAACCATCCAATTTTATCACTCCTTTAGACTAGGGCTCATATTTCAGACATATTAGATCAGCTATGGACTTTGGCATTATCGAGGTACTAACACTACTATCCACTAATAAATTGTACACCAAATAATTACCAATGATCACTAAAATATAAAAGGGAGTATTCTTGACCAATTTACCTAGTTGCCCTTCATTTGGTCCCTTGGTTGCATTGGTAAAGACAACATTCACATTTATTGGTGGCTTATTTGCAACATTGATTTTTTATAGTCCCTCTTAAATGATGTCTACCTAACTAGGAATAGAGAGCATGTACCACATTGGCAAACTCACATTGGACCTTTTCATTTATTCCACAATGTAGATGGGTGAAATGCCAACCTTTGGTTTTGCTTTATGGGCCAAAAATATACCTTAAGCTCATGAGTTTTGAGGGACCAAGACATTTCCATGATTCTGACCCCTTGGAGCTATTGGGACTTTTAGAATAGGAATAAGTCTAACTGGCTTGGATATTAAAGGAGTAATGGTAGGAGGATCCTTAATTGGTTCCTAGTTACCATCCATGTTCCTTATTTTCAATCTTGCATTTGATGCCACTGGAATATAATCCTGGCTAGAACTATCACGTTGATTGAGTGCATAAAAATCCTTTTTTTCATTCTTCACCATTGTTTCACCCAACTAGACTAGTCCTTGATTAGGCTTTTGACCTTGTTAAGGATATTCTATCTTGGTCATCATATCTACCTATGCATTTGGGCCTTGATATATTGATTGTACCCAAAGTTAGTATCATGTTACCATTGATTATTAAATGCTTGAGTGAAGTTAGTGGTTGGGAAAATGGATTTCCCAAAAGACTGATTTTAAGGCATGGTACCCTCATCTTTTTGGGCCACATTATATTTTAATAGGACCAAGGTATTGGAAGTGCTTAAAATATTAGGATTGTAGTTATTTTTCCTATTGTAACCATGCTACCCTTGTCCTTAGTTTTGACCTTGTCCTTGGTAGTTTACTTTGTACGGCCACCTATTTGCTATTGAGGTTCATATGAGCCTTGAAAAGGCCTATTGAAAACATGATGACTCTTAATATTTACTATCTCATTTCCCAATGATTGGAACATGTTATTAAACTCTTAAAAGTTCTTTTGATCTTGGAAATCATTAGATCCACTAGTGGAAGCTTTCTCTTGTTATAGTCTAGGTATTATAATAATTATTGGTGGAGGAATAACATCAAGTGGAGGGATATTAATTTAAGGTGGTCTAATTTTAGGAAATAAGGGAATTAGTGGTCTAGGCATAAGCTTGATAGCTTGAACCAGATAATTTTATGCTTTGATGGCTACCTCCTAAGCATCTACAGGTATATTCCCTCACATAGATTGGAACATCATTGCTATGTCACTATTTAAAGCCTTCAAATAGTAAAGGAAGGTAAAGTTAGGGGTTAGTATAACTAAGACTAGGATTCTATCACAAGTTTTTTGGAACTTTGTGTTTAAGTCTTGCATGAATTCATGAGGATATATCTTAATGGTAGTTAGTTGCTCTGCAAGTGATAAATAGTCATTTTTGTCCTCAAACCTTTTACACAAGGCTTCACCTAATTGGTCCCATTTTTGAATGGAATTAGTAGCAAGTATTCTATACTAATATAGGGACATTACATTGAAATATGTAGCTAATAATCTAATAGCTATATTTTCATCAATGACATTATGGATGTTACAAAAATTAGCTATCTATGAAGTGCTCAAAAGGTGTTATAGCTTGGTCTCTAGTATAATAAGGAACACTTTTAAGGGCTAAAATTAGGATAGGATCATATTGATCAAGGTCTAAGGGACTTTGGAAATTATAGGCCACAACGGGGAAAGGTATAGGGGTTACCATGGCTATAAAAGGATTTAATAAAGGTCCTCTTACAAGAGTAAGCCTTAGAATTGTCTTATGAGGAAAGGTCCCCTAATATGGATGTGTATTGGTAAACCTTCATATTTTTATTAAATTTAATGGTAGTTAAAAAAATTTAAAGGGAATATCTCTTAAATATAACCTTATTATCACCTTTGGCATGAGATGAGGTCACTATTATGCTACCATAAACTTGAATCTTCCTTTTGGAGTCACTAGATGTTCTTGCTTAGGAGCTTAACTACTACAAATTTAATCAATCCAACATCAACATTGATCAATATTACTTAAACTATGATCCCATCAAGAATGAAATAAATTGTTGTAGGTTTAATCTACACCCTTGAAGAGAGTTCTTGAGGATCCCTCTAATTGTGCTACATAATGGGAACAACCCTAGGATTTAGGTCACCTATAATGGGGTTAGACCTCTGGAGAAGGCTAGATTCCTCTTTATTCTCACCTAAACTAATATAAATCACTAATAAAAGGGTTATAAAGGGTTTAATAGATCATAAAAAGTTTGAAATTCAATTCATTAACATTAAAATGGACAATCATACAAGCTTGAACCCACACTAGATCATCATAAAATAATTATAGCTCACACAACCTCACAATCTCACTATTTGCATAAATATTTAATAGAATAGGTTCCAAGTAGAACACTAATATAGACTTAAAATTTATATTGAAAACACCTTCAAAGAAGAAATTAAAAGGATAGTAAATAAGGAATATTTTCCTTCACAAATTCACCATACACAAGCATACTACACACTAATTAAAGACAAGAGATAGGCAAAGAGTTAATTATATTATTTCAAAAGGTAATTGTTACAATATTTAGGTAGTGTTTAGCCATATCAAATGACCAAAATTTTACAAGATTCTCAATGAGTATCCTTATCCTAGAAAAGAATAAAAATTCTAAGAGCTTAGAACCCCCCACAATGGGGAAGTGAATAGGATTTATAAGAGAGGAGAGAGATAGAAAGAATGTGGGAGAATACCATCATAGATGGAACACATCTTAATTCATTAATTTAACTTGAGATTCCACCTCTTGCTCCAATGAATGCTTTGCCACATTTTATATAAATAAGGACACTACTCATATTTTACCAAATTGGAAAGGTTCATTAAGGCTCCAAGGATGCATTAAATACAATTATCTACAACTTTCAACCACTAGATCCTTTTTTGATTCCTCACACCATCTCCTATTGAAGACAAAAATTTCATGCTCATGGATCTGATAGAAACATGTATTTAGGCATTTTAAGTGGTTTCCTATAAATAATATGGTCATGTTGAAGGATGATGAACCTTTACATAATCACAGATATCCATCCTCAATCAAATATAGACCAAATATTTTCTATAGATGGAAAACAATTCTCTTTTAGTGGTTTTCTTATAGCCCTTTATATCGATGCAAACATACAAAATTCATATAATATTTTGATCTTAATTAGGTCTAAAATACCTATTTTTTCCTTTTAGTAACCATAAAAATTGAGATCTCACCATATATAGGTTTTTTTTGTAATAATGGTGAACATGGTCCCAAAATGAACCCTACAATCTACAAACCTTCAAACCAAAGCTATATATTGATCTTCAATGATGCCTTTTATATTATTTTAATTTAGATTCATCATTAGGTACTTTTAATGGTGTTTGATCATGATTTAATGGTGATGGAATGACCTTGTAAGACCTTTTTTTCCCTAGTTCAACCCTGGTCACATATTCATTCTCCCATCAAAAGTCCCTTCGTCTTTCAAATTTGAACCTCACTTGTTGATTTGATTTGTATGAGATGCCTAAAAGCTATTGATTCTATTGGGATCCTAATAATTTAATGACATTTGGAAATCTTTCACCTATCCCTAAGATACACTAACCTTTTGACTTTGTTGACACCATTGGATCATTATAAATGAATGAACATGAGCCCTTGATCTATATCCTCTAACTTTCTAACTTTAAGTCACACCATTCGATCATAATGTATGAATCAACATGAGCCTTCAATTTATTTGGGTTCAATTTAATTTTAGTTCTTACATATTATTTAATCATTCGTATGATTAAGCACTGATTATTGATCCAGCTCAGACCCACCTCCTTGTCAATTTGCCTTATACCCTTTGAACTTTACTTTAGTTGATTTGTACCATCATATAATGTCTAGCTTATATCTCTTCAAAGGGATTTAACCTAAGGACCTTTTGACTTGTTTTACCCTAGAGTGAACCATTAGTTATTATTTTTTAGAATGTAATCTCATGCAAACTATTAGATCTACCTAAAATTTAAATCTTTTAAGGACCTTTTGAACCTAAATGTCCTTTTTATAGAGTTTAAACTTGACACTCACATGGACATGTTTCTCTACAAGTTCCACTTTAAAGATCCATAACTTAGGCTAAAAAGCTAGCACGAACATGAAACTTGTAGAGGATGTTCTTGGCATGAATAACTTTGATTTTTCATGATTTACTAGTTGTATAAGGCTTTATAAGCACATTTATAAAATGTGTAAGTAAACTAGTCCATTTGTTCCTATATGATGTCTTGGTGATGGTCTAACTCACATAGGCTCATGCTAGGGACCTTTTAATGAACCTTTAAAGCTTTTTAATTATTTTATGAGGCTTATGCAAGCTTGTCCATGACTATGAATTTATTTAGTACCATGAAATCCACTTGAGAACTAGTTCACTGCTCTGTAGATAAATTAGTTTGCACTTTAAGCAAGCTTAAAGTGTTTAAAAATCTTTGTGAAATTTTTTGAGATCCTTAGGCCACTCATTCCATTTATAAATTTAGATCCTTTATACAGCATGAACTCTGATAAGCGCCTTTCCCCACACCAAGACCTCTAGAATTTTTACTATGATGTCAAACTCTATATGTGGGCCAAAATTTGGCCAATAGGTATTGTTACATTATCCTTGAGAGGGATTAGTTATAGGTCCATAAATCAATATTAAGTTATTTGTAAAAAAAAATTCACTACCTGGATGATCTTATAAATATAGTTGGTTTTAAAGGAATAAAACACACATTGCTCAAATGGTAATATTTTCATTGCATATAAATAATAGATATTAACTTATTTCAATTTAATCGAAAGAATTTACCAAGGACAAGAAGACATGTATGTAATATTATCCAATATTTTAATAATTCAAAGACATTTTCCATGAATAAAATATAGGGTTACCTCCAATTTGGGAATTTAAAGTGTCCATTAACATAATTGCATTATTTTCTCCAAATTTTAAGGTGTCACATTGTATAAATATAATCAATATTTAGGAAATTAAATTTAGTGGAAATGATTTCTTGGTAAAGCACTAATTCAGTTAAGTGTGTCTCCTTAGGGATTAATAATTGTATTCATTTATAATAAGGCATAAGATTTATATTTGTAAATTAATAACCAAAAAAAAATCACTATAAAAAAACTAGTATCTAATTCCTAAGATCAATAATTTATTTAATCAAATAAAAGGGGGAAACCATATTTTATGTTATAGATATTTGTTTAGGATACCATGAATTAAAAATTAATGAATACTATGTTCACAAGACTATTTTGAAATTGGTATAATTATTATGGTTCACAATTATTCCATTTGGTTTGAAAAATGTTCATGTTGCACGCACGCACGTGCGTGCGCGCGCGCGCGCACACACACAGACACACACACACACACACAACATAGTTTGGGATTATTTCAATAATTCCATCTTGGTATTTTTGGATGATATCCTGATCTACTCTCAAAATGGATAAGAAAATGAACATAGTTTATGCCTATTTTTTTAGAAGTTGAGGTATAAAAAACTATTTGGAAAGATTTCAAAGTGTTCATTTTACAAAGATGATATTCACTATGTGGGATATATAATCTAAAGTGATTCAATTATAATTGATCAATTCAAGAACAAGGTAATTAAGGAGTGGTATACACCCAAAATGTTTCATGGGGATTACAAGGTAATTTACCCTTTTTTTATATAACTTATATAGATTTGAAAATCCCATAACACCTCTCTAATGAAAAAAAAATTATATGATATTTTTTTTTAAAGGGGTAAAGATAATATTAATAAGTAAAGAGAAGCATTACAAGAAGAATGGGGGGTAAAAACCCCCAGAAGAAAGCAACAAAAATTGAAAAACTAGGCACATGCCCAACTAGACAATATTATGAACCTCCCTATCAGCCTCAAAAATTCTTTCCAAATCAGAATGCAACGTTGGGGAGAGAGACCCCTAATCCTCAATGTTTCCACCATCTAAATGGCCTGATGCCCATTTATCCAAAAAATCCACTACCTTGTTCCATTCACGTGGAATGTGAGCAAAAGTAACACTATCCATAAGTGAGAAAATATGCAAAATTTGTTGCACAATCAGAGATAGTTGTCAATTGACATCCACCACTTTACTCTTAATGAGTAAGTTAATCAAGACTTAAGAGTCTGATTCATAGATAATCCTATGCCAACCTAACACCTGGGCCTTCTCAAGGGCATAAAGAATGGCCTGGCCTTCCATCATGTTAATGGTTTGCAGCCCCTCAAGAACCACAAAAATAAAAATCACTGTACCTTCAAAATTGCTTCCTATCCCTCTAATACCCATGGATCCCAGATTACCTCTAGAGGAACCATCTATATTGATCTTGAGAATCCCATTAGGGGGCATTGCCATTGACCAATCTTGATAATCTACTCCTTGACCTGCTTGCTCCTCCTGACACATGCTGACTTACCAATTAACTATTGGAATCCAAGTCACGCCACCACCTGAGCATCTTATTTGGTCAAAGGAAGGTAGATCATGCTCTTTTCTTGGACAATTTTATGGATCATCCCCACCACTTTATACCATACTTGTTGCACCATGACCCTCAACCCCCCAAAAAATTGCCTATTTCTCTCAAGCCAGATCTGCCAGAATACAAAAATGGGGCTACTCAGCCATATGTCCTATAAGAAGGGCATCCTTGAGGGGGGTTATCCCATTAGATTCCATAAATCAACCATAGATTGAGCATGAAAACATGGGCACTGCCAAACATCCCACCAATAATGCCAGAGTTGCAAGGCAAAGGGGCATCACAAAAAAAGGTGTGCTGAATCCTCCTTGGCTGCTCCACACATAACACATAGTGAAGGGCATTAGAAACATCACTTCTAGATATTTTCCTAGGTCAAGCACCTATTCCAAGCTAGCATCCAAGCAAAATAGTTGCATTTAGGCCATGTGAATTTATTCCAAACCTGTCTCCACCAATGCACTTCCCCCCTGCCCATCTCTGAAGAAGTAAATCCTAATATCCAGATGAAACTATGTAAGCTCCCTTGGGATTAGGATACCAAGCTAGCTCATCCTCCTCTTGAAGAGTACTATAGTGACACCTAGAAAGGATGCTCAACAGCTTCTCATTCTCTTCCTGCATCCCATTAATAGGCCAAGTTTTAGGATCTTTCTAGTAAGCTACCTCCACTTGTCCTTGTGTAATGTAAACTTTGAAGTCACTCACCCAAGACTAGCCAGCATCAAAGAAACTTTAACAAAGGTTCAAAAAATTTGGAAACTAAGAAATGATGGGAGGATAAAAATCCTAAGAGTTAAACCAAAAGAGAGCCTTGGATCCTTGTTTACAAATCTAGGATAGGCCATCCTTGATGAGAGCAGCACCTTTTTTGAGAGTACCCCATATTACCAAACCTTTCTTAATAAGTAGATAGTGAGGAATGTCCTTCTCAATGGTTCCAGAGTAATACTTCTATGAGAGAATTCTAGCCCAAGCTTTGTCTTGTTCGGTGCACCATCACCAATAAAGTTTGGCCACCAAAGTAATACCATTTAAGTCTATTTGCCTCAGACTGAGCTTGCCATATTGTTTGGGGCTGCAGATAATCTCCCATTTAATAAGGCTCCATTTAGTGGAGTTTAGACTTCCAGCCCATAAGAATTGTCTGGTAACCAAATCAAACTCCTTAACAATTCCCATCGGGGCAACCTGGAGCATACACCTATAAATAGGTAAAGCCTACACCACAAATTGGATAAGTTACACCTGACCTACAAAGGATAACCACTTGTGTGTCCAATGATTCACTTTCACCTAAGATTTCTCCAAAATAGTCTGCCAAGATTCTTTGGATGTACGGCTAGTCGAGATAGGGATACCCAAGTAAATCAGGGGGGAGTCCCAATCTAAAAATGCAGAGTCCTCACTATACACTACTGAATAGGGCCCAGAGAGTTGAAGAATACTATGGACAACTTATCTTTATTGACCTTTTGTCCTAAGGCCATTAGATAAACATTAAACACCTTACATAAATTAGCAGCTTCAGTCATTGTGGCCATGCCCATAAGGGCAATGTCATTAACAAATTATAGGTGTGATTGTGTCAGTAATTATCCTCCCCATCACCATCCTTAGATATGTCCTTCCTCTCTGTTCCTATTGATCAACCTCCCCAAACCTTTAGGAAGGAGAATAAAAAAGTACGAAGACAGAGGATCACCTTGTCATAGCCCTCTTGTAGTACCAAAAAGCTCTGTGTGTTTTCCATTGATAAGCACTGAGAAGGAAGCCGAGGAAATGCAGCTCATGACCCATTGAGTCCATTCCTCCACAAAGCCAAAAGCACTAAGAACCTTCTATAGGAATGACCATCTAACCCTATCAAATGCTTTGGCCATGTCTAATTTAATGAACATCACCTTATCTTTTGAGCTAGCCATGGAGTGAATGGACTCAACAATAATAACAATACCATTTAGGATTTGCCTGCCTTCCACAAAACCACTCTGCTCTTCTGAGATTGCATCACTCAACCCTCTTTTTAACCTATCTGCAATGATTTTAGATATAATTTTGTAAACAACATTGCAAAGGGATATAGGGCAGAATTGACTTAGCCTATCAGCACCTTTGCATTTGGGTATGAGAGTAAGATAGGTCGCATTTATAGCCTTAAGAATTTTCTTATTCCATTGAGATTCTTGGACAATAGCTAAAAGGTCATGTTTGATGATATCCCAAAATTCTTGGTAGAATTCAACTGGGAAGTCGTTAGGTCTAGCTGCTTTCCCTTTTTTCATCTGAACAATGGTTTCCTCAAGCTCTCCAAGTGTGATTGGTTTCATTAAATTTTCATTCATTTCATGCATCACCAATGACAGAATGTAAAAGAGAACCTGAGCTTCTTCCAGTGATTCCCCATTAGCATCTTCCCTGAAGAGAGTAGAGAAGTACTGCACTACCTCCTCTAAAATTACTAGAAAGGAGTTAAGCCACTCACCTCTTTCATTGACCAGGGCTAAAATAGAGTTTCCATGTCTCCTGGCTTTGGATGAATTGAAGAAAAAGGATGTATTTTTATCCCCCTCCTAGAGCCATTCAACCTGAGCTTTTTGCTTCCAAAAAATTTCCTCCAGTAGCTCACATTCCTCCAGGTCTTTCATAGCTTGTGTTTCTTCTTGTATTAAGTCTTCAATTAGTCCTTATTCCCTTATTATTCTCATGATACCATCAAGCTTGGTTTGTGTAGTAGCCTTAGCATGGAAAATGTTCCCAAAAATTTGGTGATTCCACCACTTGAGCTTGTACGTCACATATTGCAATGTTTTGTCAAAAATGTACATTCTCGTACCATGGGCAGGCCTACCCCAATGCCACCAATTGGCAACACACTCATGTAGAGATTGATCCCATAGTCACATGAGTTGAAATTTGAAGGAAGGAGAGTGTGAGTGATACTCTGAGACACTATTAAGCTTGATGGTCCAATGGTCCAATCCTCTCCAGTCTAAAATTTTAGACCTTGTAGACCACATACCTCCAACGCAAAAAGCTAAGACCAAAAAATGGTCAAGTCTCTTAGCTATGCAATGTTTCCCACTCCTGCGGTTATTCTAGGTAAACTATCGATTTTAATCATAAGTGTGAAAAATATTTTACTAAGACTAAATAGTTTTTTAATTCTAATATTATTTTGATGGTACACATATAAATGGAAATTCTTATATCTAGAATAATTACTCAATAAATAGGTTAGGAGTGTTGACCCAAGATGACCAAGTTCGAACTTATGAATCACATAATTTATAAGAGTATGCAAATAATTATACTACTCATGATTTATAATTAACAATGAGTGTCCATGTGATCAAGATGTAGAGTAATCCTCTTAGGTAAGACATTAAACTAATATTGAATCATAGGTGCCTTAAAAATATCTATAATTAAGATAACTTGAATTATTAGAATGTTATATGTTTAAAATTATTTAGTAATTATGAAATAAATATTTCTTGTGCTAATGGAAAAAATAATTGGATAGTCAATTCTCTCAGATGGCATAAGTATTTGGTTTGTGATATATTGATTTAATTTATATTTCAAATATTTAGTGTTAAATAAATAACATAGTAATTAATTCTATAAAAAAATTCTTGGAGTTGAGAATAATTATTCTGAAAAGGAAGTGTTTTAAGTAATATATATACTTATATCATTTCAGTGAAATATATTTATACCATCTTTAAAAAAAATAAAAATATATATATTTTGGATTAAATACATATGGCTGTTCATTATTGACATTTTGGGGTAATCAAGATAAGTCATGAACTTAATTTTACTTATGGTTGAACATGAAATAATATGTGTCACACTTATTTTTAAAGTGTCTTGAGTAGAAAAGAGTAAAAGAAGAAAAATGTGACCTTTGAAGATGATTATATCATCATGATGTCCTAGAGATCAAGTGGGTAATTATTTCCATGGATTTAAATTTTAGGTTACATAAATCATGCAATAAGAGTCATTAATCCTTTGATTAGTTGAAAAAATAACCAAAGTATCTCACTTTATGACCTTAGAGGATAATTATATCCTAATGATTTTCCAAAGAACAAGCAAACAATTATTTCTATGGATTTAGACTTTTGGTTTCCAAAATTATGAAATAAGAGTCATTAGTTCTTTTATTAGTTGAAAAACTAACCAAGGTATAACACTTAATTCCTAAAAACTAATAATAATTCTCCTATTTTTACATGAAGATTGTGAACTGGGTTTTTTGTCTTCATAGTGCCCCTAAAACAATCATTTCAAACAAGGATAATATTTTCACATAAAGGCTTTTGATATCCATAAAAATATACTTTCAAACAATATTAAACTTATTCTTACCATCCTAAAAAATATGGGTAGACAAATAGGGTTAACCAAATGACTTAATACATACTATAAATATATGTCATGGATTATAAAATAAAATAAAAAATATTTTATAAATTTATTATAGTATTCATATACTAAATATGACTATATTCAAGGTTATTTAAAGAGATAAGTTTAATATTACTCTTGGTTTGGATGGTTTCAAAAACATAATAATAACAAGGTATGGAATGTTGCAATAATATTAATATTAGATGATGATCATTAGGAAAATGTTTAAATAAACATATGGAAAAGAAAAATGTTATGTATATCCTATAAATGTTAATAGATTATTTTATATAAGGGATAAGGTGTTCCTTTGGGTCATCCTCATTTAGGTGTCCAAATTTACTCTTTATTTTGTGGGACCATTTGATATTATAAAGAAGATAATTCATGTTGATTATATACTAGCTCTTCCTCTTATCTCTTATATTTATGATTTATTTCACATTTTATTTCCTAGAAATTATGTTTTTGATACCAGTAGTTTTTAAACAAGAGAAAAATATATGTTGAGATTAGAAAATTAATTTAGTTGGGACCATTACAAACCTTACATTATTGCAACATTAATATTTAGAATACGTATGTTTGATATGTATTAGTTTAGTGGAACCAATTTAGTGAAATATTGATATAAATTAGGCTTTCTTTCATAGAAAGTACCATTAATTTTTTATATAATCACTAGGACATATTGTTGAGGGGAGGTTGTGACATTCTCATTTTAACACCCCTTGTCTTATATATCAAATAATTGAAAAATAGTTGATGTAATAAAATTACCAATTAAACATTTGATGTAATATGTTTGATAGTGTTATGATGAAATTTGTATGAAGACATAATCAGTTACTATTATAAGATATTATTTTAGCCACATTCTTCCATTATTTGATTAATGTTTATATATGATTTTATCTTGTCCAATAATTTATTTTATTATTAGTACTATTGATTCTATTATACTTAAGGTACCAAAATATAATAGGATAGGTTGATACTAATTATGCCAACCATTAAAATTATTTACAAACATGGATAAGTGGTGTTAATACATGAGAAAAATAAGAACAATACTTAGAATGGTCTAGTTAGTGTGGTCCTTATAGTTTGGATAGTTATATGATTCTAGTTGTATCACCTAAGATTATATTCTTCATCATTCTCATTTTATCATTAAACTTTTTATTTTCCTTACTCCTTTATTTAGCACATTTTTTGTATTATTATCACTTTATGTTTTAGTGTTTGGGCTGGATTTCATTTGTTAGCAAGGAACATAGGCATTTTTTCCACACTTTGAGTTTATAGAATAGGCAATGATATTACTATTTTTTCATATATATATATATATATGTAATTCATGTTTATCATTTTTTTATGATGGTTGGAAGTATTTATATCTTATGGTTAAGAGACTTGGACAATTTCACTATTCTCCAAACCTTGTATGGTTTGGTTTTTAAAATGATCAATTCCCATATGTCATGGAGTGGTAGATGAGTTAACCTTTTACTTATATTCAACATGGATTATTACAAGGATGAAATTAACTTAATTTATAACCTAAGAGACCTTGGTGTATAATCCTAATATTTATAAAATTATAGTTATTTATTGTGGTATTAGTGTGTTTTTGTGTACATAGATCATTAATTCATATTATGCTCTTATTTGAACATTTTATACTTGTGTTAGACCAAATTTCCATTTTAATACTTTATATATTCATTATAATTTTTTTCACTTCAATTTGGGTCTATGATAATACCACCATGCAATAAAAAATTCTTGGACAATTACATGTAAATAATTTATTTCTTTGCATGATTTTTTATGGGTTCAAGATGTCAAACACATTTTTGTTAGGATTTTAAGTTAGCTTTCCAAGATTAACTTTTAATTCTTGTTTTTTACCAAAATAAATCCATATGATTTTACTAATGACCAAGATTTACCATTTGATATTAGTAACTTTTGCTTCATGGGTCTCTTTCCCTTTCCCCAGATTTACTGATCTTTTGTGTCTTATTTATCATATTCCACACCTTTTCAACTGTTGGGTTGTGCGAATAGATGTCTTAATTTAAATTAAATAAGTTTATATACAGAAAATAATGTTAATTAGTTTATGATATGCATGGATTAGAATTATAATCCCATGTTATACTCTACTTTTATTACTCGCTACCATTTTATTAAAGTGTATGTACCCATTCTACAAAAAATAAATAATAACAAAAGAATGTGTATAGTTTAATAATTAATTGCATCACATGCATATAAATTATTATTGGGATATTCATATTATGGTAGACTACATGCTAGATTATATTAGTGATGATTTCCAATTTTTATGCTCTTACAAGGTTTAATAGAGTGAATCAAGGTCTATAGAAATGATAATAAAATATTTAATATTTAAAAATTAATTATATAAAATGATAGGTTTATAATAATAACAAATAGATGAAGTTTCTCACTAAATTTTATGAGGATTTGACACTACCTGACCAAATTCAAAATCTACTACCAAAATCAATCCTTACCTTTCAAAATAAATTCATATGATATTTTTACTTCCAAAATTGATAAATTTAGTTTTAACTATATTTATACACTAATTTGATTAATAGAATTACTTTAGGACTAATTTTAGACCACTTTTTAATATATTTAAGCCTCTAATATCTCATATGTGGGTTATAGTTTAAGTATTTGTCAATGAACACCCTTTATATATTACAATAATTTTAATGATCTAATTGTTTTAAAATTTAAACTATGTTTATCTTTATACTAGTATATTTAGATTAAATTTATCTCATGAAACCCCATTTTATGATTATTATAGTTTCTCTTTACCATTTTGTACATTTTGGTCAACCAACATTTATTCACATAATCCTTCTAAGTTTTAGTTCCCAAATTATATATTTAATCCTCATTTTATCCATGGTTTATATTAAGTAACTTAATTTTTAATTCTCTTTTTCACTAAGGGTTATCCCTTGCTAGTATGAATCCAATTTATCTACATTTTTATTACTTGCTTATACATAATTATCCCTATCTACTTATGTGTTGTTTAAAAATATTTATTTATTTATATATTTACATATTATTACTCAAAGGTAGAATAAATCTAAGTCCCCTAGTAGGTGATGTGATAGATTTCATTCTAAACTAGTTGATTTTGTGGACCTTCCTTTGACATGTACTCATGTTAATTTCAAAAAGTAGATGGTAATTAATAGTAATATTGATGTTATTTTTTATATACAAATGGATGAAAATATCAATTATTTATATTCGATTTAAACTAACATGGTGGAGGACAACAAGGAAAGCAATGGAATAAAAAAGGTAGAAGACTCCCAATTTTTTGAATTTGAGATTGGGCATGAAAAATAGACTATGGTCAGTAGTATAAAACAGGATGCATGGGAAGGTTTAAATGACTATGGGATGAAAATAAAACCAAATTTAATAAAATATAATATTAAATCATTGACCCATTAGTTTAGGTAACTATAAAGGGGTCCACACTATACAAAGGTTTTATTTTAGGCTAAAATACCACATCCTTGTCTTAGGTAGATAGGGTTTTAATAAAGTGACCAAAGGGTAAATATTATTTTTAATTTCATCTTGAAAATTTTCTATAAGATAAGTATTGGGTACATGTACCTAACACACTTATATAAAAAGCAAACCAAATAATAGAAAATTCCCTTTACAAAAAGTAAGCAGCTTCATACCCAACATTGACCACCGCAAGAAGTGGGCCAATCATAGATGGAAAATCAAAGGGAAAATTGAGGCAGTATACCTAACCAATAATTTATTCTTTATCAAATTCAATAATAAAGAGGACTATTTTAGAGTAATAATGAAATGGCCCTCGTTCATAGGAACATTTAGTGTTTCTCTAAGGTGATGGAAAGTTGGTGCCAACTTGAGAAGCCCAATAATGAAATATATTCTCATGTGGGTCTCACTCCTAGAAATTTTTCTTGAATACGTAGATCCTAAAGTTATCTATGACATATCAAGGGCTCTTGGCCAACCCATCACGATTATCGTAGTCACCAAATTTTACATAAGAATGGTGGTAGCCAGATTTAGGTATTTATTCCTCCATACAAAACCCTTCTCCATTCCATTATGCTAAAATATAAATTTGGAGTTTGGTATCAATGTATTGAATATGAAAATATGACATTGATATGTAATAAGTGAAACATTCTCAACTATGACTCAAAATATTGCCCAAATATCCATAAAACACCCTAGGCAATAAAATTGGTTTAGACAAGAAAATTGTCCTTGGTAAGCATGCTATAATAGAATGGGAAAGTAATCGACCCTAGTAATCCTAGGATGGAACCTTTGAAATAATTTATAGATCGAACCCCAACCCTTGCTAGAAACATAGTCTCAACATTGAAATACATTATCATAAACCCAAAAGTGGTCACCTCCCTTGATATAGGGATGGATATCCCTAGGAAAAATATCACCAAATAGTGTCGGGAACCTATTACATCATCTCTTTAATATAGTCTACCCACCATGCATAATCTCTTATGTATAATAAATATGGGTGAATTAGACTAGACCCAAAGAGCATCTCTCATTATTGAACTAGTGAGATGTATCCCTTTAGAGTATCTCCAAAGCAAAATCCCCATGTTCTTATAAAAATAAATAGAAGGAACCACATGCTTGGGATGTGAAGCTAATTCAAAAAAGGTAAAAGACACCCTAGGTCAGGGAAGTGAATCTAATTTAGAAAAAGTAGAAGACACCATGACTCAAGAAAGCAGAGCTATTATAAAAAGAGTAGAATCCCCCCCAAAGTAAATAGGTTAGTGTTTTATGGTCACCCAATCTCAAGAATAAAAGGGTGAGGAAGAAATTTAGACCCAAGCTAAAATAAAAGAAGGTAAAAATAAGACTAAGTTTAGGGATGGACCCAAGCATTCTGGTAAGAATCCAAAGCATTCTGGGAAGAAGGAAATAACTAGTAAAATAGCCAAGGGTAGTCAAAGAACCCTTAAAATCCATTTCACTGGATTCAAATAATTTAACTCATTTATTGGAATGTAAAGGGGTTATACAACCCCATAAAACATAAGGTATTTAAGAATATGATAAAAATGAATGAGCCTTAGGTTATTATCTTGTAAGAAATAAAAATGTTAGAAGAAATGTTTGAAAAGTGCATTAATAAAATATGGGGTAGGTCCAACCACATTAGTGTAATATATAAAAGGGCCTTAGGTATAATTATAACTCTATGGAACTTAAAATAACTAGAAGAAGAAGTTATTATCAAAAACATCAACCATTTGGCTATTATTTTATAAAATAAACCATCAAAATAAGATTGAATAGTTTCTAACATCTATGCCCCCAATTTCAGAATGACAAGGAGGAAAATTTATGTGGATTTGGCGACATTTAGAAAACTCAGTAATCACTAGAAATGGTTAGTGACTAGATATTTCAAGTTCACCTTAACCCCATTGGAAAAGAAGGGTCTATTGACATATATTTTTAAAATCAAGGTAGAGATTAATTTCATCTCAGAGGTAGCTCAAATGTAACCCATTACTATGGATAAGTAGGAGAATAGGCATAGATCTAATATAGGAAAGGATTGATAAATTATTAGTGTCTTTAAATTGGGATATCATCTATTTCAGCTCTTTATTTTCTATTCTTTGAATCAGTTTAGACCATAAACCTATCATATTTGAAGGGGAAATGGTCCCCAAACTTAAAAATATCCCCATTAAGTTTGAAAACATGTGTCTTCATCACCCCATCAACCCAATATCTATGAATCTATAAGGTCTTGGTGGCAAGATAATTTCTCAGAAATGAATATGTATATCTTAGTCAAGAAAATTAATCATTTGAAGACTAAATTACAAATATGAAATAAGGTCTTCGATAAAATTTTATTTCAAAAGGAATAGATATAGGAGGACCTTAAAAAAATTGAAGATTATTTTTTTATTCATGGCTCTAATGAACAGTCTTGTGTTAAGGAAAAGGAAATATTCAACAGTTACCACAAACTAGAAGTAAAATAAGAAGACTTTTGGAAATATAAATCTAGAATCTTGTGGCTAAAGGAAGGGGATAGAAACATAAATTTATTCCACCTAGAGGATTCTATAAATAATAATATATATTTGATCTCTGAGCTTATATTCTAAAATTAAAGGAATTACAAGGACCCCAAGGATATTTTAGCCCAAATCATTTCTTACTTTAGAAATTTGATAAAGGAAAATAACACACCCGAGGTTAATCTGGACAAAAAACTTATGCGCAACATCCAAATATTATTAATATAGGCTAAGAATGTGGAATTCCTAAATACTTCATCAAATTATGATATCAAATTAATGGTGTTCTCAAGGGAAGGAGGTAAGGCCCCAAACATAGATGGTTTCCCTATTTTATTTCAAAAAAATTGGGATATAATACACTTGGAGGTGGAAGTGGTAGTTTATAAATTTTTAAGAGCTGGTACTATACTAAAGTATGACAATCTTGCCCTTCATTAAATAATTATCACAAGTTTAAAATTTTGACCTATTTGACATGACCATTTATCTTATTTGAATACTATCATATTTAGATCAAATTTATCTCATGAAACCCCATTTTATGATTATTATAACTTCTCTTTACCACTTTGTACATTTTGTCAAAAAAATTTGGTTAACCTACATTTATTCACAAAATATTTCTAAGTTTTATTTACCATATTACATATTTAATCTATGGTTTATATTAAGTAATTTTTCTTTAATTCTCTTTTTCACTACATGTTATCCCTTGCTAGTATGAATCTAATTTATCTACATTTTTCTTACTTGGTTATACATAATTATCCCTAGATACTTGTGTGTTGTTTAAAAATATTTATTTATTTATATATTTACATATTATTACACCAAGGTAGAACAAATATAAGTCCCCTAGTAGGTGATGTGATAGATTTCATTCCAAACTAGTTGATTTTGTGGACCTTCCTTTGACTTGTACTCATGTTAATTTCAAAAAATAAATGGTAATCGATAGTAAGATTTATTTTATTTTTTTATAAAAATGAATAAAAATATCAATTATTTGAAATAAATGTCAACTAACATGGTGGAAGACAACAAGGAAAGTAATGGCTAAACAAAGGTAGAAGACTCCTAATTTTTTGAATTTGAGATTGGGCATGAAAAATAGACTAGGGTCAATGGCACAAAGGAGGATGCATGGGAAGGTTTGAATGAATCATGGGATGAAAATAAAACCAACCTGAATAAAATATAAGATCCAATCATTGACCCATTAATTTAGGTAATTGCAAAGATGTCCCCACTATAAAAAGGTTTTATTTTAGGATAAAATACCTCATCCTTATCCTAGGAAGATAGGGTTTTGAGAAAGTGATTAGAGGGTGAATATTATTCTGAATTTCATCTTGAACCTTCTACCTAAGACATCAAGTATTAGGTACATGTCCCTTACACACTTGTATAAAAATTAGACCAAGTACTAGAAAATTCTCTTTTAGAAAAAGTGAATAGCTTCAGACCCAACATTGAACCCCTCAAGAAGTGGGCCAATCATATATCGACACCCAAATGGAAAATTGAGGTGGTATCCCCAATCAATGATTTATTATTGATCAAATTCAATAATTAGGAGGACTATTTTAGAGTACTAATGAAAGGGCCCTGGTTCATGGGAAAATCTAATGTTTATCTAAGGTGATGGAAAATAGGTACTAATATGAGAACCTCAACAATATAAGATATACTCATGTTAGTCTCACTCCTAGAACTTTTGATTGAATACTAAGATCATGAAGTTATCTTTTACATATCAAGGGCTCTTGGTCAACCCATAATGATTGACTTGGTCACTAACTATCATTAAAGAATGGTTTTAGGTAGATTTTAGGTACTCATTCCTACACACAAACCCCTTATCCATTCCATTATTCTAAAATATAAATATGGAGTTTAGTCTCAATGTATTGAATATGAAAATACAGCTTTGATATGTAATAAGTGCAACATTCTCAACCATGTCTTGAAAAATTTCCCAAATATCCATCAAACACCTAGGCAACAAAATTGGTCTAGTTAAGAAAATTGGCCTTGGTAAATATGCTATAATATATTGGTAATGTCATCAACCCTAGAAATCCTAGGATGTAACCTTTGAAATAATTAATAGCTCGATCCCCAACCCTCACTAGAAGCATAGTCTCAACATTGAAAAACATTATCATCAGCCCAAAAGTGGAGGCCTCCATTGATATAGGGATGGTTATCCCTAATTAAAATATAAAAAGAAATTATGGGGACCCTATTCCCTCATATCTTCAATAGAGTCCATCCACCATGTATAATCTCTTAAATATAATAAATATGGGTGAATCAGACCAAACCCAAAGAGCATCTCTCATTATTGAAATGATGAGATGTATCCCTTTAGAGTATCTCCTAATAAAAATACCCATGTTCTTGAAAAATTAACAAAAGGCACCCTAGGTTTGGGATGTGAAACTAATACAAAAAAATAATAAGACACCCTAGGTCAAGGAAGTGAAAATAATTTAGAAAAAGTAGAAGACACCTTGACTCAGGGAAGTAGAGCTATTTAGAAAAGTGTAGAATCCCCCAAAATTAAATAGGTTAGTTTTATATGGTCACCCCATCTCAAGATTAAAAAGGCGAGGAAAAGAGTTATGCCCAAGCTAAAACAAAAAAAGGTAAAAATAAGACTGAGTTAAAGGATAGACCCAAGCATTCTAGTAAGACTCCAAAGCATCTAGTTAGGAAGAAGGAAATAACTAGTGAAATAGCCAAGGGTAGTAAAATAAACCTTAAAATAAATTTTAATAGATTAAAAAAATTAAAATCATTTCTTGGAATGTAAGGGGGTTAAACAACCCCATAAAACATAAGTTATTTAAGAATATGATAAAAAATAAAAATGTCAAAATAAATGTTTGAAAAATGAATCAATAAAATATGGGGTAGGTATAATGACATAAGTGTAATATCTAAAAGTGCCTTAGCTATAATTTTAAATCTATGGAACTTTCAATAACTAGAAGGAGAAGTAATTATCAAGAACATCAACCATTTAGATATTATTTTCTAAATTAGACCATCAAAAGAAGATTGATTTTTTATAACATCTACATCCCCAATTTCAAAATGACAAGGAGAATTTTTTTTGAGGACTTGGCGACATATATAAAACTCAAGAATCACTAGAAATGGTTAGTGACTAGATATTTCAACTCCACCTTGATCCCAATAGAATAGAAGGGTGTATTGACATACTTTTTTGAAAGCATGGTAGGGATTAATTTCATCTCAGAGGTAGCTCAAATGTAACCCATTCATTTTGATGAATAAGAGAATAGTCACAAATTTAATTTAGGTAAGGCTTGACAAATTATTGGTGTATTTAAACTAGGATATCATCTATTCTAACTCTTTGTTGTTTCTTCCTTGAATCAGTTTAGATCATAACCCTATCATTTTTAAGGGTAAATGGTCCCCAAACTTAAAAATATCACCTTTAAGTTTTAAAACATGTGTTTTCATCAAGCCATCACCCCAATTTATATGAATCTATAAGGTCTTGGTGGCAAGACCCTTTCTCAAGAATGGATATGTACATCTTAGTCAAGAAAATTAATCATTTGAAGGCTAAATTGAAAATATGGAATAAGGAGATCTTTGGTAAAATTTTCAATCAAAATAAATATATATATGAGGAGCTTCAAAAAATCAAAGATCATTTTTTTATTCATGGGTCTAATGAACAATCCTACATAAAGGAAAAGGAATTACTCAACAGTTACCACAAAATAGAAATAAAAGAAGAAGGCTTTTTGAAATGGAAATATATATGCTTGTGGTTGAAGGAATGGGATAAAAACACAAAGTTATTCCACCCATAGGATTATATAAATAGAAATAAAAATTTGATCTCTGAGCTTATATTATAAAATAGAAGGAAATACAAGGACCCCAAGCATATTAATGCGCAAATCATCTCTTACTTTAGAAATTTGATAAAGTAAAATAGGTCACCCAAGGCTAATCTAGAATAAAAACTCTTGCAAAACATCCCAATATTATTAACATAGGCTACGAATGTGGAGCTCCTAAAGCCTCCATCAACTGATGATATCAAATTAGTGGTGTTCTCAATGGAAAGAGGTAAGGCCCCAAGCCCAAATGATTTCCCTCTTTTCTTTCAAAAAAATTGGGATATAATACACTTGGAGGTGGAATCGGTAGTTTTTGAATGTTTAAGAGCTAGTACTATCCTGAAGTATGAAAATGTTTCTCTTCATTTAACAATTCCCATAAATTTAAAATTCTAACCTAGTTAACTTGACCATTTATCTTATTTGAATTGAAAATTTCAACATTCAATATCAATAATAGGTGTGTTGTCTTTTTAATTAGGTTTGTGTAGTAGTCTCTTTCTTGGTAGTTTCCTTATTTTAAAAATTCTTATATTGGTCTTACCAAACCAAAGAAACCATCCTCTATTTTTATCTTATACCTCTATTCATCAAATTATCTATAAGGTATCCCACTTGGTATCTTTTTGAAACCAAAATATCTACAACTAATAAATTATTTTTATTCAAGTGTCAATTTTAAATAAACCATACAACTACTAGCTATGAGGTAGCAACCCACTTACACCTTAATCCTGCTTCAATTCCTATTAATTGTGTTTGATGACACTTAATCTCCTTATGATTCTAAACCTATAAAAAGAATATTTTTCTTTATTCTTTAAAATGTATTATATTCTAAACTTGATAGTTTCTCTATTCGATATATTCTATTTTATATACAACTACATATTCTCATTAATATCCTTTTTCTTCATTATAAGCTATGGTTGGATCTAAATCTTTTTTAAACAAAACATTATTCAAAATTGATAGCATTTCATATATTGCATAGGAATCCATGAAAATAAAAAAATATAAACATTTATGAATACATATAATTAACCAAAGTAGATTATCAATGAGTAAAATGGTGTACAATCTACATATATCTTTGCATGAAGGCTCCAATTTTCATAGAATGATAATCTAGTAAGTGTAATAGATGATGATAAGTGAATAAGATATGACATATACTATGAAATGTAGTCATATGACTTATATGCACAAGTAGATGATTTTTAATAGTGCATAAATAAATATCACACTAGAAACTATACTTAAATCATGGATATGGTTGTTCAAAGATATAAGAGGATTATCTAGATTAGAGATGTTATGGATAACTCTATTGGTGTGTATATTTATGTAGGCATAAAATTAGACATGTGATTTAAAACTATGTTGATCACATTAAAATCACAAATACTCCAACCAATGTGAGGAAATAGTCAATGCATAATGCTACCAATGGATAACTCAAAGCCAAATCAATAGAGGATTTCTTGAATTATTAATGTGTGAATTTTCACTTGATGCATAATAGATTTAGATGATTTTAATATCTCACCAGTGTTATATAACTTGAATATTTTGAAATAAGATCTATGTAGGATTTTACACCATTAAGAGTATCACCAAACAAATCAAAACCATAATAGTAAAACATACATAAATAGAGAAGATTTCCACTATCTATGTATAACACAATGATTGTGTATAACTGTCACATTTTTTTTAAATATAAGAGGATCTTATTAGGGAAAAAATATTTATTAAACTCAATAAAAAAAGGTCTTTCATCTACAATTATATTATATCTTAACTGATTATAGATCCTCTATATAACTCAATCTATATTCCTTAAACAAATTCTTCATTCTCTATCCCTATAATGACTAGTTATCCAACCCGAGAGGATACAATTTGAAAAAAATCACTTATTTATTAATAAATTTAAAGATATATTATAAAATATTACCTTTATAATAGTTTTCTAGTTCCACTTCATTAGTAAAACACTTTCAACTCCTACTATTATGGTGCTCCTCCAACACTAAATTCTGCATCTTTGTACCCAATCATACAAATGAGATTACAATATATATTTATGAAATTTATGAGTATATATATATATGAGTATAATGGATCATTTTAAATATAAAAAATATTATATTTTATTGATAAAAAATCCAAAATTATATTTAAACTTATTTACAAGCCTAAATTCTTTATTCGTCTTCTCTAACCACTCATACTCATGTTTTCTCCATGATTACATGATTTGACCTTATATGGGTTTGTTTAATTTATTTGACCCTTATATATGTGACTAGAAAAATTATGTAATTATAAGTTTGGATTTTTCTAATAATATACCAATATTACCTAACTAGTTTGCATCTCTCTAACAACCTTTCCACCTTTTGGGTTCCTTAAGTATAGGCTTAGTTTCTAGATTCTTATTAGGATGGATTGACATTTACATAGGTTAATATGTATTTAAAAAAATTCCTTTGGTATTTTAGGACCACTCCATAAGGTACATATCCTTTGGAGATAGTCACAAACCCTTTACAATATTCAAATGTGGTGTTTGGAGTGAACTCAAGTTATTTCTAAGTAGTCTTATTGTAATACAATTAAAACATTTAGATCTTATTATTGACCTCCAAAGAACTACCCAAAAACTCTTAAATAAAAAAAACCTTATTTAAATGTTTGAATTGAGGCTTTCCTGATGCTCTTACATCACTAAAGGAGATGAATAATATGTTCTTGGTTATCATCCTGAAAAACCCCAGATGAAATCAAATTAAATATTTTAGACCTATAAGTTTATGCACTATGGCTTACAAGATCTATTATTTGACTCTAGTTAGAAGGATCCAACCCATCCTTGAGAGAATCACTAATGAGCACCAGGGAGCTTTTATATATGGGATAAATCATAGATGACATAATCATTATTCCTGAGGCTATTCACTTCATGCATACATCTAATAAACAAGTGATGTTTATTAAAATTGATATGAACAAGGCTTATGATAGAGTCTCTTGGAGGCTGCTGGATAAAACTCTTTAAACAATTGGTTTTAATTTAACCTTTTTAAACCTTATTCATATTTTTATATCCATTCCTAAATATATTGTGTTCTTCAATGATGTCACCAAATGTTACTTCTCATCTACTAGAGGACTGAGATAAGGGGATCCCTTATCACCCCACCTCTTTATCATCCTTATTAAGATGTTGGGTAGATATATTCAAGCTACCAAAACACAAGGGCTCATTATAGGGATAATAGTGTCAAAAAACATCATCCCAATTACTCATGAGTAATTTATTGATGACATTTTATTACTTAGGAAGTCATCATTTGTTGAAGCCAAAACTTTCAAAGGAATCCTTATTGATTATGAGAAAGTCTCAACACAGTGCATTAATTTGTTCAAAAGTTAAATTTTATTCATAATCACACACATGGGCCTTAAAAATAATTTGTCCTATATTCTTATATGTAATACAAGAAAATTTATCTCCACAAACTTGGGGATACCCATTTTTGTAGGAAAAATGAGGGCTAAATATTAGAATCCCCTTGTCAATAGAATTCAAAAGAAATTATCAAGATGAGAAAGCTATATACTAACTTAATCAAGAAAAATACAAATTCTTAAAAGCTCAATATAAATCATCCCAATCTATTTTGTGTCCATATTGAAGTTTTCAAACAAATAGATGAAGAAATTAAACATATCTAGTGCAACTTCTTATGGAAAAGGTTAGAGTAAAAATTAGTTTCGTACTAGTACAATGGGATATGAAATTACTCCCTAAGTATAATGGTGTATTGGGTCTCTAAAATTTGATAAACATGAACAAATCCTTTCTTAAAAAATTGGGCTATAAAATCCTAAAGGGAGATAAACAATGAACACACATCATCAAGGCCAAATATCTATACGGTAAAAATGAGGATAGTTTCTTCTAAAAGGAAGGTCCAAATTATGGGTTAGATTTTTAAAATGCCATATCTTGTTGGAAAAATTTCTTTATAAAGGATGAATATTGAATATTATTAATGGAAAAACAATGGACTTTTGGGATGATCCATAGATTTTTCAAAACCCCCTAGGGAATCAAAACTTCTAGAATAATCTCTACACAAGATTCAAAGCCTATTAGGGTTCTAAAGTTAAATAATATAGATCACTAGAGAATGATATTCCTAAATGGAAAACCCTCCAATTATAATTTGATAATGGGGAGTAATTTTAAGCTTTGCTTAGGCTAAATATATAATTTTAGCACTTTCGCATCCCTTGTAACCCTAAAGAGGATATTTTAATCTACGTAGTAGAAGATAGTGGTTCTTGATCAGTGAAATTAAACTATTTATATTATATATAATGTATTAATTATGAGATATTTGGCATCCCCTCTGGATCAATCATCTCACACCTAATGTTTCTTATTCTTGCTGGTGGCTCAAAACATGATCCTTATAACCAATAATTTGGTCAAATGGGGAATGACCATTCCCAAACACTATTAACTATGTAAATATTCATAAGATTATATCAACCATATTTTATTTGAGTGTTATTTCAATTATTATATCTTGGATCTCTTGATTTAGTGCTTACTGGTTTCCTGGGTACATCCCAACTCTCTATATGATATGATTATTTAATGTAAACCACCTTATGGTCTTCCTTCCCTATATTTATTTTGGTACCTCACTCTTACACACTTTTATTGGGCCATTTATAAGGTGATAATTGAATTCATATTCACCATTATTCTTTATTCTATTTTCTCTATTTTTTAGCATTTGTGTTCCTCAATATCAGAGTATTACAATGTATTTCCTCCTAATGACAAGGTCAATTACTTCCCTACCATGTCTTAGATTTTACACATTTAGATCCTCTACCTGGTCATGGAAATTTATAATTCCATGTCTATAAGATGATCTACAAGGTGGTTACACTCCTGAACTAGGTGGATGAAACTCAATTTTGATAGAAGCTCAAAATACAACCATGGAAGTGTAGGGGGAGGTATTATCAAAGACCAATATGGGAAAGTGGTTTCCACATACATGGGCCTTTTGGGATACCAAACTAACCATGTAAATTAATCTATGGATTCCATTTGGGAAATTCAACTTGATTCTCATTCCTACATTCCTAAGTTGGACATCGAGGGAGGATCACTCAACATCCTCAATGTTTTATCAAGCAAATTCACCCCCTCTTATACCACTAAGTCTTCTATTGATAATGTCTAATTATAAATCTCCACCTTTGTTTAATTCTCTATTATTCATGTTTTATATGATGTTATTCTAAAACTAATTATCTAGCCAACTATGGGATTTGATTTGATATGTTGGTCATATGGGAAGGAGATACAAGTATCCCAACATAACTTGTAAACATTATAAACAATGATTATGTGGATGAGTCATAACTATTTAATAAGACAATCACACATGGTAAAATTACTCTTGGGCATGTGGAGATCTTCCCCCATATAATATAATCGTTGGCTTACCAAATACCATAGCCTAAAAACTGATAATAACAACTATCTTGAACAATCTCAATAGTTCAATATCGAGATCAAAATTGTTGATAAAACTATATAAAAGTAAAACAGAATACATAAACAAATGGGTGGTTAAAAAGATCACTTAGAACCTATTTCATGTGCTAATGTCTAAGCCAACAAATAATTTTGGAAAAAAATTTGCAAAGTTGGTATCATATAATTCATGAAAAGGATAAAGGTCCATGATAAAGAAATTTTAAAGGATTTCATGCTTGCATGGAATAAATGCACTATAAAGACTATGGGTTTATAGATTTTTTTATTTGAATAAATTATTGGGGAAGTGACTAGAATGTCCTATGATGGGGTGAAGGCATTCAAGGATAAGATACAAAAACTTGAATTGATACAAAATTTCTTCCAAATGTATGTGGTGTTGAAGAATAATAAGAAAGGATTCTCATGGTAGGGCCTTCCCTAATTTTATCTAGATATATGCGTAGATAATGAAATATTTTACCCTTGAATGTAAGTAAACCCTAATTTTTTCCACCATTTCTTTATTATCAATCATTTTTATGGATATAAGATAAGTTTTCCATTTTATCTCTTAAAATCCTTAGAATGCATGACCCTATCTTATCATATTAGCAATAAAAATGAAATCATCCACCATGGGATTATTCTTATGCTTGTACAACATGTGGAATCCATGCGTGGCAATTCCATCCCCTTGTTGAAGACACACTAATTGAAGACACCCTAGTTGACAAAACTTTTGAGGATGAATATGGTTTTAAATATAAATAAGAAGGGTGCCCTATTTTTGTCTTTCCTTAACCCTTTTCCCCCATTGATAGTTGCAATAAGTCCCCCTTAAAACCCCTATTTGCCTTTTCTCCTACCTCTAAAAAAAATCATAGGACAATTGTCATATCCTAAAAAGAGGATGATGGATCTATTTGAGTGTTTTAATGATATCATGATGATGTCATAGAGGTGTCCTAGTTGGTGGATGAAGTGCCTTGATAGTCTAAGTGACAAAGACAAAGTGTGCAATGTGTTTGTCCTAGTATGCTTGAAGGAAGCTTGGTTGATCTTCAATTTTGGCATGATTATAGATGTTTAGGGATGAGTATGGTGCTTGGAAGATGTGTAATGGGACCCACTAAAGGTTAAAGATAATTGGATTATTTTTTTTCATGATTGTATTTGATCTAGTAGTCCATAGTTTTCATCTAGACATCTTGGGTACATTGGTAGAAAATTTGAGTAGGTAGTTTGTTGATGTCACTATTACCACATGTAGATGAGTCAAGGGGAGTTGGTCATATGGTTGTGAAAAAAATTGTGCCTATATATTATGATATAAATCTTAGTTCATGTAACTAAGTGAGATAAATTATATTCGAGTGCAAATTTGGGCTCCCAAGTAGTTTGATAGTGTTTTCTTATACTTAGCCAATTTTGCATGTGGTAAGAAAGAGTTGAATAAGTAGTTTGGTGATGGAATAAATTATACGTGTGGACATTTTAAGAGAAGTTGATCATATGGGTTTGTTTAATTTTAATCATAATTTTTATGTACTAAGTTTTAAGTCATGTGATGAAGTGCATCAAAATATATGCATGTGGAAACTTAGCCTTCCAAGATAGTTCTTGATATAGTTGGCTCTATGGCAGAAGAAATATGAGTGAGCAAATTAATGGAGTTAGATATCACATGTGAAAAAGAGAATTTTGACACATGGTTAGATTAATTTATTTTAGGAGATAATAAGGACCAAATTTTATATCATGCATATAAGCACAAAAAAAGCTATTGAAGTCAAAAGTTTGCCTTTCAGGTAGATAGCAATGGTCCCTATACTTAGTCTATTTTGCATGATGTTAAAGACTAAGACCAAATAGAGATCCAATGGATCATGGGAATTCATATAGATCAAGATATATGGTGTCTATTGAGTTTAATGTGTTAAAGTGTTCATTTTTTAACAAATTTAAATATTGATCTCCTTACAAAATGATTCGATGGAGCATGTTCATTCCAAGATGTTAGGATGTAGCAAGATGATGATAAGTGTTTGATGTTTAACATTGAGAAGAGATAAAGATAAATATTCTTCCAAGGATCAATAGTTAGTGGGTGTTATTAATGATTTATATTAAGGGTTTGTATTAAATTCAAGATTTTAAAGTGATAGTTATCTAGCATTGTTAAAGTAAGGATAACCTCAAAGACATCGATAGAGTGTGTGTAATAAAGATTACATGAGATGAGGCCAAGTGTTTAAAGTTTAAAATTTGGGTAATGGTGCACTATGATTTAAAGTTTTAATAATATCTATGGTGTGTGATTGATCTAATCATTGAGGACATGATATGATATCATAGTGTTTGAGGTTTAATTGTGATTGTTTGAATTCAAATTTTTGAATTTAACAAAAAAAATACTAGTGCTATGTATTTTATCCATAACTTTTGATCTAGGAAAAATTAAAAGGTGATATAAAAATAAAAGTTAAAAAGGAATACATGGATCCCCTATAAATACATATTTAAGGTCTGAAAGTGTGTATAATAAAAGTTATAAAGGTTCAAAGTTGATTGTGTTTTTGTGTTTGTTCTGTAAGTGACCTAAGAAGGATAATTGAGCTTGTGTTGATGTTATTTTGATGTTTCATGATGAATTAGAAATTGGAGAGTGTTTTATACTCTATAAGGATAACATATATGGATTTTGGAGGTGTGATAGATATATATTGAGTATGAATAATACTTAATAAGTTCTATTGTGTGTTTGTTCATGGTGTCATTTTGAACAAGGCTAATGTTTGAGTTATTTGAGCTTGCATAAAAGAGTGTAATGATGATTATAAGAATTTGAGAATGAAAAAGGGGTCATGTGGAGTGGACCTATTCATTTGGGAGTGGTCTTATCTTCTTGTTTTACTTGATGATGTGCTAAATGGGTGAACAGGTACCCATGAAACCTATAAGAGCTACAAAGGCCTAATTGAAAGGTGTAACTACTTAAGGGTGACCCATGAGTGATGTGGCTAACCTATGTGGATGGTATTGAGTTGTGTCTTGATGAAATAAATGACTTAAGGGTTAAGTCATGCTTATTAGCTGACCAAGATGGTGATGATCACGAATGCTCTATAAATAGTGAAACCAATTGGGATGGTTTCTAGACTTGTGAGAGACATGAGTGTGGAATTTAAATTTAGAGGATAATTTTGTGTAGTGAAGGAAAGGGTTGGTTTCTAGTTAGATGAGTTGATGAGCAAAGCATATTGAAGATTATGTGTATTACTTATGGGTCATGTTTTTTTATGTCAGAATAGTGCTCATGTAGGTTTGAATATTAAGTGAGTGAAGGTGAAGAGTGATAATCAGAGGTCTATCATCAGGTGTTGAAGACATAAATTCAAAGGTGGAGGTGTTTATAGGTTTTTCTGGTAGCTCAACATATAGGGGGTTAAAACCTCATTATAAGGTGAAACTTGTTAAAGGTCTAGTTTTAATGGTAGCACAGTTAGACATGTGTGGTAACTAAATAAGGGATGGTAGTTCCTTGATCAATTATAGTTGTTCTAAATTGGTTCTTATATTATAGGATAATAGTCCAATTTTAAGGGTTTCTCACATATGTTATGTGTTATGTGTTTGATCTTGCATTAGTTCTCTTGTTTATTGCTATAAATTATGTGTATGCTTCATGAATGATTGTGATAATTAATTAAGAGTTTAAAAGGATTGCAATTAAATTTGGATTATCTGGGCTCATTGACTCACACCTCCCCCCTCAATGATTACACCTCTAATAATTAGTATTAGAGTAGGTCCTTTGGTAAAGGCTCGATAGCTTGAAGATGATCCAAGGTATAATATGGGTAGTCATCAAAGAGGTTTCTCTCATAAGAAATCATCAATGTTCAATGGATCGAATTATGATTTTTGGAGTAAAAATATTGAGTCCATACATTATGTCCCTAGGGTTTGATGTATGACAATATGTAGTGGATGGTTATGTTGTTCCTACTAATTCTCCATCTAGTGATGCAAACAAGAAGTTATTTGATAATAATTATAAGGAAATGAATGCCATTACTTATGGTCTTACAGAGACTAAGTTCACCAAGGTAATCCATTGTAAATGTACTAAATAGATATGGGATAAAATTTAGATCATTTATGAATTAGATTCAAAGTCAATCTTGCTAAGTTGTAGACTAATAGAAGGAAATTTGAAAGTTTCAAGATGAAGGAAGAAGATTTTATGGTATCCTTTCTATAGAGAGTTGATGAGATTGTAAACATCGTCAAAGGTCATGGAGAGAACCTTAAAGAGGATACTTTAGTTTAAAAGGTGTTAAGGTCCCTTTCACTCAATTTTGATCCTAAAATATCTATTGTAGAATAAATTCATGATCTTACTCAAATAAATTTTGATTAATTTAATGGCATCCTTACTACATATGAGATGAGGAAGAATGATGATATACCACTAAAGAAGTAAGTAAAATTCAAGATGGAGATTAAACCTAAGAAGAAGTTCCAAGGTAAGAAACCCAAGGAGGATGACATTTTTAATATTGATGAGGATGAAATAATTACTTTGTTTATAAGGAAATTGAAAATAGGTTTAGGCAAGTATAAGGGTAAACTACCCTTAAAATGCTTCAATTGTTGAGAGATAGGATAATTTGATAGAAAGTGCCCTCATAATCATGATGATGAATATCAAGATGAATACCAAGATGAGGACAAGAATACATACAAATTTTATAATAGGAAGAAAGATTTTAGACTGTATGACAACAAGAAGTTATACAAGAATAAGAAGAGTCTCTACACCAAAAAAGACTATAAATCATCAGATGAGAGTGAAGATAGTGACTTAGAGTGTGATCATGAACGTGATGGTCTTATTGAAGATGAAGCCCTCTTAATTTCATGATGATCTAGTTGAAAATGAATCCCTCTTCATGGTTGAGGAAGGAAGTTGCTCACATCAAAAAGAGTCTACTTGGAGTGATACAGATGATGATAAATATGAGGTGGACTATGAGACTTCATTAACAAATTCTCTTGAAGAATTGAAGATTGATAAGAAGATTAACAATAATATAAAGTCTCAATTCAAAGACTATGAGGAATAATTTAGTGTGTATGAATCAATAATGAATGAAGACACCAAGGATCATGAAGATATTGTCAAACATCTCAACTATCAACTAAAAATTATGTCTAGAAGCCTAAAATCCAAAAAAGATGAATGTTTAAGGTATGTAATTGAAAATGTGTCATTAAAATCTAAGTTAAAGAAGACATTTAGTAAGGTGAAGTAATTTGTGAGATTTTAAAATATCTCAAGTGATCTAGATAATATTATGAATGATAAAAAGCATGCAAATGATAGAACAAATCTTGGATACAAAAAATAACTAGAGAATGTACTCAAGACAATATGAATATTAATGTGAACAAGGACAATCATAATCTGAATACAAATCATTAGACAAAGAATGAAGGTTCTAGTAGATTAAAGACAAAATAGATTAGATAGCCAAATTCCATGAGGTATGCAAGTTTCAATGGTTACTAAGATACAAGTAATCAATTTGGGCATAGAGCTAGAGAATTCAAGAGACTTGTTATAAATGAGTTTGCATGGAACTATGATGGGGGTCATCAGTTAAAAGTTATGAAAAAATTTAAGTGATTTAACTATCTTGATTTGGGACACTTTGCAAACCATTGTCCTCATAAGATTAGACAAGGTGAGTCTTCTTCAAAAATAGGAGGTTATTTCATTTGTCCTGACCATGGACACATTGCAAGTTTTTATCCAAAAATGATAAGATAAATTAAATTTCCATCAAGGAGTATTGTTTGCTACAACTAAGAGAAGATTTGACACATTGCTATGTTATACAAGAAAAGGTCATCAAGTCAAAATGAGTTCAATTAGGCTCATAGAGTGCAAGGAAGAAGGAAAGTTAACCCATGGAAACCAAAGGTGGTAAGTATGAGTCATGATGGATCTACTGGTCCAAGTAATCTATTTGCTATGGTGGAGAATGCTTCAAAAGTTAAAGAATGCCAAGGGAACTCATTGTCTACTCATGTTGTGAATAAAGAGACCAAGCTTAAAGAGAAGACCAAGGTTCTATTTGAAGATAGTCCTAAGGTATGTATGGATCCAAGTGAATATCCTACCATTGTTGAGCATGTATCATGTAAAGAACATTAATTGTCAATGCCTAGTGATGAGGTACCTAACTATAATATGGATTATTCAAATGAAAAGGTATGTTATGAATCTATGTTGCCTCCATCTATTGTGTATCCAATCATAGAATATAAGGAGAATATTTTAGTGGATAAGAATTTTGATTCTTTTAAGCCAAAAAAGAATAATAATAATTATAAGCATCAGTTGATCAAGAAGGAGAAGGAATATGAAGATTTGTGGGCAACTCCTAGTTTCACATTGTTATAGGTATTAATTAGGATGTCTCTACCTATTATTCTTAGGAGACATATTTCTTATGGATAAGAAAGTTTGTGTGCTCAAAATCATAATGGAAATCTATACAAAGACTTGTGTTGATCTTAGAAGGTCATTGGTTAAAGGGGAACAATAAGTTCATGAACTTGCTCTAGAAGTTTGTGAAGGATTTATAGTACAGGGTCAGAAAGGGTGTTTCTAGGTGGCATAATGAGATTGATGTAATGTCAAGAAGAGTTTGATGATCAAAAAGGTCTGTACACTTCTTTGTGATGTGTTATATGTAGTTTTGTATCTTGATGATCTTATTTATGTCAATTGAAGATTTTTGAGTGCTCTCAATTTTCTTAATTTGGGCTTAAGGGAAAGTAGGCCTAAAATGGTTTATAGGAAGTAAATTTTCCCAAAGGTATGGAGGATACAAATTTGATCTAGAAGTGTGTGACGGTTGTCTCCAGGTATAATAAGTTTCAAAGGTGGATGTTTGTTTTGAGTTTCTAGGTTTTTTGGCTATGCTAAAAAAGTGGTTTTCCTTATGATTTTAAGTTTAAGGATTTTTAATAGGATGAATGGGCTAAATGGGTTGTCAAATAAAGCTTCATAGAGATTTTAAGGTTTATGTTTTTCAAATTATTCATGTTTTAGTCAAGATGGAGGCATAATTAACAAGTTGGTTTGTGAAAGAACTGTGTTGCATATGTTGATCTATATATTTAAAATTGGTGTGATTAAAGTCACATATGAGATTAATCTATATATGGATTTTATATTCCTGAAGATGTGTCTATTATAAAATTGTGGGCTTTATAAATTCTAGGTAGGGCTACAAGGAAACTAAATAGGCCTGGTAAGAAAAAGATTGATTTTTTGATCAGTTTCTTCAAAAGATCAAGGTATGAGTGTTTCTAGGAGAGTACTCAAGTTATTTTGGATCATGTTTTTTTGTTTGGTGAGTGGAATGAATTTCTATTTGTGCTCCTTGAGGTGGTTTGAGAGAGAAGGCTAGTAATCCTGTATGGTGGTTCTTCATGGCGTATGGAGATCCAAAGATGCTTAAGTGATATAATAGATCAAAAATATTAGGAGCAGTCTATATTATATGTTTCTCAATGAGTTATATTATATTTTAATGTATATTTATGTTCTTTATTCATTGTTTATAGTGCTTGATTGAAGAATAATGTTGGCATGTAGCAACAAGGATGTTGTCAAGGCAAGAAGAGGTAAGCTCAAGGTAATGGGAAGTTTGTAATATCTTTCTAAGATGGTATTATTATATTATTTTTATTTTTATGTCCTTAGGATCAGTTGGTGCGCACTTTATCATTGTGCTAAAGGGGGAGAAAGTTCTTATTGTGAGATTTCTTAAAGAGATAGAAGAAAGATGAGTTGTATATTGATGGGTGTTGACACAATAATAAAGGGGGATATTGTTGGGAAGTTTCCAATGATGTCATGGTGATGTCATGGAGGTGTCATGGTTAGTGGATGAATTTTATTGATACTCTAAGTGATAATGACAAAGTGTGTAATGTGTTTGTCCTAGTATGCTTTAAAGAGGCTTGGTTGATCTTTAGTTTTGGCATGATTAGAGATGTTCAGGGATGAGTATGGTGTTTTGAGGATGTGTAAGGGTTCATAATAGAGGTCAAGGATCATTGGAGTGCTTATTTTCATGATTTTATTTTATTTTGTAGTCTATAATTTTCATCTAAACATCTTGGGTCCATTAGAAGAAAATCTAAATAAGTAGTTTGGTGAAATCACCGTTGTTATGTGTGGATAAGTCAGTGGGACTTGGTCATATAATTTTGAGCACATATATGCCTAGATATTATGTTAAATATTATATCATGTGACTAAGTATTAAAAAATATATGGAAGTTCAAAGTTGGGCTCCCAAGTATTTTGATAGTGTTTTCCCATACTTAGCTAAATTTACATGTGGCAAGAAAGCATCGAGTAATCAATTTGGTTATGGTATATCTTGCATGTGTGGACATTTCAAGATAAGTTGATCATATGTGTTTGTTTAATTTTGTTCCTAATTTATATGCACTAATTTTTAGGTCATGAAATGAAGTACATCATAATATATGCATGTGCAAAGTTGGCCTTCCAAGATAGTTCTTGACATAGTTGGCTTTATGGTAGAATAAATTTGAATGAGTAGATTAATAGAGTTATATCTCTCACGTGTGAATGTTTCAAGATTTTTTTGACACATCTTTGTATTTTAATATGTGAGGAGATCATATAATCCAAATTTGAGATCATGCATCTAAGCAAAACAAAAGTTCTTGAATTCCAAAGTTGGCCTTCCAGGTAGATATCAATGGTCCCCATACTTAGTCTATTTAGCATAATTTTAAAGACCAAAACCAAATTAAGATCCCATAGCTCACAAGAGTTCATACAAATCAAAAACTATGGTGTGTTTTAATTTGAATGTGTTAAAGTGTTTTCTAGTTAACAAAATTTAATATTGAGCTCCTTATAAAAGGATCAATAGAGCATGTTCATTATAAGATGTCAAGATGTAGAAAGATGGTGCCAAGTGTTTGATGTTTAACATTGAGTAGAGATAAAGATTGAGATGTTTAACATTGAGTAGAGATAAAGATTGAGATTCTTCTAAGGATAGATTGTGACTGTGTGTTTGTAATGATAGAGATCAATGGTGCATTTTAATGTTAAGAGGTCAAAGTGATAGTTGTTTAACATTGTCAAAGCAAGGACAATCTCAAAGAGATCAATGGTGCATGTGTGATCAAGATTGTAATATTGTATGAGATAAGGCCAAGTGTTCAAAGTCTAACACTAAGGTAGTGGTGCACTATGAGTTAAAGTTTGAATAATATCAATGTTTGGTGATTTATTGAAGCATCATAGACATGAGATGATAACATAGTGTTTGAGGTTTAATTGTAACCATTTGAAATCAAATTTTTGAATTTAACAAAATAAAAACTAGTGCTCTGTATTTTATCCATAAATTTTAATCCAAGATGAATTTGAAAAGTGATATAAAAATTAAAGTTGAAGAGAACTTCATGGCACATACATAAATATATATTTTAAGGTCTAAAAGTGTGTAAAATCAAAGCTATGATGGTTCAAAGTTGACTGTGTTTTTGTGTTTGTTCTGCAAGTACCTTGAGAAGGATAATTAAGATTGTGTTGATGTTGTTTTGATGTTTCATGATGATTTAGATATTATAGAGTGTTATAGACTCCATGAGGATCCTCTATATGTATTTTTGAAGTGTTATTAGTCTATATTGAGTATGAAAAATGCTTATTAATTTGACCTTGTGTTCATTCATGCATGGTCTCCTCTTCAACAAGGTTAATGTTTGAGTTGATTTAGCTTGCACATAAAAGTGTAATGATGTCTGTAATAATTTTATAATGATAAAGGGGTCATGTGGAGTGTATCTATTCATTTTTAAATGGTCTTATGTTCTTATTTTGCTCAATGATGTGTTAAATGGGTGAATAGGTCTTCATGAGACCAATAAGAGCTAAAAGGGAATAATTGAAAGGTGTAGCTACTTAAGGGTGACCCATGAGTACTATGGATAACCTATGTGGATGGTATTAAGTTATGTCTTAATGAGATAGATGTCTTAAGTGTTAGGCATGCCTATTGGCTTACCAACATGGTGATGATCATGAATGCTCTATAAATAGTGAAACTAGATGTGATGGTTTCTAGACTTGTGAGAGATATGAATATGGAATTTGCATTGAGAGGATAGTGTTTTAGAGTGAAGGAAAGGGTTGGTGCCCAGTAGATGAGTTGATGAGTATATCATATTGAGGACTGTGTATGAATTATGGGTCATGTTTTTGATGTTAAAATAG
>JARHVA010001090.1:697500-805000 GCA_037957365.1 Torreya grandis | reverse complement strand
GGAAATTTTATTATGAAAACAATGAGGAACATAAAGAGGAAGAGAAATATTCAAATATGGACATGAAATTGGTAGAGGTTATTGTATGCAAATCAAAGAGGGTAAGGAAATTACTTCGCATGATTAGGGTGGTAATACCTAGAGAGGTAGAATTCATTTTAAAGGTAGTGGATATTATACCTATGAAATAAATAGATGTTTTGGATTCAATGGAGCATGTTTAATATGTGGTGAGATTAACCACAAAATAATTGGGTGTCCTCATATGCATATTAAGGGAATCAAAATAACTATTATAAGTGATCATATCACACAAGTAGGTGAATAAATTGTTAGATATATTCATAACAATATGAACTAGGGATTGAAGAAGATATCATAAAAAAGAGGGTATTTTTTCAACTTACAAAAGAGGAAAACAATCATGAGTAGAGAAATAATTTTTTTCGAACAATTTACAAATCATTAGGTAATTTTTTTTATATTAATTTTGATTGTATAAGTATAGATATTATTGTTTTATAGGAGATGATATAAAAATTAAATTAAATATTATTCTACATCCAAACCTTATAATTACATTTGAGGTAGGTAGTTTAATTGACTATCAAGTTTTTACAAGATGTTCATTAAAAATTTTTGTGGGCTATGTAAACTGATCACTGATGTGATGTAGAAAGATTAAGAAAAAAATAGATAATATAAATATAACATAATTTCTAGTATTTGAAGAAGGAGATAACATATCAACTAGTGTTGGCATTTCTATATTTTAGTAAAGTATTTATAGTATATTTTGATGTAAGTGGCACAAAAATAGGATTAGTATTGAGTTAATAAACAAGACCTATTACATATTTTATTGAAAATGTAAATGATGAAAAGTGTAAATATTTATTATATGATCATGAGTTCTATGCAATTGTGAAAGCATTGAAGAAATGGAGTTTTTTTTTGAATAAATTTTATCATACATAGATCATCAGGAATTATAGTTCATTAATAGTCAGCATAAGTTGAATAAGAGATATATGAAGTGGGTTGAATTCATACAGAGTTATTAACTTTTGTCAAAGCATGTAAGTGGAGAGTTTAAGAGAATTATTTATGTATTGAGTAGAATAATTATTTTATTGAATGAGTTAAGAGAAGAATACATAGGTTCTTATATTATGAAATAAAAAAATGAAGAAGATGATTTTTTTCATGAAGCATGGAAGTCATGTACATAACTAGTGAGTAAAGATATAACACCATGGTTGTATTATTTTATTATGAAGGTTAGTGAGAGGTTCAATGTGGTACAATTTTATCAAGGAAAAGTAGAGCATAGGTTTAGCATTTAATTTTGGTTATGAAAAAAAATCAGAACAAATATAAAATTACTATTGGCCAAGGATGCATATAGATGCAAAAAAATATTTCTAAAGAGTGTAGAGTTTTCCAACTAGAAAAATGGAGAAGTCAGAATACAAGGTTTTTCTATCATTTCCTATTACATGGGAGGAAATAATTATGGAATTTGTTTTAGGTTTACATATAAAAAATAAGGTAACTGATTCTATATTTTTTATAATTTATATATTTTCAAAAATATGAAATGTAAATAAACTAGTGATGCAACAAACATCACTATTTTTTCCAAATAAGTTGTAAGATTACATGGATTACCTTGTAGTATCATATCAGATAGAGATGTGAAATTTTTTAGACATTTTGGTGAAAATTGTGGAATAATTTGAATACTAAATTATAATTCAATTTAGGATACCATCCTCAAAAAAGTAGATAGAAATACGTGGTTAACAAAAGTTACGGTAATATTTTGATATGTTTATATAAAGGTATGTATATAACATGGGATATTATCATGGCATAAGATGAGTTTAGATTTAATATTTAAATGAAAATAATTACATGAAAGACACAATTTTAGATTGTTCATGGGCCAAGTCCATGAGGAGTTATGAAATTAAGACACATGGATAATAAGCAAAAGAGAAGCACTGAAGCAAAATAATTTTCCAAAAATATGAAAGAAGTGAATAATCACATGAGAGAAAAGTTGTAAAAGAATAAATAGCATTGAAAAAACATTTAGATCAGAATAAAAGATAAGTTGAATATCAAGTGAGAGACTTAGTCTTAGCATGTTTGAGAAAATAAATATTTTTAAAAGTTACATACGATAAGTTGAAATGGAGAAACATTGGTTCATGCAAAATATTGAGAAATTTTGGAGAGAATGTATATGGATTAGAGTTAAATAAAGGTATAGACACACCACTTATTTTTAATGTGGCTAATTTTTATCTATATTATGAAGCACAAAGTAGTCAAAATACAAGTGCATATTATGAAGAAATAGATTGACAATTTTAAAAGAGATACATGTAAAGGAAGTAGAAGCAATGATAAACATGTGAATTGGAAAGACTATAAGAATAAATTAGTATATTGAATATGTGGATTACCATATCAAAGATACAAAACAAAGGATATCATTATCAAAGTTATTTGAAGTCACATGAGCAGGAGAACATGTTTATTTTCATACCCAAGGTGTACGATACAAGATACTTTGGGTTCACAAGTAATATTACATAAAAAAGTATTTTAGTTTAGGAGTTACTCTATGTTTTATCTTGTGAAAGGTTTATTTTTACACATATTTTTTGTAATATTTTTTTCATGCATTCTATGTTGCACAAACCTTCTTTGTATTTTATTTCATTACCTTTAGTGTGCCTCTATTTTATGTAGTTTTATGTTTCATTCGAAACACAATTGGGGATATAATACTCTACACATTCTTGTGTTTCATGTATTTTTAATCATTCCTTTGTCTAGGTATGTTTAAAAAAAATTGTGAACTAATGTTGTGATAATAATATCTTACCATATAGGTGTGAAAATATTCAATGTATGTTTATGTTATATTGAAATACATTTGAAAAACATGATACTTGATGGATTAAATTATTCACCATAGTGAAAGATGAGTAAAAGATACTTTTGGAGGTACTTGTAACTTCATTATGTGTTGATTTTTTCAAAATTTTAAAATCTTGTAATAAATCATTACATTTTTCATGGAATGATGTGAGGATAATAGAGTAAAGGTTCATGAAAATTGGTGACTATGAAGTCTAATGAATCTTGTTTAAATTTATCATGTGTTTTTGATGTGTTAATGAAGGCATCATTTATGATCATTTGGAAATTATTTTTGAAATTCATATAATTTGATAAAGATTCATTTAATAATGTTCTTGACCTATTTGTAAATACGTTTGAGATCTAAAATGTTATTTTCCCTTGGAAATGTGAAGACGTTTATCATATGAGATGCACTAAGGTGTGTTAATTATATTAGTGGGGTAAAAACACATAATATAAGTAGGTGTACCTTGATATATATAAACATTCCACTACACCTATTTCAAGAGCTAGTTCATGTTGGGAGTTTAGATCTGAGGATTTATTTTTCAAATATTGTGAGTTAGCAAAGTATATATCTATGGATCTAATGTTGTAATGCATATCATTATGATATTGTGATATCATTATGTTATTGTGTTGTTGTATTTCATTTTGGGTTTAAATGAAATAAATATTTAAGTTTTTATTAAATTTCATTATAAATTCCATTGAGCATTCTAAGGGTTTCATAATCCAAGGCATTTATTAATTGAGTTCACTAATTGTAACTACATGAGTCTTATATATTGAAAAAAGTGGAGTGTAATTGGGTTGAGTTGATACTATCATCCCTATGATAATTAAACACTACATAATTATCTGATACTCTAATAATGAATCAATTCCACATATATCTTCCACTTCAATAAATTTTTTTCAATTTTATCAATATAGAACTGAATTGAATACTTCATCATGTTTATCTTAGGGCTGAATAAAAAAGACTTTTGACTTAGCTGAGGATTGTTTAAAATTATTATAATCATAATTTAGGAAGATTATGTAAATTTTGATTAGCATAAAATAGTGTAAATATGCCTCTATATTAAAATTTCCAATTGAAATAATAACTGACTTGAGTAGTAATTGAAAAGGTGAAAACACATGTTGAGAATAATAAAAACATAGAAAAGAGGGTAAGCGAGGGTTTAATTTCCAAATTCAACTGTTAGATGGCTTAAGACAAAAATATACAATATAAATTAAAAAAACATCCCAATATTGAGCCTATTATATATTTTTTCCCTTAGGGAAACATGTAAAACTTTTGATCTAGGTTTAGGAATACATATTTTTAATGACACTTTTAATAATTAGAACACTTCTATAAGTGATAGACATAATTTATAATAAAAATAGGTCCTCTTAAGTGTTTAAGATAGGGTGTGTATGAAATAAAAAATGAATCATGCCTATGAATTAATCTTAGATTAGATAAGATAGATCATACCTACACTTCAGAATAGGGATACACTTGTTAAGTAGGAGCATGACCAATATGGAGATCCACTAAACCTAATTAGGAGATCACTTGTATCACTTGTCACAACACATCATGATAGGAAGGGTTATAAAGACTATAGTCTAACATAATAAAATAACAACCCTAATGGAGTCCTAAGGTTTACAATGTTCCCTTATACTAATAGAAATAAAGTGAAATCTAATCTAGTGCACACTAAAGATTATGGCACAAAGTGGGTGTTAGAAACAAAAAACAAATATGGTTATGGAAATTAAATTAAAGTATGTGTAACACCCTAATACATGAAATATGAAAGATATTATTATTTGATCCAACACTTATACTACTTCTATCTACTAAAATAGAGGAGAATAAAGTTAGAATATACTTACCTGAATGTGAACCAATCAAGATTCAATCTCTCCCTTAGCCAAAGGGTCTTCATCAGAGGTTTTTTTGGTTTTAAGGATCACTAAGAAAGTCCAAAATATCCAAGACTTATCTATAATACTAGATTCTCAAAATAAGAAACCTAAGCTAAGTCTCCTCAATTAAAATTATGGAAGAGCAGATTGTGAAGAAGCATGAGAAAATAATAACTCCTGATTGCACATATCAATAATGATAGAAATGATCTTGTATATATAGGTGGATCTTATCCTAAATATTTTTAGGAATGTTGGTTATATAGGTTAGACCTAGTTGACCCATTGTGTTTTTGGGGACAGTTTACCAAGTCTGAGATAGGTTGGCTGAAAGGCAAACAAGCTAAGAAAGTAAACAATACCACTAAATTGTGTTGGGTCAACATGGTATAATTGATAGTCCAAAATGAGTTTAAGATAAGAAAAGGAGGAATGAAACAGGAAAATACTAGAGGAGTACTCAAGGGAGGAGAAGTAGATTAGGGAATGGTTTTGAGATCTAGTTAGATTGGTAATTATGTGGAAATAAGGGACAAAAATCTTGCAAAGAACTAAAGGTGTACGCACCCATTTCATGTTATACCCCTTAGGGCATCCACTCAGAGAGATTGAGTCTTTATGGGTTCCTACAAGATGTAAAGCATTAGTATTTGATAAAATATAAAAATATTATGTGTATACATATACCCCACTCGAAGCTCATCACGTGTCACTAAGGTGTAATAAGGGATGGTGCTTGGATAAATGACATAAGGACACACAAAATTATAATGATAATTTTTTTTTTTTATTATTCTAAATCATAAAATAACTAAAATCATATGATATAAAAGGGAAACTAATCTAAAAATTAAATAACTAAAAATTAAATGCAATGTGTAGCTTGACTTACCTTTATTATGGGATGGTTCTCTATTATGTTGATAGTTTTGATTGTAGAGGGTGTAGAGATTACTTTCAAAAAACCTAAGAATACAAAACTAAGGATAAGAAACAAATAAATGCAAGAAAATCCAAGATAGATGGTGCTATGTGGATAGGATGTATATGGGAAATTTCATAAGTTGGGGTGATAGGTGCTATATTAGACCAAATAACCAAGTCAAAAAACAAGATTAATTTAGGTAACCAAAAATCCAAGGCTACTAAAGACTAAAAAAATCAAATAAGTTATCCTTAAGTAAGAAAGACAAACTCACCAAATCAAACCAAGGATACATATCAAATAAGATCGTAAAATAAAAATGAATGAATCGAAAAAGACTAGAAAAAATGGTAAAATAACATTGATGAGTGGGAATTAACAAAAAACATCACTCTATAATGGATAAAAATATTCATAAAAAGGAAAACAACATTATCAAGTGAGAAGTAACAAGCCAACCACACTCAAAAATGGAAAAAAGGTACAAACTCAAGGGTCCGTAATAACAAGATAGAAAAATCATAATAAATGGTAAAAGGAAAGTAAATTAGGTTTAGTAAATGTAAAATTGATGGTGTAAAGAAATAATGAATCCATAGATTCTCAAACATGTTATTTCAATCTAAGGATAGATAAAATTGAAACAAAGTAGTGCTTTTATGTTTTTAAGAACTAAAGAAGAAGGAATTAAAGAAGAAGGGAAAATAGATTTGGAATCACAATTTTTCTATCAAGGGGGGGAAATTAAATGGGTGGAGGGGAGAATGAGTGAAAAACCAAGGTAGATTTATTTTATCAAAGTCAAGAAATTCAAAATAGGTTTGTGAAAACCAAAGGACTTTTGACCTTAAAGATTATGAATAAATTGTCTTATCCACACAAGTATTGGGTCAAAAAATGGAGTTTGTAGATCATCCCATGAAAGTCATATACATTAAAAGTTAAATGGACCTACCTCTCCATGATGTGTTGTCAATTCTTCGAGACCCCTTATACATTCATCGATCTTTTATGAATATTGGGTACTTGCATGTGAAAGTAGGTAGAACCATAGAGTTTTTAAAATACCCTATTCTAATCTAATGGCATACCACACCCCAAAGGACTTTGGCTCTATGTGAAGTCAAATTTAGAGTTCAAACATTGATTAGAGATAGGATATGTGCTTTAAATCATGTATTTTGGTGTGATTTTGAATTTTAAGAGTTATATGTTACCTTTTAGATATCATTTCCTTTTGTTTTTCAATTATTTATATTTTAACATTATTGATGGATTTTTATAGATTCCTCCTCCATAAAGATTTGGAAAACCAAACATGGGTGCTAAAGATGACTTTGATTTGAATACTTGGGACAAGGTTGCTAAGAGAGAGAAACTTCAAAGAGCATGTGATATAAGAGGCTAGTCAATCTAAGTGAAATTGAAGTGCTATATTGACTTTTACCTTGTTTTATCTAATGTAGATATGAAATTAAGGTGAAATGAAGAGGAATGACACATGGAACAATTTAAATTACTTCATATTGCAAAAAATGTGACAAAGGGAAAAGAGGGATATAATGATAGTAAAGTGTGACTCCTTATCATAAGAGAGGAGAGAAATGGAGGAAAACATGCTAACATAGATTGTTGTGTAGATTTTATCTAGCAAAAGAAGCAAAAGCTAAAGTTGAAAATAAGGATCAGGGACATGAAAAATATTGTCATTTTATGAGGATGGTCAGGTTCTATCCATGATCTTAAAAAGAAAATCACAAAAGAGAAACCCATGAGGGTGCCAATAAGCAAGATAAAATCCAAGTGAGGGAGCCTTATTTCAAATAAAATCACTAAAATAAAAACCTAAAGGATTCCAAAAAGACATTGGCAAGCAAAAACAAGAAAAATAAAAATAGATAAAAGATGGTGGTTTTGTGAGGGATGTCGGGTCCTATCTAGGTTTATTACAAAGCAACTCATAAAAGAAAAACCTAAGGGGTTTAAAAGATAAGAAAATGAAATAAGATAAAGAGGACTATGGTACATCAAGAAAATAAAAATACCAAAAGTGATGACTAAAGGTTTGCAAAAAAGAGGGCATTATTATAGAGGGAGAGATCCATGCTTAAGTAACCTACAAAAATTATTAGATAAATATTGATAGAAAACATGACAAGAAATAAATGTTTAAGATCCTCAATTAACATCTACATCAAGGATGAGCATGTGAGAGACAATATTAGGTGTCTTAGAATGTTTCTTGAAGTTGAATTAGTTTAGTATCATGTAATGGAGAATAAGAGTGGGCATCACAAGATGCACCAAAGGATAGATAAATGTGTGTATGGGAATTACAATGTGCCCCATAAGCTAGAAAGAAGAAGAAAAGATAGGAAAAGATAAGAATAAAAGAGAACCCTATATAGTGTATAAATGGATTCAAGTTGTCCAAGAAAATTCTGATAGGGGACATGATGCTTGAGATAAATGAACAAAAATGCTAAGAAAGAGAAATAGAGAATTGTATCAACAAATAGAGAAAGTTAAAAATAGTACAAGGTCAACTAGGTTGATTTAATACATAAAATAGGGCCCATAAATTATATAGGGTCAATTGGGTCAATCCATTATGGTAAATAGAGTAAGGCAAAAGAGACAAGAGGAGCTACAAACTATATAGGGTTGACTCAACCAATCCAATATAGAAAATAGGGCTTGTAAACTATAAAAGCTCGACTAAATTGATCTAGTATAGTGAACAAAAGTAGGAAGAGGATGAAAAAGGAGCTGTAGACTATAGAAGGTCAATTGGGTCGATCTAGTATACTGAATAGGGCATAGAAAAGGAAAATTCATTATTTTGCCTATATCTTTGGTTTTACTCATCCATTTTACAAACCATAAAATGCATTAGATTCATGATGACATATAAAATGAAAATAGGGAAGAAATAAGTGATAAAATGATGATAAAAATAAAATAAATGAAATAAAAGTGAATAAATCTTGCAAGGGTTAGTTAATATCAGGTTCACTATAATTTAATATGAAGTTTAATCTAAATTTAATGTTAATAGTAACAAGAAAAGAATAAAAAATAGAAATGTGAAGACAATATAATAAGTGTTAGGATAGGATTCATGTAGAGTTCACCATAATGTGTGCAATTAGAAATGCATCTTGTCTATGAATTAATCCTAGATCAGATAAGATAGATCACACCTACACTTTTTATTGGGGATACACTTGTTAAGTAGGAGCATGACCATTGTAGGGATCCACTAGACCCAATTAGGGGATCACTTGTATCAATTATCACAACACATAATGCTAGGAAGGGTTCCAAATCCTATAGTCTAACACAATCAAATAGGAACTCTAATCAAATCCTAAGGTTTAAAACATTCACTTATACTAATTTCAAGAAAGTACAATCTAATATAGTGCACACCAAAGCTTGTGACACAAAGTGGGGGTTAGAAATAATAAAATTAATATGTATAAGGAAATTTAATTAAAGTATAATTAACACCCTAATACATGAAATATGAAATATAGTACTATTTGAGCCAATGCTTAAGCTAATTCTATAGACTAAAAGAGAGAAGAACAAAGTTACAATATACTTACCTAAATGTGAACCTATTGAGACTCAATCTCTCCCTTATCCAAAGGGACTTTGCAAGAGGTTTTTGTGTTTTGTAAGGATGACTAAGAAAGGCCAAAGCATCCGAGACCTATCCACAAGATTATATTATCCAAATATGAAACCCAAGCTAAGTCTCCTCAATTAGAATGGTGGAAGAGTAGATTGTGAAGAATCATGAGTGAATAATAAATCTTTATTGCACATATCAATAATGACTAAAATTATATTATATATATATATATATATATATATATATATATATATATATATATATATATATAGGTGGATCTTACCCTAAATCCTTTCAAGAATGTTGGTTGTATGGGGTTAACCCAATGTGTTTTTGATGAAAATTTATGAGGTATAAGCTAGGTCTACTGAAAGGCTAACAAGATAAGAAAGTAAATAATACCCCTAAACTATAATGGGTTGACCCAGTTGACCCAGTAGAATTGATAGTTTAAAAGGATTTTAAGATAAAAAAGAGGAGGAATGAAAGAGGAAAAGACAAGAGGAATACTCAAGGGAGGATAAGTAACTTGGGGAATGGTTTTGGTATATAGTTAGACTAGTAATAATGTGGAAACAAGGGAAAACAATCCTATGAAGCACCAAATGTCTACTCACCCCTTTCTTGATGCACCCCTTAGGGTGTGCACTCAGAGAGATTAAGTCTTGATGGGTTATTTCAATATGTAAATCATGAGTTTTTGATAAAAGTTAAAATATTATGTGTATATAGGGTAAAGTGGAAGAATAAGTACCTATTAAGTGCACAAATTAATTTAGTATAAAAAGGGATAAAAATACCATGATCAAGTATTCATAGCTAAATTTAGACTACTAAAGATTGTAGATGGCATCCATTATCTAAATAAATTGATAAATTTGAGTTAGATATAGGAGTTTTTTATAATTCATATTCCCATTAAATGTTTGAGGTCTTATTCCATTATTATTGGGAAGGACTAACTCTAGATCCATCAATCTATATTAAATCATTTTGAAAACAAAAACACACTACTTAGGTGATGTTGGAAATCTAGTGGGTTTTCAAGGGATAAAAGACCCATTGATCAAAGGTTAAATTTTTCATAACATATTAATAAATCTATAAGGAATATATATTATCTTATTTTAGTTTAATTGAAAGAATTTACCAATGATAAAGCAACATATACACATTGTTTTTCAATTTTATGAGAATTAAAAAAAAAATCCCTAAAAAATAGCTAGGGTTACCTCCAATTTAGGAATTTAAATTATCCATTGACATTGTGGTAGTGTTTTATCCAAATTTTAAGGCACCATATTGCATAAATACAATCAAATTTTAGGAACTAAAATCTTAATGTTAATAATTTCTTTGTAAATGACTAATTTAGCCAAATGTGTATCCTTAGGGAGTAATAATTGTATTAATTGAAAATAAGGTTTGGAATTCATATCTATACACTAATAACTACATACCTAATAAAAAACCATTAAAAATTAGTATTTATTTCCTAGGATCAATGATTTCTTTAACAAAATAAAAGGGAAAAACTATTTTTTTATGATAGATATTTTTCAGGATACCATTAATTATGGGTTAAGGAATAAAATTTTAACACTTAATAGTCATGCCATTTGGTTTGAATAATGATCATGTTTCATTTATGAACCTTGTAGATAACATATTTTGGGATTATCTCAATAATTTCATCTTGGTCTTTCTAGTTTATATCCTAATATACTCTTTAAGTGGATAATAAAATGAACATAATTTATGTCTTATTTTTAATAATTTGATGCATAATCAATTATTTGTAAATATTTCAAAAAATTAATTTTATAAAGATGATATTCACTATGTGATAAATAAAATCTAAAATGATGGTAAATATGTTGATCAATTTAATACCAAGGTAATCAAGAAATGGCCTAGCCCCAAAAATTTACATGAGGTCAATATTTTCATGGGGATTACAAGGTACATTTCCATTTTTATACAAAACTTATATAGAGTTTAAAATCCTATAATACCTGTCTAGTGAAAAGGAAATAATATGATTAGACTCCTAAGTGTGAAAACTATTTTACAAAGATTAAATAGCTTTTTACATATACTCCTTTTTTAATGGTACTCGTCCAAAAAAATTATATTTGAAATAATTATTAGCTAAATGGGTTAGGAATAATGTTGACCTAGTATGGTTGAGTTGTAACTTATGAATCACATAATCTATAAGAGCATGCAAATAATTGTACTATTTACGATCTGTAATTAATAAGGGTGGTCCATGTGCTCAACATGTAGATGAAATTATTCTTAGGTAAGGTATTTAAAATAAAATTTAATTATATGTGTATTAAGAACATATATACTCAAGATAAATTAGATGATTGATATTAAAAATATTTAAAATTATTCGATAATTATGATATAAACGTTTCTTATGTCAATGGAAAAAATATTTGTATATTTAATGTTTTTAGATGAAATAAGTAATTGGTTTTGATATATTGAATTCATTTATATTTAAAATATCTAGTGTTGGAAAAATAACATAGTAATAAATTCTATAAAAAAATTATCTTAGAATTGAAAAAAACCCTTATAAAAAGAAAGTATATCAAGTATTATATAGACTTAGATGGTTATCTAAGATTTAAGGATATTATACCATATTTAAAACATTTATGAAATAATATTTTGGAGGAAATAGATATCGCTCCCCATTTTTCACATCTTGGGGTCATTGAGATGAGTCACGAACTTAAGAGATTATACTTATGGTCAGATATGAAATAAGATGTGGAACATATTTTGGTAATGTTTCTTAAGTAAAAAAGAGTAAAAGAATACAAAATGTCACTATGGAGGATAATTGTATCCTCATGGTGTCCCAAATTAAAAATGGGAAGTTATTTCCATGTATTTAAGTTTAGGGTTGATGAAATCATGACATAGGAGTGATTAATATTTGTATTAATTGAAAAACTAACCAATGCATCTAATTTAATTCCTAAAAATACCTAATAATGATGCTCCTATTTTTAAATAAATATTTGTCAGTAATTTATTTGTCTTTGTGGTGCTCTTACAATAAAAATTTTAGATAAGAATTTTATTATTACATCAAGGATTCTAATATCCCTGAAATAATACTTTAGAACAAGCCTAAACATAATCTTACCATCCTAAACCATATTGATATAAAAATAGGGTTAACTAAGTCACTCAATACTATAAATGTATGTCATGGTTTAGGAAATAAGGTGAAAATATTCTATAAATTTAATAGATTATTCACATAATATATATAACTCCATTCAAGTCTATTTAAAAATATAAGTGCAATATTCCCCTTGATTTGGATGGTTTTGAAAACATAATAATAAAAATGAATGGAATGTTTCATGAAAATGATTCTTAAATGATGATCATAAGGGAAAAGGTTTAAATCATCATATGGTAGACAAAAAGGATCTATAAAATAAACATGAAGCAAATTGATGTAATAAAATTACCAATTAAACACCTTATGTGAGACATTTAGTGTGAGACATTTGATATTATTATTATTATTATTATTATTATGATTATTTTATGATGACATTATCATTTACTATTCTAAAATATTTTGGTCATTTTCTTATCATTATTTGATTAATTTTTAACTATGATTTTATGATTTTTATATTTTTAGTACTATTGATTCAATTATCACTAAAGTACCAAAAAATAATGGGATGGTTTGAGACTAGTTATTCCTACCATTAAAATGGTTTCTAAACATGGATAAGTGGTGTCAAGAATTGATAAAAATGGGAATAATAATTATAATGGTCTAGTCAACGTGGTAATTATATTTTGAACAATTTATATTTTTTGACTTATATTACTTGGGATTTAAATTCTTCATCCTTTTAATTTTATCCTTGAACATTTCCATGTTCTCTTCATTAATCCTTGATTTAGCACATTTTTTGTATTATTATCACTTTATGTTTGGGTGTTTTGTCTTGATTTTACTTGTTCTTAGGGAACATAGGCATTTGTGATACACTTTGAGTTTATGGAATTGGAATTAGTATTACCAATTTTGTCTCCTTAATATAATTAATTCATAGTTACCATTGGCATTGTTATAATGGTTGGAATTATTTTTATATTATTATAAATAGACTTGGATGATTTCAGTATTTTGAAAACCTTATATGGGTTGGTTTTTTTAAATGGACATTACCCATAGGGCATGGAGTTGTTGATGAGTTAACCATTGACTTATATTTCACATGTATTATTACATATATAAATTGAACTTAATTCATAACATAAGATACCTTCATGTAGATACCTAAAATTTGTACAAGTCTCGCTATTTATTGTGGCAATAATGTGTTTTTATGTAAATGGATCATTAGTTTTAATCAGGCTCTTATTTCCATTTTTTTCACTTGTGTTAGGATATATTATAATTTTATTTCTTTGTGTTTTCCTTAAAAATGTTATTTCTGTTCACTTCAGGGCTATGATAATACTATCATGCAATCCAAAATTCTTGAAAATTAAAAATAAATAATTTATTTCCTCACATGACTCTTCATGCTATAAATATGTCAATGCATTATTTTTATGATTTTAAGTTAGATTTCCAAGTTCAACTTACCAATATTGGTTGTTTCCAAAATTAATCTATATAATTTTTGTATTGACTGAGATTGATTATATTATATTCATAACTTATGATTCATAAGTCCTCTTATTGTTTTCCCTAGATTTTTTGGTCTTTTATGTTTTATTTATCATCTTCCCCACCTTTTTGATGATTGGGATGTGTGAAAATAGGTCTTACGTTAAATTAAATAATTAAATATATAGAAAAGAAATCTAATTAATTTAGGAGATGAATTGATGGATTGGAATCATAATCCTAAGTTATGTACTTTAATTTTGTTACTTGTCATTTATTAAATTATATGCACCCCTTATACAAAAAAACAAATAATAATGAAAGAGCATGTATGATCTACTAGTTACTTGTATCTCATTCATAGAATTAAGTATTGGATATTAATATTAAATTATACTACTTTATATAATATATGAGTGATGGTTTTCAATTTTTATAAGAATATGGGTATAACTGAGTTAGGCCCCTCATAGTTACATTCAATTGCAAGGTATATTAGAGTGGATTAGGGTGAAGAGAAAGGATAATAAAATACTTAATATTTACACATTAATTTTATAATATGAGAGGTTTATAATTATAATAAATAAATGAAGGTGCTCACCAAATTTCATGAGGATCTAAAACTACCTTACCAAAATCAAAATCTACTACGAAAATCAAGCCTTACTTATTAAAATCGAGTCATATGAGCTTGTCATTGACATAAATTATAAATTTATTTTAACTATATTTATACAATATTTTGATTTATATACCTACTTTATGAATTATTATAGACCATTTTTTAGTATCATTAAGCCTTTACTAATTTGTAGGTGAGTTATAATTTAGGTATTTATGTATGAACCCACTTTTTCTATTCTAATCATTTTAATTATCTAAATATTTGAAATTTTGAGATATGTTTATTATTATACTATATTTTTAGATCAGAATTATCTTGTGCAATCCCATTTTATGATTATTATAGTTTTTATTTACCATTTTATTTCATTTCATTGAAACATTTTGGTCAACCTACATTTATTCGCATGATATTTCTAGAGTTTGGTTCCCATATTAAATATCTAGTCACTATTTTCCCTAGGGTTTATATCAACTCAATTTCCTTTGAATTTTATTTTTCACTAAGGGTTGGACCGTAGTAGTATAGATATGATTAATCTAAATTTTTGTTTACTTGTTTATACATAATTAGCCCTCGCTAATTGTGTGTTATTTAAAACTCTTTTTTAATGATTTATAAATTTATATATTATATCACCAAGGTAGATTATATATAAGTACCTTTCTAGGTGAAGTGATAGATTGCACTCCAAACCAATTAATTTTATAGGTATTCCATTCATTATTACTCACGTTAATTTCAAAATTTTAATTGTAATTTATAGTGAACTTGATGCTATTTTTTTTGATACATGTGGATATATATACAAATTAAAATGAATAAAATCCTAACAAAATGAATGACATCTCTATGAGTGATTAGGATAAGGATATGTGTTATAAAAATATTTGTTAATATCCCAATGAAATATATACATTGATATATATGTTGGGAGAGGACTAAAATAAAACCTTACCTAAAGAGACCACACTTAAACAAATATTTGTTACTACTAATAATAAATCTCTAAGTGCTTATAATATTTTAACTTATATATATTCTCCTCTTAGGTCAACTAATATCTATGTATCTCATATTTTTTCTTATATTTTTACTAAGAATTTGATATTATATTACTATGTATTTTATTTCTTAGATCAGTCTTAATGATTATTTTAATCCTCATAAAGTTGTGTAATCATCTTTAAATAAGTCCATTCTCACCCTCCCTACATCCATAATATTTCTCAAGTTCCTAATATATATATTTATACATAAGTTTTTATACTATTATTTTAATACTAACTCTTGAAGCCACACTCATTTGATAAAATATGAAAATCATGAAGTTAAACAACAATAGATTTTTTTTTCTCAAGGGTCTTAAAACCAAAGTCATACATTCAATTTATAATATATAATACTTAATCCTTTGGTTCATGAGATCCTTTATTATCCTTTGCATAATGGATTTATGGCTCTTAAGTTTAATTTGGTCAATGGTAAGGTCAATCCCTCTCACCATATTAAGCATTTCTATGTTTAATATCTTGATTTTGTACATAATGATAAACTATTGACTGAGATATTTCATAGAAGCCTTATAGAATATGCTCTTGATTGGTTTTAAATTTTTGCATTTGGATCCGTACATTATTTAAATTCTTTGGATAATAATTTATTAACACATTTTCTATCAACATTATCTTAAAAGTCATGTTTTCATATATTTTAAATGTTAAACAAGAACCTAGTGATAACTTTAGTGAATATTGGATTCAATTCAAAATTAATCTTACCAAGATGAATAAAGATTATATAATAATGAACTACATATTATATTATCTATAATTTTAACCTAGCACATTAAATAATTTTTTTCCTTAAATTGTTACCAATATTTCCATGAACTTTATCACATGGTTAGGAACAATGAGATATAAACTTTAAAATTCAATATTTTTACTTATAGATAAATCAACATTCAAAGATAAGGCTAATTATAATGCATTCTAGCCTAAGAATCATGTAATTAATGTAGTCATTTTGATGATTCAACCATTATAAAGGATAGGCCTTTCCTGGAAAAAGAGTCAAAAAAATTTCTATAATTAAGTGAGAATCATCCAAATATTATTGACCACTTGATTGAATCTAATAATCTATCTTTACCTCTTCAAAGAGATTTGGAATATAATAGAGCATGGGTTACTACATTAGGAGCTCTAGTTATTTAGTTTCTAGATTGTGGTTTTTTTTCTTCTAAATAATATTTGATAATCATCTTATTGTTGTCAAAAATGAGGAGATGTAATTGACCATGTCAAAATGATAATTTTATCACTAAGGATGAGTTTCCCATTCATCCATGTCTTTTTGATATCGAACTCCAACTTTTTTTTCCATGCAGTAAATGCATGATGTCTTACATGAGAGATTGTTGACATCACAAAATGAGGATGAGAGGCACTCTTCACAACATTATCAAGGTGAGTAGAGATCAATTGAGAGATAGATATATTTTAGTTCTTCCCTTTAATGTTCATAAGGTGATAGGGATTAGTTGCATCACAAAGGTTAGTTTTGGGAGAGGTGAGACTTAGACCACCCTCCTAGGCCTACATTAGGAGACCTGTTAAGTACTTTATTAAAATTAATCCTCCTAATTTTTATGGTAATTAGGAGGGATGTTTAGTAAAGTCTTGGTTAGCTTGTATGCAAGGATGTTTTACACTTTATGACTATGATACTAATGAGAAGGCTTATCTAGAAACCTACATACTTAGAGATATATCTAATATGTGGTGGAAATGGGAGGAATAAAATATCCATTAGGAGTGTTTAGATCATGCTACCTATCCCCTCATTATATTCAAAAGAAAGTAGATGAGTTTCATGATCTAAAACAAGGGAGTGACATAGTTGTAGAATGTGAGTGTCATTTTCTTAATTTGATTATATATGTACATGGATACATAGATGGTACTATCTAGGTAAATAGGTTCATTAGATTCTTGAATTTGTATTTGTCTAGTGTAATATGTGTTCTAGTTCCTATGACCTTAATAGTCATAGTATAAAAGGCCTATTAGGATAAGAAGTCTTGAGGAAAGACTCATGAGACCTAAGAGATATTTTTAGGTAATATTTAATCATATCATGACTCAAGTCCATAGGGTTCACAACCTACACCTAGAGGAGGTTGAAGGAAAACTTAATCTAATTAGAAGCCACCTCAGTAAAAATAATAAAAGGAGAGTAATTGATCTATTTAAATATTGAATAGATATCAATATGACAGATACTACCAAAGGTAGAGTGATGTTAGGCCTCATGACCATTATTATATTGGACTTGTATAGACTCAATATTCAATGCAGGTAAGACCATCAAGATTGAAAACATTAATTAGTTAGAATCATATGGAACCCCCTCAGGGTGTGACCAACATAGAGATGTGTGTTTTACATAGGGATTCCCTAATCACTTTACACATGATTTACATTTAGGACCATCAACTACCAATAATAAAAAGGATAATATGTTGTTGTATATAGTGGGTAGTGTGACATTAGGACATATGGTTTATGAAGTCATAGATGACCACCAAATCGAGCAATAGATAATATACATTGAGACCTCATATATGATCAATAGAGTTTCTATCATAGTATTATTTGATTGGAGATTTAGAATCCTTTATTTCCCCTTATGTCATGGAGTGTTATGGATTGGTAGATATTAGGTTGTTTTAGAGTTAGGTAGAATATTTGGCCACAAAGGCCAAGATATCCATCAGCCCCATAGTGAGTAACTATGTCCTAGAATTTAGTGTCTTTTCCACCATGGTGGATTTGTGTATTATACTATTATCAACCTATGAGGTTGTCTTCTTAATGCATTGGATTATGATTCATAAAGACAAGTTGTAATTCTAGGGAAAGTTTATTGAGTGTCTTAATGATATTGAGACTCTTAGGGCGATAGTTGGGGTTAAGATACATATTTCCCTTCACATAATTTTTTAATACAACTCAAATAGAGCATACATAAGGGTTGTTATATATCTACTATCATGGTGAGGGATATGTTAGTGGAGTAAAATAAAGATTCTTTGGATGACCATCCCATTATTTTGGATTTCCCTAATATATTTCTAGATGTGTTACTTGATATGCCTCTCCTAAAGAGATTGACTTCTATATTAGCGTGGTATTAGGGATTGAACCCATCTCAAAATCACCATATCAAATGACCATACCACACTTGTGTGAACTCAATATTAATCTTAAGAAACTTTTAGAGAAGGTATTAATTCATCCCAACATGTCTCCATGGGGAGCACTAGCCATCTTCATGAAGAATAAGGATGGGTCCCTTTATTTGTGCAATGATTATCACTAGTTGAACAAAGTAATGACTAAGAATCATTATCCATTACATAGGATTAATGACTTGTTTGATAAAATTTTGGGTTCCAAGCTGTTATCTAGGATATAATTGAAATATAGATACCATTAATTATATATTATAGAGGTAGATATTTACAAAATTATTTTGTAAACATGATATAGGCATTATAAGTTTATAGTTGTATTGTTTGGTTTGGATAATGCCCTAGAAGTGTTCATGGGCCTCATGAATGGAGTTTTTCACAATTATTTGAACCATTTTTTTATATTTATTTATGACATTATGATCTAGTCAGAAAATGAGGAAGGGCATGAAGACCATTTAAGACAAGTCCTATAGGTTTCATGGGATAATCATTTGTATAAAAGCTTAGATAATTATTATTTTTTAGAATCAAAGGCATAATAACCCTGACGCATCATATCAATGGATGGGTTATTAGGATACGTCTCTAATATTTGTGATATTATGGAGTGGTTAACACCCATAAATGTTATGGAGGTTCATAGATTCATAGGTTTGGCAAGTTATTATTGATGCTTCGCAGATAATTTTTCACACATTGCAAACCCCATCACTTCACTTTAAAGGAATGGAAATAATTTTTTATTGTCAAAAGATTATGAGGAAGCTTTTTAGTTGATAAATGAGAGACTCACTAGTGTTCCTATTTTGGTTATAGCTAATCTTACAAGGTAGTTTTTTATTTTCAATAATCCATCCAAGGTAGGACTAATATCTATACTCATGCAAGAGGTCAGAGTCATAGCATATGAGTCTCGTGAACTAGAATATTGAGTTTAAATAGCCCATGCATGATATAGAATTTTTAGATAGCATTCATATTTTTCTAATTTGGTGATAATTCTTGATTGGTCACCACTTTGTTTTAAATATAGACCACTTGATTTTACAACACCTATTTAATAAGTCCAACCTTAATGCACATCAAAGGTGTTAGATGCAATTAATATGTGAATATGATTATGATATCTATATATATATATATATATATATATATATATATATATATATATATATATATAAAAAAAATCTCATAATCATATTCACACACACACACAAATATATATATATATATATATATATATATATATATATATATATATATATAATATTTTAATATTATGTATCACCTTAGTTTTATACATTTGGCAAACTCAGACCTTGGTTGTTCTTAGTTATACACTCTCCTTGTCTCTGAAAGCCTTGTATCTACTTTATATTTTACCACTTGGCCTATCTCTTAGTTTTAAAAATATTATATTGATGACATAGACATTTTTTATTGCCTATAATGATTAAAATTTACTTATATTACACCTCTATAAGTTCTGAGCATGTACCTATTTATTACTCCCTAGAGACTAACATCCAAGATAGATAATAGCATTGATGTTACTATCCTACCATGATACAAGTGTCCAATGCCCTAAATTTATCTAATATATAAATTAAATGTATCCTAATGGATGGCCTAGCCTAAGTGATTTAATGTGAGTTATTACTTTGAAGGGATTGATATAAATACAAGATCAGCCCTCACTCATTCCTCACCTACAAAAACCTAGCAAGATACCAAAAAGCATTCAATTGAAAAAATCTTTCCTATTTATTAATATTTAAAAAATAGTCATTATAACTCCACATCTACAGGTATGAGGTATTAAAGGATCAACCCAAGATCTTGATTTGATAAGTTACAAGCCAGGTCACTATTGTACCTACTTTACACACATTGAATGATTCACACATGAGACAACGTTTAAGGGAGAACTATATTAATTTGAGGCCCTATTTAGAGTATTGGCTATGCAAGTATAATAATTTGATAGTGGGTTTAGTGGGGTCATCTTGAAATTATATGACCACTAACCCATTTTCCCCCAAGGTCACATTGAAGATGGAAATTTAGGGTTTTACCATTTCACAAGGAGAAATAATCCATGACCTAGATCTGAATGCACTAGAGTGAATATGAATCCAAATAAAAAATCATCTAGGTGGTTTAATATTATTTCACAATATATTTTCTACAATATATTAACATCATACTTAGATATTAGCTTTGATGTAACCATCCAGGGCTAACACAATTATCTAAATAGCCAGAGGCACTGTATCCATAATCTGACAATTATTCTAAAACTATTTTGCCACCTTATTTTAACTTATTCTAGATTAAAAAATACATTTTCATAAAAACAAGATAATTAGTTATATTCTTTGTCATTTATATATCTATTATAGTTGTTCTTTTCATATTTAGACTATCTCAACATAATAAATTTAGTGTATACTTATAAGAGTTGAATGTGATTGTCCTACTATATATGTGATTATCACACTTGTACCTTTTCATTTCTATATTTATAACCCTAATCCAAAATTTAAATACATACCCATAACATATTTCATTTTAGATTTAAACATTTTTTGAAATCAATTTTTAAACATCAAACCCTAGGATAAATTAGGGTTTTTTTTATTATTGTACTTTATTACAAATTTTAAACTTTTTTCATTTATGAAGTAATAAAAAATGTTAGTTAAAAAACTTGATTCTATATGTAATATCAAAAGGCATTAATTACTCATGTCAATATTAACAAAGGCTTTATAAATGCATTTTTATATGTTATGAGAGATGAAATAAGTAAATAAGCTAAAACCAAGGTTGTCTCACCTAGTAATGGTGAATCCTTAGAAGGTACTATAGCTCAGCCCATACTTATCAATCCACCTACATATAATGTGTGCAAAAATTATGTGTATAAACTTTTATTATCTGAAACTAATATTGATACATCTATTATGGACTTACTCATTGTTTCAACATTAATACCTATTTTAATGCCTATTACTATTGAAAACATATTTGTATCCCCTTTTGTGACTACTCAAATTAATAATCTAGATTGCATTGGGCCTATAGTCCAATCATTCTTTCAAGTTATAAAAATATTAGAAGACATTATTACAAACATTAACCAAAAAGCCTTAAAATCCCCTCATGTTATAGACTCACAATATGTGTTAAATAACCCTCTTACACTTGAAATATATTTACACCCTATTCCAACTAGATTTTTTTCAACTACATTCACATTTTCTGATGGCAAGGGTGATCTTGGATAACATATTTGAACGTTCTCTGTGGAATGCCTTGAATATGCCTCTAGTGATAAACTTTTGACAAAATTATTCCTAATAAGTCTCAAAGACTATGCTTTGAGGTGGTTTTATAAATTACCTATCCAATCCATAAAAACATTCAAACCTCTTGAAAACTAATTTTTAGCACACTTTTCCATTAATATTTTTAAAAAGGTTTCCTATGCCCAAATTGCCAAAATCAAATAATAAACCATTGAAACTATCAATGAATATGTCTTGATATATAAGACAAGGATATCCAAAATGACCAATCCCATGGAAAATAAAGAGTTACAAGACATATTCAAGGAAAGTTTGATTGATCTTTTATATGAATCCATTATATTTAACAATTTTTGATGTTTTAATGAATTATGACATGTTTTATGGGTTTTTGAAATACAACTTATATATTTTAATTGCTCAAGTATGTAACAAACACATCAGCTACATCTACATCTAGTAAAAAAATTATAATAAAAATAAGTTATAAGATAAAACCTCTTAAGCCTAAAAATGAAATAACCACCATAGTTAACATAGTTTCATAACAACCTAATCAAATTTATTATCTAATTAACCAAAGAGAGAATTTAAATGTTTAGTTGAGTCCCACACTTTATTACTCTCATAGTTAATAGAGTACCAACTTATATCTCTCCTTCATCCTATTGAGGTTTATTTGAGTCAACCTCTACCCAAATGATATGATATGAATGCTTATTATGATTATCATCAAGTACCAAGAAAATTTACAAGTAGATACTTTACCTTGAATCATAAGATCTAATATCTTATTGATGACCAAAATATTTCATTCAATGATCCTTCAAAGGAATTAGGTTCATAACCTAGTGATTGCCATAAACATAAAGTATTTAATAATAATTTGAAAGAACATTCTAAAAAATAATTTTAATTCCAAATTTCATGTAATGCACATCATCCTTCATCACATAATACACACCCACTAGATGAGATTATTGGTATTTACACATGACATATACCTCCTCTAGTTCAAAGACCTATTTACTTTGATGAAAATGAAATTAAGGATGATAAATGTGATCTTAATTCCCTATTAATTTGATCATACCTTGATAAACACACCATACATAGTGTTATTAATACTGGTGCAAGTGAAAATGTTTGCAGCATGACATTACTTATGCACTTGGGTTATACTCATCATGATTTACACTCCTCTACTAAATTAGTTATAGCATTAAATGGGACCTCCTAGAATGTTCTTAGTGATATTAACTTACCTTTACAATTTGGTCCTACATATATGGTTACTAAATTTTTAGTTATCCCTATTATTGGCATATTTGATATGTTATTAGGAAGACATTGGATACACACTCTTCGAATAATACCTTCTATAGTGCATGGGTGTTTTAAATACATTCATTCAAATTAGGTAATTACATTTTTTAGAATTTCATATGATCATCCTCTTAAATAAAATAAAATTATACCCAAATGACTAACTATCAATTACTAAGGATAATCCACCATAAAAGGGTAAGTAATAGGAAATATCCTTTACTAGGTGGCTAGTACTTGAGCCACCATTACATTAGAGACATACAGTGGATTCTGTAGAATCCCAATCTTATACTACACACCATGTCTAGATATCCATAGAACCTACAAATGTTCTTATTACTTTTATTAAAAATAACAAATAAAATTCAATGATGGGTTTCAAAAACCCCTACTCCAATTACTCCTATTAATTCATCACCACAAAGTCTTATTCTACATACATAGAACACCATCAATACCAAAATGATAGATATTACACCTATATATGATCCTTAGCCATGGACATAGGTATTATACCATATTTATAGTGGGTATATATGTATGACCATAAAATGGATGGAATCATAGGATGATATTTCATATCTAAAAAAATACCAAAAATCAAAAACATTAAAATAAACCAAAAATAATCTTGGCACTTACATGTTCTAGTATCTCCTTGGCAATCATATGTTACTTCCATAATGATTAACCACCTACTCAATTAGTTATACATACACATATGTGTCACTTTTATGTTGGGTGTGATACAAACATACATAGATACATGATACACTCCTATTTTGTATGTTGTTATTTCCATCCACTCATGTCATATGGACATTAGGGGCATCCACTTATTTGATCTTAATACACAAGTTATATGATTAAATGATCACTCTACATTATCATGTTTGAGCCTACATATGTACTAACACATGCATATTATCCATGATTATATATTGCATAAGATACTTCATATGTTATATACATGACATAATTTTCTAACACATTGAATCCATGGGTCACTATGACATGTTTCTGCTAGTTGCTTATTCTTTAATTTATGTACTTACTTGAGTGTCTTTTCTTACTCGTTAAAGCATTTGAATATGTTCCTTTACTTATAACCCACATGCCTATGTATGATTTCATTGACATTGACATATGTCATTATTTGTTGTATAAACATTTGAATATGTCATTATTACTTTAACAAAGATTTGACTAAGTCATGTCAATTTAATTGTATAACATTTGACCATGACCCTTGTTTTCAATATCCTTAGACCATTATTTCTTGACTTGATTTTGAGTGATCATGTGTGTGTGCTTGTTTACTTGTTGATCTTATACTATTATTATCTAGACATTTCCATGATTTTTAACATGCAGCTTAGGCCTACATGTGATCACATTGGTTGTATGTGTTTCAATTATATACTTACCTATACATTTCCTTTTTATATTCTACATGACTACATTCATAGATTATATAGTTGTCTTACCCTTTTGAGGTGAGGTAGCTCACAGTTCCTATCTTTCGAAACCTCACCTCAAATGGGGGAATATTAGTGGTGGTATTCTTGGGAAGAATGTTATCCACACTTGTCATAGTTATCAAATTTAATAGGGGAATGATTTGAAATCATGTTCTCCACACTCATTCAATATTTGGTACTTGTATCAGTTTGCAAATTCATTAGGGGCACATCATATGGTCATGGTTTCCACTCTTTAAAGAATTTCAAATTTAGAGGGTGAATGATTTGGAAGCATGATTTACATACCTAATTAGTATTTAACATCTTCAATTTATAGTGGGTGGATGGTTTAGAAACATGTCCTCCACATTGGTACTTATATTAGTTTTAATATTTTTCCATATATAGTGGAGGCATTATTTGGAAGCATGTCATCCACACTTATATAGTTATATAAACTGGTCAAACCATATAATTATATGATTGAAATTCATAGTTGTGGTATAATTTTATATAATGGTACCGTTGTTATACATAGGTTTAAAATGAAACATATTTAAGTTTCATATGCTATACATCATTTGACCATTATTGCAAAATCTAAATCAATTTTAGATTCTAAAACCATTGCATGTACTAATACCCCAAAGACTTTTACAAGATATATTGAGTCAATATAATGCAATAGTTGGTTCACCTTATGGTATGTTTGAGGTGATTAAATCACTCAATATTTCCAAGTTTTCTAGTTAGAATTGATCACCCAACCTCACCAAGTTATAAATATCATTGGGTTTCATGGTTGAGCAATACTAAATTTCTAAGTGGAAACTCACTTTTACTCTAAGTCAAGGGCATGTGAATTCAAATATCTCTCTATATATTTACACACACACACACACACACACACACACACACACACACACACACACACACACCATTGGATATATTAAATTTAAATATTTATCTATATTTATCCTAATCTTAGTTCCATATCCTTAAAATGATACATCTTTTACAAAACAACTTGCCAATAGGTAAGGTAGTTACACCAACACATAGGAGTATTCCTAAACAATGCTATTTAAATATATTTAATGTACTTATAACCCATATTATATGCATTAATTTTACATTGTAACATGATATTTATTGTAATTTAGTCAATATAAAAGCACTCAAATTCAATTCAAGTAAATACAAGGTGTGCTTACACACCTAGGTATGTATTCCTTTCCTTTAAACTAGTAATTTCATTAATAGATTAAAGGGGAAAATTTAGATGATACTTTTTATTTATGAAGAGCCTCAATATTTTAAACTTGGAAAATTCAAACCTTGGGTTTCCCTCTTAGTTCTACACTATTCTTGCTTCCACAACACTCACATCTACTTTATCTTGTATGCCTTGGCTTATCTCTTAGTTTGACCAGTCTTATATTGATAACAAAAACACTCTATCTTTTTTACTATGATTAAAATCTACTTATCTGAAAACTCTACAATTTTTGAGCCTATACCTATTTTTTTCTTCATCGACACTAACATCTAGGATAGAGATTAGCATCAATTTTTATTTTCTTGCTCTGATATAAGTGTCTAATACTTTAAAGTCATTTATTTTATAAATGAAACATATATTAATGGTTGAACTAAGTGATTTAAACTGATTTATTACTCCAAATGGATTGATATAAATATAATATGAACCATCACTCATTCCTAAAAATCCTAACCAAATACCAAAGAGAATTCAATTGAATAAAAGATTCCATATTTACTCCTATTTATAAACTAGTCATATGAACCACACATCTAGAGGTCTAAGTTAATAAAGGATCATCCCAAGAGCCCAATTTTATAAGTTATAACCTAGGTCACTATTGTACTTACTTTACAAAAATTTCATCATTCACTCAGAAGCTAACACATAGGTCAAAAATACATTAGTTTGAGGCCCTCTTAAAAGCATTTGCTATATAGGTAGTGTCCTATAATTGCAAGGCCATTAGTATCATATCAACACCATATACCTACTAACCCATTTTTCCCCAAGATCACATTAAAGATGAAAATTTAGGGTTTTTCCATTTCACAAGGAGTGATAATCCATGACCTAAATCTAAATGCACTAGAGTGAATGTGAAGCCAAACCCAAAAACATCTATGTGGTCGCATATAGTTTCACCAAATATTCCATAAAGGATACTATCATTAGACTCAAATAGTAGCATCGACATAATTTTTGAGTGTTAATGCAATTATCCAAATAGCTAGAGACACCATATATAAAAATCTAAAAACTATTCTAGAACTATCTTCCCACCTACTTTCAACATGTTTTAGATCCAAAATTACATTACCATTAGAACAAGCTAATTACTTATATTCTATATCATTTATATATCTATCCTATTTTTACTTTCCATATATAGAGTATCTTAACATAATAAATTATGTGTATGCTTATATCTGAGTTTAAAATTTAGTTGGCATGATATAGATCTGATTATCACCCTTATGTCATTTCATTTTTATTTCTCTAACCCCAAGATTAAAGCGAAATACATATTTAGAACATATTTAATTCTAGGGTCAAATAATATCAAAGAGAAGGAAAACATGGTTGTTTATACCTTGAATATGAGGCACATTGAGTTAGAAAAAATGAGTTGACATATAAACTTATAAAGTTAGATTCTAGATCAGCTTTGAGGGGTAAACCATTACAAGGAAGTGTGATAGGTGTTGTATTTTTATTTAAATATAATAAATAAATTTAAAGGCTATTATTTTGAGATAAGTGAAATTTTTTAAAATAAAAGGTGTATATATGTTCTTGTGGTGGTTTGATTGTGTTATCTATTTTTGTCTAAGTCACATAGATCCCCTTACCACACTTTAGGGTTAAGAATATGCATGCATAGTTAGGGAAATTGTATCATTGGGAGGGTTTACATCAAAAAATTGGTGATTTTTTAGCTTTTTTCCTTGAATACCATAGGGTCAAGGTTGAATATCACCATCCAACATGATTTTTATATCCCCATGAGATCCTAAAATGTAAGTGGGACACTATCTCCATGGATTTCATTGTAGGTTTTCCTACCTTGTAATATCATCATGATGCAATCATGGTCACTATGTATAATTTAACCAAATTATCTCAATTTTATCCAATTAATACTACCTATAATTCACTTTTGTGGTGAAAGTATTCTTTGATGACATCATATGATTACATACAATTCTATGTGAGATTATTTTAGATAGAGATCTAATTTATACTTCACACTACTAGACATTTTTAGAAAAGGCATTGGGAACATATCTCAATTTTAGTACTTCCTACCATCTTGATATATGGATATAATGAGAGAGTCAATTAGGTTATTGATGACATGATTCACATGTCTGTTATGCAACAATAGTCTTATTGGGAGAATTATTTGTATCTTGTTGAATTTACCTAAAATAATAGATATCATAGCTCAATCAATATGGTACCTTTCCAAGATTTGTAAGGTAAATAGTATATAACCTCACTAAGTTGGGATCAACTTGAGGATAAATTTGTGATTAGTCATACTATGTTAGAAGACATGAAATGATAGGTAGTTAAGATTTGGTAACACCTAATGAGACTACTAGAAACATACCAAAGAAGTATGTTGAATAGGATTGATCAACATTTAAATGTTGGTGACAAGTTATTCTTATTATTAAGACCAAATACAATCCATATCCCTTATATAAAAGGTTTACAGTTGTAACTCATTTTTTAGGTCTATTTGGTATTTTGGAAACCATTGACCTAGTAGATTAAAAACTAGCCTTACCGCCCAGCCTATCTCATGCTCATGATGTTTTAAATTTCTTAATTTTACATCAATAGGTACATGCTATTATTCATGTATTGGATTGAATGGCCTTTTAATTTGAAACTAATAGATTTTTAGTTATGGATCCCATTAGGATTATAGTGTACAAGATGTGATACCTTTGAGGTAGAGATATGGACCAAGTTAAAGTCTACTAGGAAAAATATGATTAATGAAAAACTACTTGGAAAGATGTCAAACCATTGAGGTTTTGTTACCCTCACCTCATTTGGTGACTTCCAAGAGGAATAATGCATAAGGGGAGGGGGATGTAAGGCCCTTATTTTTTATAATGCTCATATTTAACATTTGATGATTATGATACTACTGCTATTTATAATATGATTCTAGATATATGTTATTATCCATGTCTAGTTGAGGCATGCAAGGATTTTTATGAATATTTATCATGTTTTGATACAATGAGAAAGATTCATTATCAATAATTTGTTATTTTCTTAATTATCAAAGTATAATGATTGCATTTACATTATTGATGTTGTAATTAAGAATTTGGTTATGCCCATGTGACATGTTTATTAAATGATGTTGGATCATTACTTATAAACCTATAAATTGGCAAATTCTTGTGTACAATATTTTTTGATTCTATCTATGTAAATGTGTGTATTTCCTAATATGTTGATTTCTAAAATTTATTGAGTGTTCCTACTTTGAAAAAATTCTATAACTTTAGATATTAGATTAGAGGAATTTGATATGTGCATTGAGTATGTAGGAATAGGGAAGGGACAATCAAGGAATGAGACTATGTTAGGCATGGTTATGTCACCAAAAACCCTATCTCAGACCATAAATAATTTTTTAAGCCATCATATTTGTTGATTATCTTGATGTTTCTTATGTTATATTTTATCCTTAGAATGTTGTATAGGTGGCCATATTATAATTTTTGTTGTTACTTTTTCTCTCCTCACATTAAGATATAACACTTTGAGTATACCAATGTATAGAATACATAGTGGCTAGTTGGTATATTTGTCTATTAGTTGCATATGTCTTGATCCAAGTGAAATGGTTAATTAGTTTATGAAGAAACTACAAAATCCTATATAGCCACCATGAACTATTATGGACATAAAAAAGAATAGTCATTAATGAGGCATGAGATGGTAGTAGAGGGTTTGGTCAATTACTAAGATGTCTATATGTAGAAGTAGAACTCTCCACTAGAGCAACTTTTTTTTAATAAAAAATAAAGCACAAAGTAGAAGAGATAAGGAGGAGGAAGGGAAATTAATAGGAATAATTACATATGAGAGATGAGCCTTTACAATGATAGAGGATAGTGCCCCATATGTCTTGGATTCAATAGGTGGGATTTTAAATAATTATTTTGATTGATATTAATTTGATTAAATGAGTGTAATTTATTTTTGATTGATATGTTGTTTTATGATGAATAAGACCACTTGGTTAATGTTTTATATTTTCTTATCTTGTCCATGGATGTGTATTGGATTCCATGAAGATCTTATCCACTTGAGGGCCTTGGTGATGTTTTTTATCTCTTTTCTCAAATAGAATTTTGCATATCTCTTTTTTAAATGTGTTATAACTATACTAACAATATGAAGTAATATTTTATGAGAAATACCTTTCATGGTGGTAGATTGTTAAGTCCTCCCATACTGGTCATGGTGGTAGATAACTTAACCCTCTCATGATGGTCATGGTGGAATATTGTTAATCCCTCCCATGATAGCCATGGTGGTAGATGGATTGACCCTCCCATGACTACTAGATGGAAGCAAACTGAGTGAAGCATACATATACTATTCATTTAAATAGTAAGCATATATTATAATGTGATTCCTTGCTTATTAGTTATATTTGTGAAATTATTAGCTTCATTTGACTTCTTCTATTATTTGTATTTGGGATTGGGAGTCTCCTTGGTTAACAAATGGGACTAGGGATGTAGGTTTTTGTAGATTCACTACCTTGTCCTATGGCACCCTTTATTTATACACCTATACTTTCCCTTATATGGATGTAACCATGATTGGATCTAGGAGTCTTGAGCTTGGGGATGCATAGAGAAAAACTTAATTATTGAAATTTTTTTGGAGGTGATCCCTCCTTCAAATGGATTTTAGATTACATTAGAGTGGAAAAGAAACATTTTTGAATAATTATTGTTATTCCATTATTAAATCATGCCTAATGTTGTGCCTTATGCTTATGTAATAAAAAAATGCAATCCAATGCATTGACTAAGTTAATTTTAACTAATTTACTTATAATAATCTTATAGAAGCTAGTATTTTATGTAATGACCTAGTAATGGGTGAATATTTATATTATCTACCTATTAAAACCTTTATTTATGTTGGGATGTAACCAAATAACATATAATTTGAACGTATATTCTCTTGGAATGGAGTCATCAATGTAAGGAAAGCTCATTCCTTTTATCTCTACTAATATAATGGAAATGTGTTTTACTTTCATAGATATGTGTTATGATCAGCATATTGAATGTGAAACATGTCTTTGCATATATTCTATTGTGATCTATCTTAATGAATTAATCCCAATAATGTATGGGTATAAATTAAATATAATTATTGTGTGATTGTTATTGAAAATAATATTATAACTTGATTATATAATATGAATATTGATGAATTATAGTAAAATGATGTCTTATGGAAGAGTAATTTTAATGAAGTATTTGATTAAGATATCTACTACAGAAGTTTCCTAGAACATCATAAAATAATATAAAAGATAATTTAATCAAATATTGGTTCTAGTATTATAAGAATAACAATGAAATCTAACCCTTTAGGTTTGACTGATGATATCCTTATAAGGATTAATTAATGGAAGAAGAGGATTTAGAAGATGAACCCATGATTCTATGCTTTTACATTTCAGTAAATTTATCATTTGTTATCCTATATTTGGTGTGATGTAATTATTCTAAGTGATAATGTTATAAGTATCTCATAATGAGTAAAATAATTGGGTCAAAAAGTTAAGAAGGTCTTTGAGATATGTTTTGCTTAGTTGAGCTTACCTTGTAGGTATATTACTCAGCCTAACCAATGGGAATATTGGTTTAGTAATAATAAATTAATTTATACCTCAACACATCCTAGTATTTATTTTAATTACTTAATGTGAATGAAGGATTAAATAGCTTAGCTAAGTCTATTTTGATGAATGCAAGCTTAATTTTGGTCATTTTAATGGTAGTAGTCCATTAATAGGTGTATTTAGACTTGACTTAGCCTAATCCACATTATTCAAGTCTTTTTTTATATTTTAATTCATTTTTTCCTTAGTCTAATTTATATTTAGAGTATTATTTGTATTTACTTCTTGTCTTAGTTGTTTATTACTTGAGCTTATTCAATTAGTTCTTGTCTTTGCTAAAATTCCTTAGCCAAAATTTGATTTTCAAAGTTGGTTGAATTACAGCACATGGCATCATATCAATATTTTAAGAAGTCATCAATGTTGGTAAGATTCCATGGGGTATTCAATCCCATAATTCTTATGGGGTTTCCTAATGCTACCAAGTGGTAATATCCTAGGGGCTCATAACCTCAAGGGATTTCATGGGTTTGATGGACTCAAAGTCCTATGATGCTACTAAGTGGTATCATCTCAAAAATTATAACCTTAGGGGCTTACAAGTCCCTGAGTAACCCCCTTAGTTCCTCTAATGGATTGAGGAACCAAGATGATTCTAGGTGGAAGCATCCTAGTACATGAAATATTAAAGGGATTAGACAATATAATTTGGCACATGGACATGATTGTGCCATATGGCACAAACTTAACCCATGGTGAGCTTAGTTGTGAAGTAGAATCAAATGGACATGTGATGCTTAACTATGTTAGTGATCAACTAAAGATTAAATTCATGGTCAACTTTGAGTGTTGATGTGATAACCATGGGATTATGAAAGTGAATAGATTATTCAGTTATCATGGTTAAATTTTAAGGATCTTCAACCACTTGTCAAGTAGCACATAACTGGTAAATATTTATTTAATAGTTGATGTAAAACTAATATATATATATATATATATATATATATATATATATATATATATGGTTATTCATTATCTATTATTATATATTGTGATTCAAATTTATGCACTTACTATTATGATGTATAGATATTTGATGATAATAAAAACATACCTTGACATCATATTTTTTATGTGAAAGTCATGGTGATTATTTCATGCCCATTTTTTTACACTTGAATACACATGACTACCACAATATCATGTGAAAATAGACCCTATAATCATAAGTAGGTATTGCAATACATGCTTATGATTCTAGGGTCTAGTTTCACATGATATGGTGGTAGTCATGTATATTTTAGTGTAAAAAGATGGGCATGATAGAATCACCATGACCTCCACCCCAAAATTAGGATGTTAAGGCATATTTTTACTATAATCAAATATATATACATAATAATAATAAGTGCATAAATTTAAAGCATAATATATAATACTTGATAGTGAATAACCAAATTTAGGTTGAAGGGCACAATAGTAGCTTGAAAAAACTAGTTTCCTAGCCTAATAAACATGTGAATATCTATTAAAAATCATGTTAATCAATGTAAAAACTAATATTGTGTTCATAGCATATATCAGAAAAAACCTTCCTAAGTTTTAAATAGTTATATCCCTAATGGATTCATAGTTATGGTTAGCATATAAGGGGCCTCCTCTAATTATGTTTTACAACCATGATATTCAAAATGATGATTCTAAAAAGTGTCCATTATTCATTTGATATTTGAAATATATATGTTTTAACCTATTTTATATTAATGATAAACCTAAATAATATAAGAATAGTTGTAATAATGTAGATTATAATATATGAAAATTAAGCATTAGTATAAATATAACATGTTATAAATTTATTTGACAATAACACTTAATAAATATATAAAGTGAAACAAGAGGATAACATACTTAATAGTTCCATATATTATGCAAGACCTAGATAGGTAGAGGTAAGAAGAAAATATTGAAATTAAATTGGTGCATGTTTTAGATATTTATGTACACACAAAATGCATCATTACCCTCTAGATGGTAGGATCTAAAACTATGTTATGAATTAGACATTTTTTTTCATTGTAAATTTAGACTTTCTATTTTAACATAGGTAGGTTTGCATGTTTATCATTCATATCTATGTGTGATCCTCCTGATCATGTGCATAATATCCATAAATTTAACTTATTCATAGAAAATCTTAGGTCCACTTATGAATATATATAACCCATAATAAAACTTAAGAAGTGTAATGGGTTGGGCTAACCCAAATCACCCCCATTGATGATTAAGCACTATCTCCATAACCAATACTCTAAAGAGGAAATTCAAGACACAAATAATTATTCACCTTAGTGTGAATGTGAAATAATGATCATTTTCTATGTGATTTCACCTAGTGATATATATATTTATACACTTTAAAATGTTCATTTTTGACATGGATTGGTGTGAATTATAATTGGATGATGATTGTTCCTAATGTCTAATTTTTAAATTGGGAAGATTAATGTAGTTTTTCTCAATGTGTAGTAGTGTTTATATGTGTGCTAGATTATTTATAGCTGATCGATAATATTAATCTTATTTTATATTATATGAGTCTAATTGGGTAATCTATCATTCCAACAACATCTTTGGCATATGGTTAAACCCATAAGAATGATTTGATTTTGAAAATTGACCACCCATCACACTTGATCGATATCATCTAGATGGTATTATCTAAGTTTAACATTTCTTTGGGATATTATAAAATTTACATGGAGATTTGGAAAAGTTTAAGTATGATAGTTTACATGTTTTTCATAGATTAGGGGATTTCTTTAGACACTAATATAAACTTAGAAGGTTTTGACCCATAGATAACATACAAATGTTAGAGAATGGAGAATAAGAGTCATATATATAGGTAAAATTAATTTAAGGTGAAGGTAGATCAATACTAACATTTTCAAGTACCTAATACTATATTTTATTATCTACAAATTCCCGAATTTTATTCTAGTATTGAAATTCAATACAAATAGTAGAATAAGACAATAAATATAAACTTGAGCACATAACAGACTTTACCTTTAGGAGAAGGATTAAAGTGTTCAGCTTACTCTATGTATACATGAAATGAAAATGTAGCATTTAGTTTCCATACAAGGAAATGAGAAATTTTAACTATATTTGAAATTTAAAACATTATAAGAGTAAATAAAGAGTACACATGTATGTGAGTAAAACATGTTGCCCTGTAACTTGTTGGAGAAGATGATGGTTCCTTTTATAAGCAACATAAAATGGCTATGTTTTCTAACACATTTATATAATTAGGGGTGATCAAACCCAAGTTTTATATAATTATGAAATTATATGGTTTGGGAAGAAAAATTAACCAACCTTCATGAATATGGAGTAATCTTAAGACCATTAAGCATCATTTCACCCTAACTTTACTAACTCAAATAACTAATATAGATATTATATTAAACTTAAATATGGTATGTTAAGAGACAAATAATGGGTTTGGTATGAATATTACAATGTCATTTTTCATTGTTTAACCTCAACCACATTACCTTAAAAATGTGAATCAACCATGGTATATGGACTTATAAAATCAAGACTGCTCACTTATCAGTTCCATCAATTATGTTTTAAAATAAACAAATATAATAATTTTCAATAAAAAAAATGTGCATATGTTCCTTAAATAATATCATTCCTTTTGGATTGGTGAGAACTATAAAATTTCAAAATGTGCATGTGCATATGCCCCATTGAATCTAGGTTAGTGTATGTGTGCATGAAATAGTATCATTCACTTTTAATCTATGCCAATTGATAAAGAATACTATGCATATATATTATAGATTTGATAACATATATCTCAAATGAATATATATGTGAAAAAATATAATTTATGCTATTATAAACTATATGAACCTACATGGTATATGCACTTAGGTGTATTTGAATCTATACTCTATAACTCATGTCTTTTTAAAGTGAAAGCATATTCATGTAAAAAAAACCCAATACTTTGTACCATTGTGTTAATATATGTCTCACATATAACCCCATCTAATATTTTAACCTCTCTAAAATTTATAATTCCTATATTCTATCTCAAAATATAATATTTATTCTCATGGAGGATTATGTCTATATGAAAGCCCAACTAATATGACCCACTTTTTAGGTGAGGGTCTTATAATTCACTCATATAAAAATAAAGAGATAAATGTATAATATCAGGTATAATGATGTCATCATGTAGAATCACATTAACATATGGAGAATATGTCATGTTCTAGATTCATGTCAACATGTGAATAATACATCATCTTAGAAATGTATATATCATAAAATAATATATGAATCATATGTAATGTAGGTAATATAAGTGTCATGTTCATTTATATGTATAAAATGAGAATGTAATAATAACCATCAATGATATAATATCTGAATAAGAATATGACTTAAGGTGGTGCATGATATAAATCATGGCACCACACACAAAGAGGAGGTGCATGATATAGATCATATAAACCAAAATCTCAAAAATATCAACATGATCAACAAGCTCAACAAGATTAAAATAAATTATTATATTAATGCACTCATATGCACATGGTGTCACCCTAAGGCAAAAGGATAAAATAAGGGGCATAAATATGTTATGATAAAAAGGCTAGGGGAAACACATAAGGAACATTTACATGTTGCAACAAACAAGGCTATGGGACACACATAAGAGACATAAATGTCAAAAAATGGTACAATTGAATGTCTCACACATAAGGTCAAGCTCTACACACAACATAAAAATAATGACTAGCCTATCATGCAAGAGTAAAAACATCAATAAAGAATAAAATAAGTTAAAACTAGTCTACACCATCCAATATGTTTATGTCATGTCATAGTAAAGTAATATATCCATGTATCACTGTGTAAGATATGATTAAATAGAAAGAAGTGTAAGAAATATATGTATCTCAACATGGTAAAAGTTCATAGAAATATATAACCTAGGAACATGTGACCTATGTGATATGATACTCCCAACATTTTAATGAACTTAAGGTATAGGAAAGTTCAACATCTATGTGTTCATGTATGAAAATAATATGACATCTATTAAACATGTGATAAATAAGTATATAAATAGTGTAATCTAGTCATCATATCATGCTTAGCTCATGATTTTTTATTTTTTAATATTTGAATGTTTTTATATTTTTAAATATTTGAAAATGTAAAATGTTATAACCAATTATCCTATCAATGGTATTGTCATGGGGAGTGATTGTATCATATGATTTTGTGGTTATATTTCATAAGTGAAAGATAATAGATGTAGGTGTATCAAACTCTAAGAAATATTAAAGTGTTGCAATTTATCTATCATCATCACTACTCGGAGGATCCTATGTATGATGGGTAACTCTATAAGTCCTAGGATATTATGGATTTTTTTATATAGTAATAGAAATTATTAGTGCATATGTTCATTATGGAGCATGATTAAACTATATTTGGTGATATTATAATGGGTGATATAGCATATTTTTATCTTTATAATTCTTGAATAATTCTATAATGTGATTATTGTTATAAAATTATATGCCTAGGAGATTAAACTACTCTCTTATGTACCAAATGTATAAGAAGATTATGAATATGTATAATTTATATCTTTGTATAATGATCCTAAATGTGTGATGGCAATTTATAATGTTAGTGGGGTGGAGGAGGAGATACCACTAGGTTGAGGTGGTACGTATATTGGCTACCTAAAATTTTGACTATGTTGTTATAGTGGATATAATTAATATGTCAATACACTATATATGGTATTAAATAGATTATTTATCTAAATATGTCCTAAAAACATATATAATACTTCTTTACTTTGAAATACTAGGAATGAAAAATCCATTATCACATATCTCACCAAAAGAGGCATCATAATATATTTAAGAAGGTCTTGTATTCATCTAGTAAATCCATTAACTACTCTTTTAGTATATTGTATTTAATTTTGTGTGTATCCAATATAGCTGAGAAGTGTCATTATATAAATCTTTTCACTTGAGATTTTGTCAACCATGACACTATGTATACATTGTTTATTAATTTTTTTTACTCAAATTTAATTTAAAAAACCCTAATAGGATAGAAAATAGTAGAATAAATTATATTTAAATACATGGAATACAAATGTGCATTTGAATGTAAAATATTGAAAAAAATGACAAGTGATATATATTTAATATAATATGTACAACAAAAGGATGAGTACTTATATTTTATAGTTGATGTTTTTAATATGAATGCATTATAATAGTGGAAAATATACTAAATCATAATTGTAATTCTTCTAGTTTTATAAGTATTTTTTTTTATGTAGGTTTGATTCCATAAAAATGTGTTAGAATTGACTATTTTTCAATGTTAAAATGTGTTAGTAGTGATTTATGTTGAACTATGGGTGAATGAATATACAATCATATTCACTATATCCTTAACTTATGCATGTGTAATGTTTATCCTTTATGATGCATGAAAATCCAAAAATAATCCTCCTTTATCTTGAAAATGTATGTGTACTTATGAGGTATATAAACCTTTAAAAACTCAAAAATGTTAATGGTGTTGAGATAACTCCAATCACCTTATTGATTATTGAATACTTCATATGTATATTATACTATAAGGGGGAAAATAAGCCATGCATATCTCTCCCTCTTAGTGTGATTTTGAAATTATACTCTTTTAATAAATGTATGATGTTAATGATTTTGATTTGATACTTGAAAATTAATTTCTTTGACTTGGATTTGGTATGCTTTAAAATTTCCTTATGACTAATCCTATTGACTAATTTATAATTTAGTAAGAAAATAGGATATTTTCTCAATGTGTAATGGTGAATAGATTTGTAATAGATAATATCCTAATCATATTTCAAGTTAAGCCTTGATATTTATAAATATGATTCCATTTGGGTAATTTCTCATGTCACTAACACATTAGTAATATGGGTTGAACCAAATGAAATATTTAGTTTTAAATAGTAGTCATTGTTAAGAGAGTGCCAATACCATAGGATTAGCTTAATATTAAATATAAATAATAACCCACTATGATGATATTAACCCATGTATAGGTGGAATGAATTAAAGGCATGGATATGTCTTTGTAAGATAGTAATAAGGTTTGAAATAGATAGTGAGGTTCTAGTAGGTGTGTAATAATATAAAAAAGGTCACACATATAAGGTAGCATTTAAGTGTGAGATAATGGTAGGTTAGGATAATATTTATGTGTGTAATTAATTTGTCGTAAATTTATGTCAAGCTTATTATTTTTGTTTACTTGATACTATATTTTATCATCCATTAATGTAAGCATGTGTGGATATTTGAATCATCCTTGACAATACTAATATCATCAAAGTTAATAATAGGTATCTATTGTTATATACATATAATTATACAAATAATAATATGTAATTAGTGACCATATATATATAGGAAGAGGATTATTCAAATTATATGTATAATGCACTTGAGAAGCATCCTTATTGTTTTCTATATCATGGTTTAAAAATGGGTCATCAAAGATTTTCAATTTATAATTCCCATTTTATTAAGAAATAGGTTCCTTTGTAGGTGTGATTATCTAAATAATGTTATCATCAATATGATATTATATCTTATACCTTAAATTTAATAATTTGTTTATAAAAATATGTATTGATTTAATAATTCTTAGGTGTAGGGATATTTTCATCAAAATATTATGGTGGAGGGAGAGATAAAAGGTGTCACTCAATTAAAGTTTGTATCACTACATGAGGAGGTTGAGGTAATCATCAAACATATCTCTTATGTGGAGCTAATAAGAGAAGCTAATTTATAGGCTATTTTATTGCATTAACCATTATCTTTTCCTCATTCTTAGTTTCATTGGATTTTATCTTCTAGATTTTTTTGTTTTGAAACTATGTTTGTAAAGAAAAATAGGTTCATACTTTAAATTATTTAAAATATATAATCTTAACTTATCGATCTTGAATTGTATGGAATAACTCATTGGAAGGCTTGAAAATTTTTAATACCATAGATTCATGGAGTGGTGAAAGAAATTTTTTCTTGAATATATCTCATAATTAATTATCTATCATATTATTATACCATAGTACATACTCATTTATTGAAAAAATATATAATTTTTTATGTTTGGTAACTTACGTGTAAGTAAGTTTATCATCAATGTTGATAGAAAAGTGTGTTAAAAACTAATATACAAATGTAAGTAACTATTGAATTTATTTATGAGGGGTGGGGAGGGGGGTCATATAAATTTGTTCAATAACTAATTTTTTATGTCATAATCTAAATTTTTGTAAAAGGACCAAAGGTATTGTTTGAGATCACCTTTATCATTGTATAATAGAATAATAGGATATACAAACACTATAAATAAGGGATAATATAAAATTTTAGGGGATAGTGGATTATGGAGACAATAATTTGAATCCATTTTATGACTAACTCTATAATTACCTTTATTTTATTTCAACACCTTAGCTTGCCAAACTAAAACAATCTACTCTAGGGAACTTATGGTAAGAGAGGTTGATGATGTAATATGTATAGTAATTTTGGAATTAGAATAAGTTGGTTGTGTAGGAATAAGCATGGAAATATATGGTAATACTTATATTTCTCCCACACCTTGGTTGGACATTAGAAATATAATTTTAGGTATAATTGTAATAATAGTATCAATAATAGTGTTCTAAACACCTATGGTTGGATTGGTAACTCGAAATGGATGATTAACATCATGATAAGGATCATATTATTATCTATATTTATCATCTTGGGGAATTTTTTTCATATATTAATACATAAAACATTACATTAAATATTTTTTGATTTATATCTTTATATTCAATTAATTCACTTTCATCAATGTCATCAAATTTATCCATAATACTTGTTTCTTTCCCATGAGCATTTTTAGATGATATATTATTAACAGTATAATCAAGTGGAATTATAGTATTTATTATGGAATCCATAATGGGTGTAGGATAAATAAATTGGATCATGCATGTTATTTGGTGCTAATGGTAACAAAAACCAACTAAGATTTCACATTATGAGGCTAGAGATTGTGCATTATTAATTTTAGCCTTATTAGTCTATAATGAATTTATCGATTTAATAACACAAAGAAGGACATCAATATGTAATGATTAAAATAATGGTTTTATAACAAATATTAAAAAAAATTCATCCATTATATCCATGTGTAATTTGTAATTTTAGATAAAATAAAAAATTAGTTCAAAAAAATAAACCCTAAATAAATAATCTAAAAATGTTAGAAATAATTGTTAAACTCTAAAGAAACCAAGGGTTTATAATATTTCAAGTTATATTTTACTTCATTGATATGTTTACCCTATTTTTGATTAATTCTAACCCTAAATAATATATAAAATATTTTAATAATATATATAATAATATATGATAATTAGTCATGAATCTAAATGTAACAAATTCAGTTGATTTGAGAATGGTACTTACTAGATGTAGAAATTACAAAAAATTATATTGTACTTAGTAGTTTCATGTACTATTCAAGAGTGAGACATATATAAATGTATATATAAGAAAATAATATATGTCATCATTGCAGCTTATAGATCCTAATATATGGTTAGATTGTACCATAAACCTTAGGTTGGTAAAGTCCAACACTATGTTCTATATTAGACAATTCTATACATTTATATTTATCATTTCTATTTTAACATAGGAAGGTATGATTTTCATTATTTAGATATATGTATGATCCAAATATCTGATCATGTATAAAATATCAATAAATTTATCTTCTTACAGACCCTTAGGTCCACTTATGAAGATATAAAACCTAAAAAACCTGAAAGGTGTAATGGTTTGAGATGTGTTTAACCCTTAAATGTAATTTAGGTGATAGTAATATTAACCTTATATTTCATTAAATGTGTATACATAAATTTTCTAGAATAATGGTTATAATAATATCTATAATATGTAAATTAGATGCTAAACTTAGATATAAGCATACATTGAATTTATTATGCTGAGATAGTCTAAATATGGAAAGTATAACTATGCTAGATATGGAAATGAAAAATAATTAGCATATCTTAGCTTGTTTTGATGATAATGAATTTTTTGATCTAGAATAGGTATAAATTAGGTTAGAACGAGATTCTATAATAGTCATCAAATTATTGATCTGATACTTCTATCGTTATAGACACTAAAGTCATCTTGGGATAGTTGTATTGATGCAAATATTTATGTTCAATATATTTTTCATGTAAAAAATACCTACTAAAAAAGGATGAAAAAAACTATATTATTTTAGATTTTTATTCACCTTCAGTCTAGTGAATTCATATTTGGGTCATGGATTGTCACTCCTTGTGAAATGATAAAACCCTAGTTTTACATCTTCATAGTGACCTTGGGGAAAAAAGGCTTAGTGGGTACAAGGTGTTGAGCTAACCTTAAATAACCCACTCTCAATGGGCATTTACTATATATATAATACTCTCTAAGAGGGCCTCATACTCATGTAGTTCTCCCTTACATGTTGACTTGTTTGTGAATCATGAAATATTATGCAAAACATGTATAATAATGACCTAACTTGTAACTTGTAAAATTGGTCTCTTGGATTACTCCTTTAGTAATTAAAACCTATAGATGTGTTTTGCCTATTATTGGTGTGGAAATAGGTAAGATTTTTTTAATTTAATGCTCTTTGGTAAGAATACTTAATATTATTCCTATTTTTCTAGGTGAGGAATGAATAAGGGTTGATATTGTATTTATATCAATCCCTTTAGATTAATAACTCATATTAAATAATGTATTATAACCATTAGTAAATGTTTAATATTAAAATAATATGAATATATGGAACTAGACATTTATGTCAAGTAAGGACACTAATGTCAATGATAGTGTCTATTCCAAGTGTTAGTGTCTAGGGAGTAGGAAAGTAGGTACAATTTTATAACTTGTAAAGATGGAAGATAAGTACACTTTAAGAATTATGGGAAACATATAAGGCCTAGATCATAAACATAATATTGGTTACACTAAGAGATATAGGCCAAGGGGCATCAGATGGATTAGATGCAAGACATGTAGAAGTGGAAAAGGTAAGAATAACCAAGGTCTCATTTTTCAAGTGTAAAAGACTGGGATGTTATATAATACATAAGTATCATCTATATTTTACCCCTTTTAATCTACTAATGAAAATTTTAATTTGAAATAAAAGAATGTGTACTTGGGTGTGTATAACACACCTTGTCTTTATGTGTGCCCAATTTGAGTGCTTTGTTGGTGACTAACCTATAACCAAGAGCATGTTATAGTTTATAATCAGTGAATATAATTAGGAATTGATATTACTTGAAATAAACTAAAACTAAAAGATCAAGGTTTAAGAGTGCACATGTATACATGTGACCACCTTACCTATTGGTAAGTTGATATGAAAAATATGTATCATTTTAAGGATTTTAAAATCATATTAGGAAACATATAGATAAATCTTGAAAGAGAATATATACAAGGAGATAGAGAGAGATATTTGAAGGTACATGCCCCTAACCTTGGAGAAAAGGTGAGTTTCCACCTGGTAGTTGAGATTAGCTCAACTATATAACCAAATGATACTTATCACTTGGTGAGGCTAGATGATATAATAAATTCTGACATAAAAATTAGGAAAGATTGATTGATTTAATCATCTCAACCATACCAAATATTAGACCAACTACTATAGTAGATTGGCTCAATATGGTTTGTAAATGTCTTTGGGTTATCAATACAAAAAATTCCATGATGTGGTAACAATCCATAAAATAAATTTGAAATATGAAATAGATTTATATTTATGATATTAAGCACATGTTACATATTATATGCACCTTATATATGTTTAATGTTACAAATTTGTATAAAAATGGTATCAATGTATAGAATTCCACCATAATTGTGAATCTGAATCATATAATTATCTACTTTAGCCACATAAAAAAACTTATAAGTGTGGAGAACATGACTCTAAAGAATGCCCCCACTATATATGGAAATGTATGAAAAATTATATAAGACCAATGTGGAGAACATACCCCCATTGTAAATTATGAATGCTGAATATTGAATAGGTATGGAAAACATGCTTCCAAATCATGACCCCACTGAATCAAAAAAGTGTGAATATGTGTAATCCATGCCCATATGACATGCCTCCACTTAATCTAAAAAATTTGATTGTGTGGAATCCATGCCCATATTACATGTCCCCACTAAATATGAGAACTAATATAAGTACCAAATATTGAATGAATGTGGATAAAATTCTTCTAAACCATGCCCCCATTTAATATAAAAATTCTAAAGGAGTGTGAAATCAATGCTCATATGAAATTCCCCTACTGAATATGAAAACTAATATAAGTACCATATATTGAATGATTGTAGATAACATTCTTCCTAATCATGCCCCCACTAAAGCCAAAACTATGCCAAGTGTGGAGAACATGCCTCTATGACATGCCCCCGCTAATATGCCTACCACCATTGAGGTTATGGAAATATTGGAAATGATAGTTACCTCACCTCAAAAGGATAATAAAACTTTATAATCTATGAATTTAACCATGCATAATATAGAAGGAACATGAATAGGTAGATATAGCATTAAAGTGTGTAGAACTAATGAGATCACATGTAGGAATTAAATGCATGATAAATGTCATGGTGATATCTAGATAGTAATAGTAAAAGATCAACAATTAAAAATGCACATATATAAGAACACTCAAAAGTAAGTCAAAAGGTAATGATCCAAGGAGACCACAATCAAGTGGCATATTCAAATGTCACACAATCAAAGGGATATGACTTAGTCAAATACCCATAAAGTTAAGGATGACATCTTAAAATGTAAAAGAAAGCATACTTAGGAATGAGGGTTACAAGTAAAGAATCATATTTAACTGATATAAAAATAAATACAATAGCAAGGAAAGACAATTAAATTCATAAATCAAATCATAAAAAACTAACATAAACATGTCATAGTAGCCTATGGATCAATGTGTTAGGGAAAAATTTCAAGTACATAGAATATCAAGTACCTGATGTAAAATATGATTTTTGACAAAATCATGTATAATTACATTTGTAAGCTCAAACATGATAGTGTAGAGTGACCATTGAATCATATAACATGTGTTAATCAAGATCAAATAAGTGTATTACCCTAATGTCTACATGACATGAGTAGAGAGAAGGCCCAACATCCAAAATAAGAATAGATCATGTATTTATGTATGCCTATATCACACTCAAGTAGAAGTGCAACATACATGTGATGTAGAAGTAACTAAGTATGCCATACATCAACATGAAACTAACACATAGATGCCATGGAGCTAATAGAACATGTAGGTGATGAAAATGTTTTTGGATTTTTGAATGTTTTTTTAGTTTTTGGTAATTTTAGAATTTTTGAAGTGACTACTCTATGATCTCATCTAATGTATGGTCATTGGTGTTTACCCCATTATGAGACTTACAAGCTTAATTTGGATCTTTTACATTGTTTGCATCATGACTGGATAGGTTGAAAATGTGCATATCATGTTTATCCTCATGTTTTGCATATGTAATATAATAAGTAATTTTATCATTTGAAATATGTATTAATTTTCCTTCATGAGAAAAATAAATACCTTGATGATTTGGATCAATGTGTACTTCCATTTCATATATCCAAAGAGTTCCTAGTGTAAGTGCATATGGATATGTGGTAGGCATAACCTAAACTTGTGATCTATTTACTTTAGGACCATAATAAATTGGTATTAGTATGTGTTCCCAAGGATTCTTTCCAATTGACCTTCTTTTGAAAGTATTATAGATCAAAAACAAGCTAAAGAAAATGATTTATATGGAAAGTGGTTTTTGTTTATGTAGGATCTATATAGTTATGCTAAAAATAAAAACCACCCATGTATAATGTAATCATTGAATATTATTGGCATGGATGGTTTTTGAGTTGTTGTGAACCTCATTATTTTAAAGGATCTTCAAATGTAAGCTTTTGGTCATCAATACGATTTGGGATTTTTACTTCAAGGTTAATCAATGGTTATTATAATGCCTAGGTCCCTGATGATAGTGACAATAAACATTCACATTATACCCTTTGGGTAGAGTTTGACTGAAATCAACCTCGATAAAATGAGGGGGAGATATAAGATGACACTCTAGTAACCATATGAGTAATGAAGCTAGGGACTTAGGTAGCTATGTAAATTGTCTCATTAGTGTATTGTATAACATAACATGATTAGGTTATTGTACTAGTGTACTAATTTTGGCCTTATATTTAGAGTGTTTTGGTTTAGGGTTATTTGTTTTTTGTACCACTACATAATGTTTGAAGGGGTTAGGATTTATTGGACATGTGTAAAGGAATCTTTGACAATTTTTTTAATCATGTGTGAAATGTAGAGGGAACCACATACATTTCATACATACAATGTAATCCCAAGGGAATGTTATGTTTAAATTCATTTGGAATAACTTGGAAAATAGTGGGAAATTTATGGGTACCCATGGTAATATTTAAGGTACTTTGACCAATTAGAGGGCTATCTTACTTGTCAAACCCTTTTATGTGCATAACTATGTTTTAAATAAGGTTTGTGTTAATACCCATGGTGGCTATGAATTTTATGTTATAAATGGTTAGGCTTGATCCATCATCAATGATAACTCTTTTGATACCTTTAATTTATATTGTTACTTGTATGAACAAAGGCAAATTTTGGTAAATAATATATTTGGACGGTAAATCTACTGGATCAAAGGTGATGATCTTTTTATTGTTCTTAAGATCTTTCAAAATATATACAAAATAAGCATGATCAATATTACTTAGGATTTGTGTCTCACAAAATGCCTCATATAGAATATCCTTATAGACATCAGGTTTCTTTAGGAGATCAAGTATTGAAATCTTATAATGTGTATTTTTCAATTGGTCAACAATGTTATATCCCTTATATTTTATTATAAGATTAGTTTTAGATACTCACTCTATAATATTCTAAAAGTAATTTTGAAAATATATCAAGCATTGTATTCAACTTAAAACCCTCTTATTGAAAACATTATAACAAGAAGGAACATATAGGAATGTAGATTTTGAATCCCTTATGGATTGGATGGTTTAAACTAGGCAACTAATGTAAAAAACCATAATAATTTTAAGGTATTGAACCATGAAATAATTTACAAAGATGTCCATGTAAACCATGATTTCAAGATTATATCAATTAGGTATCAAAAACATAAAAATAAAAAAACCCTAATTAACCTAGGGTTTAATGTTCAAATATCATGTTTGCTAAATGTTTAAACCTAAAATGTAATATAGGTGATATTATTGGTAACCCTAGATTTGATTAAAGGGGTATATATAAATGAAATGGCACAAGGGTGATAATCAAATCTATAGTAGGCCAATGAGATGCTAAACTCAGACCTAAGCATACCCTAAATTTATTATACTGAGATAGTCTAAATATGGAATGTATAATTATGATAGATATGGAAATGGTAAATAATAAGCATGCACTTGTCTTATTTTGACTCTAATGTAGTTCTAGATCTAGAATGTGAAAAAATTAAGCTAGAAGAATATTATAGAATACTCATCATATTTTGGATCTGAGACTTCTAGAGTTATAGAAACTAACATCATCCTAAGATAGTTACATAAGTATTACTATCTAGGTTTAATATAGGTTTCATTTACAAAATACCTACTAGAAGAGGATGAAACCACCTAGATGCTTCTGAGTTTTACTTTTCCTTCACTCTAGTGCATTTAGATCTAGGTCATGAAATATTTCTCCTCATGAAATTATAAAACCCTAGTTTTCCATCTTCATAGTGACCCTAAGGGAAATGGATTAGTGGAAACATTATTTTGAGATGAACCCAAAGATCCCATTATTAGTGGGAACTACTTACATATCTAATACTCTAGAAGAGGGCCTCAGACTCATGTAGTTCTCTCCTACATGTTGGCTTGTGTGTGAATTGTTTAATATTGTATAAATCAAGTACAATAATGACCTAGCTTGTAACTTAGAAAATTGGCTCGTAGGCTGCTCATTTAGTAATTTAGACATGTAGATGTGTTGTACCTATGATTGGTATGGAAATATGGAAGTTTTATTTAATTTAATGCTATTTGAATCATATTTCTTATGAAGACTTAGTATTGTTTACAAGTTTCTATGTGAGGAATGAATGAGGGTTGATCTTGTAATTATATCAATCCATTTGGAGTAATAACTCACATTAAATCAATTATTCTGACTATTAGGATACATTTCATTTTCAAATTTGATGATGTTATAGAATTAGACATTTGTGTTATGTCTGGACACTAATGTCAATATTATTATATATCCTAGATGTTAGTTTATACGGAGTAAGAAAATAGGTATAGGTTCAAAACTTACAGAGATGGAAGATACACACATTTTAAGCATTTTGGGGAACATAGAAAGCATAGTTCATCAACATAATTCTAGTCAAAATAAGAGATATAGGACAAGGGCAAAAATAGATCAAATGTGAGACTTGTGGAAGTGGAAAAGGTCTAGAATCGAGAGGAACAACCAAGGTCTAAGTTTTCCAAGTGTATAAGATTGAGTTTATATATAATCCACAAATATCATCTGCAATATAATTCTATTCACACTATTAATTATTAAACTCTAACAATGTATCTATTATGACCTTGGCCTATATTTTTCCTTAGGATATGTGTGGCCAACTTGCACGTACATACCTTTATATTATCTGATTAAACCTTTTGATGTTCCTAGTATGGTTAACCTATGGAATAACCATGGCTAAGTATAGTATATATAGGAGGTATTGGTTGTTATTTTATAATCATATTATGAATTTTTATCTTATTTAATTTTTTTAGAGGTTTCTCCCTTGAAGTGGCTCAATTATATTTATCAATCATTATGCTATTTTATCAATTATTGCATGGATCTATTATCTATGCTCTTATTTTTATGATATATTATTCTATTATGTAAACATATAAGTAATTTAATTACAATTCGTATCAAAACTTCAATTTGGGAAAGTTGCTATGATAGATTTTTAGATATGGTGTTGCATATATCTTGTGAACTGAAGGATTAAATACATATAACTTGTGATCTAGGAATAATTTAATTTTTTCATCACTATAATATTGTTTAAAGTGTTTTTATTAAATATTAAAAAAAGTCTAGAATTTTTTTAATCTTGTGCAAATTATTAGTATTTGGATTCATCTATGCAAGATAATTAAAATGGTGTATTCTAATGGTACACTTTTTTAGGCCAAAATCTTTCATCCTTTTGAAAATTAACATTTTTTGGATTCATCTCAATGAGGAAATCACAATGGTATCGTCTACCAATACACATTTTTCAAAGATAAAACACATAAGTTTTGTTCATGGATGGTCCGAATACTCATAGACACAATAAAGGGAAAGAAACTCCTAAAACTCGTCACAAGGATGACTTGGAGTCTAAAGATTTTGGTTTATGTATTTTAGATGTGGTTCACCAACTTTAGTTAGAGTTTCATGGCATGGTGTGGAAATATGATCTTGATGTGGTTTAAGGGGACATCATAGGGATGGGAGGGGACTTGAATGGATTTTGAGATAAATTGCAATAAATAGCTAGGAAATTAGCCAAATTTTTAGGTCAACCATCATAAAATAACCCTCCACCACTCGAGTTTGATTCTCCTCTTCCAAATCACAATGCCAATCATGGTCTAAAGTTAATAGCCAAAAGTGGACATGTACAAGTTTGATGTTAGTGATCCACTCACATGGATCACTCAAGTTAAAAATTTATTTGATCTACACCAAAATCCATCTTTTCAAAAGGTGGTCATGGCCTCTCTATATCTAGATCTTCAGAATTTCATTTGGTATTGATGGTTATTTTCTCAAAATGAAAACAAGGTTCTCTTTATTTCCTACTATATATTTTCTAAAGAGTTACATCTATAATATCACAACAATTTATCATAAAACTACTTCATTAAGCTATCCAAACTATGTTAAACATGGAATATAAATGATTATATTCATAAATTTATTAATATCTCATTATGTGTGGCAAACATCACTAAGGAAAATATGATTGGCCTATTTTTTGGTATCCTTAAGGAAGCATCCAATTGGAGGTTCTCATGTTTAGTCCTAGTTTAGTATCTTAATCAATCCCAAGGGTGTGTATGTCAGAGGAAAAATATATTTTCAAATGAATACATTTCACCAATGTATATGAACACACTTTCCTAACACCATCATTTCCTTATCCTAAACGATTGAGCCCTAAACATATTGATGAGAAATATACAAAAGGTTTGTGTTTTGGATGTGATAGAAAATGGAGAAAAGAACATCATTGTGTCAAGCTAAGTTATTTTATATTGAAGGTGCCAATGAATATGAATAATATGATGAATACTCAAGTTCAAGTTTGTATGAACCTAAGGATGAATTTGATGATTCTCAATGTTCTATTCTAGTATTAGTACTCATCAAACTCTTAAGGTGTTGGGTTTCCTTAAAAAACAAAAGGTGACTATGTTGATTGATTATGGGAGTACACATATCTTCATCAACATTAAGTTGGATATTCCTTTGAACTATTCCATTTACCCAACTCCATAATTTTAGGTCATGATTGTATATGGTGGTACCATCACTTATTTTCAAAAATTCCATATTATTAAGATTATGATGGGATACTACATGTTACACTATCCTATGTTTTATATTTACATGGGAGGGACTGACATTATTTTGGGAGTGTAATGGCTCACCACTTTGGGAACTATCGAGTTGAAATTTTAGGAAATATTCACGGGATTCCTTTCAAAATGCATGACATTGAAATGACATAGATTGCAAGATAAATATCCATAACTGGTTAGTTCACATGAAATGACAAAGGTTATTAAAAAAGGTGTTGAAATATTTGTTGTGAATTTATTTTTTATATTATTTTAACCAACCAAGGATTATACCCATCTTGATTTATAGATGGTGTTGGATGACCATTTTTTAATTTTTGGTGACATGTAGAAAGAACTAACACCAAGTGGCATGCATGATCATGCCATCAATCTACTTCCCATAAGTACACCACCCAATATCAAACCCTACAAGTATCTCTATGCTTAGAACAATAGAATGTAATATATTTTATAAGAGATGTTTGAGGTAAGAATCATCTGACATAACCAAAGTAAATATTCCTCCCCAATGGTCATGGTGTAGAAGAAAAATGACACTTGGAGGATGTGCCTAGAGTATAGAGAACTCAAAAATTTCACCATCAAAGATAAGTTTTCTATTTTAGTCATTGATGATTTTCTATATGACTTTTATGGTGTTTTCTAATTTTAATAGGCTATATATTTACTTTAAGTATCATTAGATTTTAATTTAAGTATGGGACATACATAAAATAACTCTTATATCTCATGAAGGCCATTATGAGTTTATGGTCATTATTTTTGGCCTCATAGATGCACCATATACATTTTAGATATTTATGAAAACTATTTTTGGGAACTTTTCAAGAAATTTTGTGTTAGTGGTTTTGTATGACATCCTTATTTACAATAATACTTGGGAAGACCATTTGAATCATGTGAAATGGGTACTCTCAGTTCTAGGACAACATCAATTTTTTGTAAAACCTTAAAAATGTTTTTGTTTTTTTAATTTGAGAGGTTGAGTACTTAGGTCATATTATTTCAAACATAGTTAACTTTGATCCTAAAAATATCCAAGTGATTATGGAGTGGTAGGTTCCTAAGACACTCAAGAACCTTTGGGAATTTTGGGGGCTAATTGTCTAGTATCACAAGATTCTCAAAAATTATGGTAGTATCGTATCCCCACTCAGATATTTGTTAAAGAAAGACTCTTATAATGGACTGATATAGCTATAAAATCATTTAATAGTTGAAAATTCCTATGTGCACCACTCTAATTTTGACCACTCCTAATCATTCTAAAATTTTGATTTTAGAATGTGATGCATTAGGATATCGCATGGGATTTGTACTCATATATAAAGGAAAACCACTTGCATTTGATTGTTGCCAACTGAAGGAAAAAAATAGTATCAATCTAATCTATGAGAAAGATATGATGGCTATTTTTCATTTAGTCTAGTTATGAAGACCCTATCTGATGGGTCTTCACTTTCAAGTAAATATTAATCATGATACATACCTCAAATATTTTTTTCAAAAAAAAATTATTTTGAAGAACAAAAATAGAGGATTAAAACGTTAGGATATGATTTTGAGATAGTGTGTAAGAAAGGAAAAGAGAATTTGGTGGAAATTTAACTACCATAGATAGATGAATTAGTTGAGACATTATTTGGTAGGTAGATTGGCTAGAGGAAGCAATATCAGAATGGGATAATGATAATGTTACCTATTTTTTGATTCAAAATATTCAATAGGGTTTTGTGGGATTTGGAAAATTTACATGGAAGGTAATCCATTATGGTATAAATATAGATTATACATCTATAAGCATTCTCTCCTCAAACATAAAATCCTTCAGAAAATTCATGCATCTCCACTAGAAGGTCACTTAGGATTTTGGAAAACATATCATAGAATCAATAAATGTTTATTTTGGGAAATAATAAAGGGGGATGTCCAGATATATGTGGTTAAATTCATGGTATATCAATATAATAAAGGTGAAACCATTAAGATCCAAGGTCTTTTGTAGCCATTATCTATCCCTAGCCAACATTGGTAGGAGGTTTCCATGGATTTTTTTAATGGGTTGCGATGGTTTAAGGGTAGAAATTTTATCATGATAGTGGTGGAATGAATCACCAAGTATGCTCATTATTTTCATAATCATAGTTATTATTATTCCATATTTAGTAGTAATTTTTGGACTATATTATTTGTATTTTTTGGCACCTAGCTGACTCATATCTCACCCTATCATCCTAAATTTGATGGACTAATAAATTTAGTTAGAAAATGTCTAGAAGGATATCTCCATTTTTTTTGACAAATAAGACACATGGGTTCATTGGTTTCCACTTGTCAAATGGTGGTATAACACTTATTTTCACACTTCTTCCAAAATCTCTCCCTTTGTCTAAATTTATGGGCATCATCCCCATCCATCACTTTAGTATTGATAATTCATCCAAAGGTTTGTGTTATTGATGAAAATATTCACCTTCACTATGAGGCATTGGTTAGTTTATGAGATAATTTAGTAATGGCACAAAATATAATGAAGCAAAAAACAAATCAACACCATAGTGAGTAGCATATTGACATAGGTGATTGTATATTTATGAATTTGTATCCATATAAGTAGATGCTTCTAAATTAATATAAATACAATAACAAGTTATCCCCTATGTATTATGTCCCTTATCAAATCTTGTATAAAATTTGTAGTGTGGCCTAAAATCTATAATTTCTCGTCTACTCACATAAATATGATATTCCATGTATATTTATTTAAATAATTATTTACACATAGATTGTTTACTTAGACTAAGTTACCAAAATTGGATGAATAAAGGAGATTCATTTTTTATCCTAAAGAGATATTTCACATGTGCACTAACCAAATATGGACTAGAGCAATTATGGAGTATTCCATCCTATTTTGATTCAACATTTAAGACAATGTTGTTTTAAATGGGAGGGGAATGTTATGACCATAACCTATAGTACATCTTAGGATATGTGTGGTCAATTTGTGGTTTACATACCTTCATATTATCTTATTATATTTCTCTATTTCCTTAGTATGGCTGGCATATGGAACAAATATGGTTAATTAGAGTATATATAGGAGGTAGTGGTTAGTATTTTATCATCATATTATGAATTTTTATTTTATTACATTGTTATGGACTTTGCCACTTGAAGTGTCTCAATTATATTTATCAATAAATATAATTTTCTATCAATTATTATGTGGATGTATTATCTATAATCCCATTTATATGATATATTATTCTACTGTGTGAACATATAAGTAATTTAATTGTAGTATCTAATATTATGAAAAGGGCATTTAATCCACACAACTCTTCCCCTTAGTGTGAATTTGAAATCATTATCCTTTTAGATGTGAATGAATATAGTGATTTAAATTTTGACACTTGAAAATATTCAAATATTTACTTCTTTTTGTGTGTTTCAAACTTGGCTAATGATTTATCCTAGTGACTCATTTACAAATTAGGAAAAATATACTAGTTTTAATCAATGTATAATAGTGTATAGATGTGTACCAAATGAGTGTCAAATGATAAATAAATACAAAGTTATTTTCTATTTATATGAGTTTATTTTATAAATTTATCATGCCACTAACATATTAGGTAGATGGGTCGACCCATAAGAATTATTTTATTTTCAAAACTAATCATTGTTGGGTTAAGGATGAAACCATAAGACCTGGTTAGTAATGTATGAGTCTAACATTTATTCTAGAAGAAAATATTAGTGATTTTATTATCTAGAGATGTTTGAGCATGATATTTTAACAAATTTGAATATATCTGGGGAGTTATCAGGGTTAATTACACAAATAGATAAGGATTTCACCTATGGTATCATGAGTATGTAAGATAATGAAGAATCAAATTCATATATGTATGCACAAGTAAAGTAATGTTAATATGGGTAAAAAATGACATTTCCAAGTGTATAATACATGATTTTAATGTCTATAATGTAATATCAAGGTTATTAAATTTAATTATCGTAGATAATGGTTTATACATCAATATATGTAAAATTAAAATTATTACTAATATTAGATATAAACATAAATTTTTAGTTCATACAACCAAAAAAATTATAGGGTATGATCTATTAAATAAAATTATTGTTGGATAAAATACCTCACATATCATAATTGTCACTAATACTATGTTATTTTATATTCATGTAAATTTGGATAGTATGGTATATGATGTATTACTCTGGGTTAATAAAATGAAATCAATACCTTCAACACTTCAACACCATTTAATATTTTTCCATGGTAATAAAGAGATCACTATTAAATGCATTACTTATTAACCTTGCACATAATTTAAACCATAGATGTTACCTTAAAAACAACCAAAAATATCTAATCATACAACTTTAACCATAAATACCTATAGTTCAAGAACCTAATAATTTATGAATGAAAGTGATACAAACTTAACCTTTTGTGCCTATCCAAATTAAATCAACTACTAAATATTTGATCATTATAATAAATACTATTCATATAAAGGAAAGTGTTAATTAACAATAAGATAATAACACAATTTATAATAAATATTATTATAATGATAATGAATTTAATGATGATACCACAAATGATTATTATTTTTGTTGGTGGTGGTGGTAGTGTGGTTGTTGTTATTGTATCTATAGGTTCAAATACGTAAAAATATATACCCTGAGGACATGAATGCATCTACTTATACATAATATGGTTTGATATATGGTTTTACTAATTAAATTTTATTTATATCCCCATATGCCTAAACTAAATAATCTTTTTTCACATAGTTTTATCTTTATTTTCTTTCTTATCTCCACTTTAATTTTATTATTTATTTTACATATGGAATTTTTGATTATTTATTCATACTTATTCCATATTGTGACCCCTTTGATATTTTATTTTTTCTAATTTATTTTTATTTCAAGGTCTATATTGTTTAATATTTTAAGTTAACCATTTTTTTTCTCTACTTTCATGTTATGATTATTTTTGTTAGTAAGGATAAAGGGAAATAATATTTAGTTTTAATCAGTATTATTTGAAATAAAAAGGAGAACATGGATATATGAGGTGTTAAAAATAAGTCAAAAGGTCATAACGAGTTAAGAGTCATAGAGGAATGTTATGGTTCATTTGAAAGCTTTTATAAGCAATTGCATGGGAAAGAGTAAACCAGAGACCATTTGATTGAATAAAGTTTATTATTTGGGTTTCATTGAGTTTCTATTGTATTATTATTTGGATTTATTATTTTTCATCATTATACTATTCATATTCTCAAATATGGTTATGTATATTCTTTCACTAAACTATAGCTAACAATGCTGTGGTTGTTGCTTTTATGATTCAAGTCTAGGCATTAGCTAGATTTGGAGGTTTTCTATTCACTAGTTTAGACATTGTTGATCATTGGTGTAAAGGGGGGTTGTGTTGAAACTACCCTTGTTTAGTGATTCATTATCTTGACCATATGGTTGGAGTGGTCCTTGTGGTTGGTGTAGGTATATCCATATATCATCATCTATCCTTCTATGTTTGGTCCTTCTATATTTGTTCAAAAGAGTCCAACTAGTACAATAATAATTTATATCATGTGTAGTATACATTTATATCATGTGTGGTATGGATTTATATATTTTGATGTATTTATAATATATGTATTTACTTGAAGTTATATGTGCACAAGTTATATTTCATAATAGTTGAGCATTGAGTCCCATGGTCAAAGATAGATTTTGTTTTTGTTAGCTTCAAGTATGTTGAATCCCATAGTTTAAGATATATTTTATTTTTATTATCTGTGACTACATTGAATCCCATGGTCAAAGGCCTTTGCAATTTCCATGTAACTATATCACATAGTAAACTAATATAAGTACAGTACAAAATCTATCAGTATGAGCTAACAGTAAAAATAGGATGAACACTCAAGAGAAATGTAAATTGTAGTGGGAGGAGGCATATGAAGAATATCTATTAAATAAAATTGGAAAATATTTTTGTTTTTCATAAAGGGTTATTGCAAAAACCAAACACACACATGTAGAGACTGTTTAGGGTACTTGCTCAGAATGTTCATAATTTGGCAACTACAATCATAACTAGTTTCATTAGTTTTATACTATTTCTTAAGGACATGAATGAGTCAAATAATTTTGGCATGTCAGAGGAGAGGAGGACTTTACATATCTATCATTAGTTTAAGGAATATCACTACCATTTATAAGAAACCCAATTCATTTGTTTTGGCCTATGAAGTTTGTAGAAGGTAAATATTCATGAGGTGTCTAAGTTTGATGTTTGTATGGATTATTTATAGTAATTTTTCAAGATATTAAATGAATTTTTTAAATATAATTATGAAGTGATATATTGGGCCCAACATGCTGAATAATATGTTGAATTGGTGGAGTCATTATGTATATTTTGATATGCATATTTTAATGGCATGGACTAATGGGACTTAAACTAGAAAATAATATAAAAATCATTATTTTGATACATATTTTTAAATTATATTTTGATATTATTTACTTGTATAAGGTATGTATTTTTATGTAATCTATAGAAAGGTTTGAAACAAAGTGAGAAGTTTTTTATTTTATAGAAATTATAATTGTATTTGAAGTTTTTAGAGTAGGTAGAGTATAAGAGACAACTCTAGCATGAGAGGACATGAAGAGTAGGAGTATAAGTAGTGTAGGTTCTCAAATGCAGTTGTAATGGATCAAAATTGTAAAAACTTGAATTTTTAGGGCCTTTGTGTGTCTCAAGATGAGACATCTTTTAAGTTAGTGTGAGTGTTAACATGAGTAAAGTGAAATTATATTTAGTATTATTTTCCCTTATTTTCAATAAAAATGAGAAAATGGATATGTTAAGTGTCAAAAATAAGTCAAAAGGTTAAGGAGTGAAGATTCATAGAGGAATGTGATGGGTCATTTGAAATATTTTATAAGCAGTTGTATGGAAAAGAGTAAATTAGAGACCATTTGCTTAAATAAAGTTTAATATTAGGGTCTCATTGAGTTTCTATTGTATTATTATTTGGATTTATTTTTTTCTATAATTTAATTGTTCATATGTTCAAATATGGTTATTTATAATCTTTCACTAAATTATAGCTAACAGTCATTTTGCTTATTAAGTTTTGATTATGATTTATATATCATAATTATATTATCTTCATTAATGTTGATTATGTTTTTTATTTCCTCAAGGACTTGTCTTCAATTTTTGTATCTCATACTAAAATCTTATGTGAGCTTCCATGTAGTGATATTGCATACATCTCAAGTGTACACATGATTATAAGGGATGTTTAATGTTAGTACATTTCCATTCATGCTTACTTATAGTTGATTTTTACCATTATCTTGTTTTACTCAATGATTGGTCTCCTCTAATTCTTACCTAAAATATTATAAGTGTGTATGTGTGTACTTTTATCTTTGTCTATTATATAGTTACATAGATTATGTTTTACCCAATTTTTGATAAAAAAATAAATTTTAATGTATTCTAATAGTCTTGAATTGTAAAATATCATAATTATAAATATGTATAATATTTACAATTATGATTTTGAAAAATTCTAAAATGGGAAAATTACTATTTTTGAAAAACATTAAGTGATATATTTAGCTTGAACACAAATTTATGTTGAACATCATAAATATTCAAAAGTGAAAATTAAAAGAATATAAAACTATGTAAGATCAAATTTAGTAATAAAATTATAAACAAAATATAGACAAGCCCCCTATAAGTAGACTATAACATAGTGAAATAGAGTATGTTGACTACAAACTTTTCCTAGTTGATTTTAATAGGTGGTTGATAGGTTAAGATGAATAAAATATAGTTTTATAAATGAAATATTAGAGTAATAAGTAGAGGATATTCCTATACATGACTATTACAAGTGGATAATTGTGTGATATTATTGATTCTATTTACTAAAGACTTGTCCTCATTGTATATGTTGAAAAACTAATCTACACCTTTTGTGCCTATGTCTGCTAAGTAATATGAGATATTAAGCTATGAATTATGCCATTTATAATTTTTTATTTTTATTATCTTGTATTTAAATTAATTTGCTTACTTTTATAGGTTTAAAACATTAAAAAATAGGGGGGTTTAATTGGTTGAGTTGACCTCAATCATCCCCTTGATGATTGACCATTGCATACATATAAAATACTCCAAGGAGGGAAATCCACACCACATAATTATCCCACCTATATTAATTTTTTAATTTTTATCATTTTAATATATATATGAATATATAAAACATATTTTATATCTAATAATGATAGCCCTTAACTTTATTTATAAGCACTTAACTTGGCTTATGGATGCTTCTTATGAATGATTTTAAATTTGGGAAGAATAGAGAAGATTTTCTCAATGTGAAATAGTGGTTAAGTTTGAGATAAGAGAATATAAAGTGGGGAAAATTAATGACCTTTAATGTGTACTTATTTAAAAATGTCACTACACTCAAAAATTTGAACCGTTAAATTATGAACTTTTACGTTGTGAGTTATTTTACCAACAAGTGATTCACATCATATGTTTAAACATAGTAAAAAAATTTCCACAACTAAAATGATATTAATTTAAACTACCTTATAGTTATACACATGAATTGTTGAGAGTCTCAAACATTCCAATTTTGTAGATAGGTTTAAAACAAGTCTACATAAATTAAATTTGAAATAAACTAGCAAACAAAGGTTAGTAGACACTAAGCAATACATATTTATAACAATTTTCCTTAGGGCACTCTTTGTCTTAAGTTTACAAAGGATAGGAATTATTACTCCATGTGGAAATAATGTATGATTAAACTTGATACATTTTCTCTATCCTACTGGAAAAACACTATGATATGTTTTTTTTTACCATTAGATATTATAGATTGTTATTTTATTACTACTTTAGTTAATTAAATGATGATGATTAATAATTTAAATATGAATTTTAGAATTTTAGTGATTATATAAATCACATTTTGATGTGATTATTTATACATTTATTTTATAAATCCAACAATTTATTTAATGTACTATTTAATGTTGTTAGTTTTAGTTGTTTTTGTTCGTATCAAACTAACTACCCTCTTTATTTAATTGAATTGGATACAATATATCCTATTGTTTACCTCAAAACATAATATTTAAGGATGGAATCATATGGGGGAGGATGATATATAATGGAAATTTATAGTATAAAGAGTGAAACTAAAATAATCACACACTTACGTAGTTGATAAAGTAGTATTTTGTTACATGATTTTTTTTATCTTGATGTGTGATATCTATCTTGTTAGTGAGATGAAAAAAATTGTTATTATATTTTAAATTAATTATAAATGTTGGAATAATTTCATGACTATATTTAGTTTTGTTTTTATAATTATATTATTGTGATCTTAAGAATGCCATACCCTCATATTACTTGCATACTAGTGCCTCATGTGGAATCTTATTCTTGTGATTATTTTATGATCATTTTGTATCTTTCTTGTTGAATGTTCCCTCATATTTTTTACACTTGTATTTATTTTTGATTTATTTACTCATATTAATTACATAGTCATATTTTTTAAAAAAGGAAAGGTTTTCATGCATACCAGTTTGGTTTATATTATAAATACTTGTTGATAGTGACATAATTAAAAAAATCCTTTTTATGGTCATTAGAGCCCTTGGAAAAACTAAACCAATATAATGATGTAAATTTCATAACCTTAAGGACACTATGGAAACATTATCAAAGGTAATTTAAAAAGTTTTATTAATGTCTTGTATATGGGATAATGAATAATTGTGTAATACTTATCACGTATAAGTCAAAATGCCCATCATTATTTTAAAATACAAAGTATGGATTATTTTAGGGGTTCAAAATTATAACTCATGTTTTGAGGAGTTCATTTTGTTTTAGGAAACCCTAAAACATAGTGATGACACAGTTTTATTAAAAACTCAGAAAAAAACCATTAAAAACTATCAATGTAAGTATTTAATAGTCGTATGTTTCTATTAGATGAGAACTATAGTAAAAATACAAGGTTCATGGTATGTAATAATAAAATGGAAGAAAATGGAGATAAAAATAAGAAAAGGAAAAATAAAGGAGGCATGAAATATAGAAGAGAAAATAAAATAAATTTTCAAGGGAACCACTTCAAGTAAGGATTGATTCTCATTTTCTATTATTTTAGGAAAGTAACTGATTCTATAAAATCTAGGTATGTATTTTTATGGGTTTTTTTTAATTGATAAGTTTGTCACAAACTATATTGAATATCATATCTAATATTTATTCACATTTTATATTAAGGATGAATACTTTATTTGAAACTTATGAAAATTAAGTACTATATAAAATGATATCTAGGTTTCCTCTTCAAGTCACAGTTTTATATGGTTATAGATGCATGTTTAATATCAAAAATAGGTTCATGACCAATTATAAAGATTGAAGGGAAAATGATACTATTTATATAGATTGTTATATGTGTTAAATATTACTTGAATTTCAATATTTTCATTTGTGTAATGAGTTTTGTTTATATATCTACCTCCTAAGGAATTATGGGTGATAAATCACTCTTACCCACAAGTCCATAGTGGTGATTATTCTAACAAACACAATTAACAATCTAAAATTTCCCATTAAATAATGTCTTTTTATTTTTTATCAAACATCTTAATGATCCAATAAAATAAAATGGTTTTAGTATGTCAAAAAAGTGTGAATTAGCCTATATTTAGACTTGTACATGGATTGAATAACCACATATATGCCTAAATATTGGTAAGGATAGGTTTGATTGATAGGTATTAGGATACAAATATAATTTAGAATTTAAGGCACTAAATTCTAAGAATCCAAAACTTCCATATGTTGTTGACTCTCATTGATAGTGGTTTTAAATGTGATCATATCATCCTTTAAATTTAATTTATGAAATTTTCATGACTTATGTTTAGAAAGACTATTAAACTATATGGCTTTCGATAGGATATATACTTAGTAGCTTTTGATGAATTCAAATAACATATTTATTAATATCAATGTTCACTCTAACTATATTATGTGTAACCTAAGACATTATGAAATATTAGTGAATCCTAAAATAAATATAACAATAAGGTCTTGTCCAATTGATATGAAGTATCCTATATTTTTAATAATGATGAATAATATTTAACATGGGTTTTAAAGTGATAGAGTGTAACATAACTAAAATTATATCTTGGTGACAAGTTATATGGAATATATATAAGTTATAATTACAATCAATAATTATAACTATTTTGATGACATAGTAGGGACTTTTTTAGTTATGAAACATATTATTATTCATTATTATACTGATTGGTATATTGTTTTGATTATGAAATATTTATAATTAATGCCATTATAATGATATATGATATTTGGATGGACCTATAGACAATGAAGGGTCACACACTTAAAAGTTAATAATTCAAACCATAATGTAACTAGAGTTATGTCATTATCATTTAGTGTCAATGGAGGTGTCTTTTAAGAATTATATTAATATTAAATCATAAAACATATATGAATTACTCTTTAATTTAATGGAGTCATACATGGTATTTTTAGAAAGTACAAATTAGATATTCACTAGGTGTATTTTCATATATACATAAATTTTGAGATCATAATAAATTATTGATTATCTCCAAGTATTTTAGTTTTTATACTATTGCATGAAAGACCTTACAAATATCTTCATGTTGGTATTTTTAATTTTGACTATTGGTGTGAATTATTTATGAATGATGTTGTATGATATATATGTAAAATAGATGTTTTTTACATTAAAGGATAATGAGTGAAAGGAAAAGATACTTTCTATAAGTCATTCATCATCTATAATGAGAAGGGAAATGAACATTGTATGTTATAATATAGAGTATTGCTGATGTGGATTATGACCCAACTTTAGTTGAAGTATACATTCTATAAAATTCTTTTGCCAAAGTAATGTTATAGTTTTATACATTATCTATCCATTGTAATTTCTTTTTAACATGTATGAGTGATGTCATATGAGATAGAGGTGTATCTATAGTATGTATGATTGATGTTATAATAATGATTATACTTTAACACTATTCTAAATTATTTATTAATGTCTTCATCACCATTATATACCCCTTCAGAAAAGGAAGGGACACACTTAGTGGGGTGGTGTGTAGTTTATTATTGGTATATGGTTAGAGGTAAAGCTCCTAGATGATACTCACCCTCTTTACAAATTATCTAAAAAATCATTAATTGATAACTCATGGCTAGTCAAGAGCTGATTTCTTAAGGAGATTATTGTAATTTTTTTGTATTAACTTGTTTTACTATTCAATAGTTGTTGAAACCAACATTCTATTATGATGTATTGTTATTTTTTACATCTAATAATGTGGTTGTAATATTTAAATGTATATGAAAATACTTAATTTTTTTTAATATTTATAGTGTTTTAATGTATTTAATTATTACATTATGTTGTATAGCTAAGATGATTATATTGATCTTATTTTTTATTATGTTGACTATGTCATGTGAGGACTTATTTACATTTGGCACTTGATTCAATGGTTTTAAGGATATAATCTATTTTACTCATCATATTAGTATACAATTAATTAATTTATAAAAAATAGTATATATAATTAGTAATTATTTAATCAAGATATAATAATTATAATAAATAAATAAATAAATAATAATTAATGTGGTGATTTCATTATCAAACTAGTTCAGTTGTAACATGTGGTATTAGAGTTGAGGTTTAAATACTAGGACATAATGAATCCATTAATGCTAATACACCTTATATTTATTTATAGTAGGATAAAATGGTTTATGAAAGGGAAAATTTTGAAATAAATACTTCCAATCAAAATCAACAAGATGACCCAAATCTATTAGAAGTATAATGATCTTCTAAGTTTAATCAAATACTCATAGTTCTAAATGAGACATATGACATAATTTTGGACTTAGAATATTATTTAAATAGGAATTATGAGGAGGAATAAAAATAAAAATAAAAATTTGAGTAGGAAGAGAACTAATATCAAGATATTGCTAAAGAGAATCAAGTTGTGAGAGCACAAATGGTAGAAATTCATGTGACATGGAAATGGGAAATCCACATAAATTATATGGAAAAATGTTGGGAAATGGGGATAAATTATGAGTCACTAAGAGGGATAATTAATCAAAAAAATTAAATTATTTTTAATTGATAAAGCATTATTGGGAGCATACCAACTATTTATTTATGTAATAACCTAGTGAGCCAACAAGAAAATAGAAATGGACCTTCATTCCATCACCACAACATGGGATAAATTTGTAACTTTTTTCAAGGCATGGTGGTTTCCATAGATCTTTTTTATTAGAAACTAACATATATTTGTAATCTAAATAAATGAGAGATATTAGTAATAAAATATTGTTAGTAATTTACAAAATTTCTTAGATATGTGCCCCAATTTAATAAAGATGAACATTATTATATTTATTATTTCATCATGGGTTTGAGAATGTAGATTAGTTGAAAGTGGATGTAGATGAACCAGAATATATGGATAATGTATTTGATAAATCCATCAAGAAATAACACGAGATTAAATCACTTACAAAAGTTAGAGATAAGTATCAAAAAAGGTTTGATAGGAATCTTATTTTAAAAATAATAATTGGAGACACAATGGGGACTAAAAAAGTATATTCATTATAAATAATCTCATGTTTAAAAATGTTTTATGGGAAAGGAAACCAAGAAATGGATTTAAAGGTGGAAATAAAGGATTAAAGCATACTGAACATAAGGGTTCACTAGGGGATGCTTTACTTGTGAGGTTGATCACAATGAAAACTATTTACCATAATGAAAGAGTGGTATAAAATTTAATCCTTCTTCTTCTCAACAAGGAACATTCAAATAATAGATCCATAGAGTCATTCATATTTGACAAGCTATAATTTAGATCTCACTAATATAGGTGTCATGTATTTGGTTTGGGTATTATTTCTATTTTTATAGATATTATATCTATTTAATGTTTCATTTCTCCTTAATTTATTAATAAACCACCTATAAAAGTTGGGCATATGGAAAATGCATGGGTTGTGTAATATGGGAATCAAACTAGATAAGTGCCTAGTATAATCAAAGGTGGAATTACTCAATTTCACCATATTATACTTGTTTACAGATCCTCTAAGATCATATAATATTATCTTACAATTGAATTAACTTTGGAAGCAAAAGTTAATGGTATATTGCTTCACAAATAAGACAAAATGTTTAGATGATTTTAGACATAAAACTCAAATCCAAGGAATGAAAAAAAAGATTAAGTTAAGTCAAATCTTAGCCATCCAATTAAGGAAGGCTTATCAAAAGAGTTTTTATGTTTTCATGGTTAATATAGAAAAGGTAGGAGAACCTTAAGATCATACCATAGAGGACTATCCAATTTTTCAAGAAGTTTGGTATGTTTTTCTAAAAGATCTACTTAGATTACCTCGGAAAAAGGAATTTGAATTCAAAATTTATATCATCTTGGGATGTAATACTTAATCCAAGTCACCCTATATAATGATAAAAATGAATTTAGTGGAGTTAAGAAGTCCAAATCAAAGATATTTTATCCAAAGGGATGATCTAACCAATGTTTTATATTAGGAAGCACCTATGGTGTTCATAAAAATTAAAGATGGGACTCTTCATCTTTGTATATATTAGAAAATTTTGAAAAATAAAACCATCAAGAATAGGTATTCTTTACCTCAAATTGATGATACCTTTTAACAAATGTTAAAATCAATGGTATTTTAAAAAATTAATTTGAATAGGGTACCATTAGTTAATGATCAAGAAGGATTAAATTCCTAAAATTTATTTCAAAACAAGGTATAGACAATATGAATTCATAGTTATACCTAGATAAAATGCAAATAAAAAAATATTGAATCTTATGAATAGTGTGTTTAATTAACTAGATCAATTTGTGCTTGTATTCGTATATTTTAAGGACTACGAAGACCACTTGTGACACTTATGGATTGTGATGCAATACCTATGGAAGTATAAGTTTTATGGAAAACTACCAAAGTGTATTTTATTTAAAATGAAAGTAAAGTATTTAGGGCATATAATTTTAAATTAAGGTATGGATATCTATGGATCCAAAAAAAGTAAAATCCATATCGGATTGGACAAAATCCAAAAATGTTCACGAGGTATAGTTTTATGGGTTTAGTAGGGAATTTCATGAAGTTTATACCCAATTTTTCTGAGATATCTAATGATTAAAAAATATGACTCATTTTTACTATCAGTTTTCTTCATTTCCCCTCAATTACCTCTCCTATGGATTGAACATTTCAAGGATCTTAGACTTGTATTCAATCTTAATGTAGTAAATAGATGTTTTATCTTATTTATTACAACCAAATTATAAGTTAAAAATTATGTCACTTTATTCTAACTCTTTTCATGTTTAGTATCCCTATTTTATATTTATATAGATAATATAATAGTCTATAAAGAATAATGATCTTTTTAATGATCTTCTCAGGTGACCCATATGAAGGATATGGATATTTGATGAGATATGGACTTATTTGACACATTTATAGCTCATCCATGTCTAGTCTATATTCAAATACATGATTGTATAGTATATACAAACTCAATCAATTCATTGCTACAAACTTGCCTAGTAGCTATAGACTCACCGAATATGCAACTCCAGACTTGTTCAAGACTAGATTCCACTCTTCACTAAAGCATTCTATCATACTTATCAGACTATTAGCCTTGATATGGACTTCCTTAATGTTAAATATCCTTAAATAATGTTATTATGGACTCTTTTATACATTCATTTATATAGCTCTAGACTCTACCACATATTTTATGGTCTCTACTAGAGTTGCTATAGACTCTCCTAGTCTAGCTCTTGACCTTACATAATTATAATTTGTACTTTCCACATTTATCGACATATTTGTAGATTATTTTAGTCAATTAGTATTTATATTATCACTATAAATAATAAATATACTTTCTATACACACACACACACACACATATAGACACATATATACATATATATATATATATATATATATATATATATGTATGTATGTATGTATGTATGTATGTATACATACATACATACATACATATATATATAAATACATATATACATATGTATATACATATGTATGTATGTATGTATGTATGTATGTATGTATGTATGTATATATATATATATATATACATACATACATACATACATACATACATACATATGTATATATGTGTTTATATATATATATATATATATATATATATATATATATATATATATATATATATATATATATATATATATATAGAAAGTATATTATATTTATATATTTATTATTTATAGTGATAATATAAATACTAATTGACCAAACTAATTTTCAAATATGTTGATAAATGTGGAAAGTACAAATTTTAATTATGTAAATATATGAATAGTGTTTTCAAAGACAAATTGATCTAATAGATATAGGAAGTTATTCTTAGTAGATATTTAGTGGATTTTGTAGCACATGATTCTTATTGTTACAATTGTCAATCATATATTTTGAATATCCATTGAAATTAGGATATTTGTCTTAATAATATAAGATTACTTACTGAGATCAAGGGATATATAGTTGTAGAATTATATATAAGTGGATCTCTATGTCTTAAGTAGTAAGAGAGAATTATTTCATTGTTAAATTGATACTATAATATAGTTATAAAAAGTTACAGTTATATTCATGTAATCTATTTTGATCAATTAATTAATATATCTCAAATTTTCAAGTATTGATTTTTCCTTCCATTCATATTTCTAAGGTGAGCAAGGGACCACTCTCCTTAGGAATCAAGAATATGTTTTTATATGGTATTTTATGTGTGATTAAAATTTTGGTAATTGTAAATATATTTCAACTTTATTACCTACAAGAAATGATATTTAAAAGTTATAAGATTAAATTCAATATTTCAATTAGTGTGTTTACATGCAATAGAGTGTTTATTTCTAGCATAGTGTTTACTTTCAACAAGTGTGTTTACTTTTAGCAAGTGTGGTTATTTCTACAACTTAGATTATAGAGTGTTTTGATTATACAAGTGTGTTTATTTTTTTCATGAGTAAATAATTTCTATAATAGATTAGATTAGAAGATCAATAACCCCCAAACTAACTTTATAAGGCCTACAACCATAAACCTTGCTACAAATAGCTTTTGATGTTACCCCTAGTTTGAATGACACCAACATAAAAGTTGGTTAAATTAAATGATAAATGACACCCATTATTTTTGGCACCATTGTTAGGGACAATTAGGTGTTATTAATGTAACCCTTATTAGTCTATAGTAAAATAACAAAAACATTTAAAAAATAATAAAAAATAACAACAAAAAAATTATGAAGTGACCTAGATTTGCTAAAGGAAGGTTCATTTACAAAGTCTTTAGTTAGGACTAGATGAGGAAAGAATAAAACATTTTACTAAGAGATTTAAGAGTATAATAAAAACACTTGAATCACACTTAGATTTATGACTATAATAAGAATTATCCTCATAAATAAACCCTGTAGGAAGAATCACATTTGGGAGATCTTCCCCTATAGGAAAATTTAACCTTAAGGATCCTTTGACTAGAATAATAGACCTTGGACCTCAATCTTTACAATATTAAGAGGAAGAAATAAATTGGATCTCTATTATAGGTTGGGAAGAAGAATAAGAAGTATAAACCATGGTTAATAATAAAAAAAATGTGGAAAATACTAAATAAAATAGAATCCAACAAGATAGAACCTTTTCTTTTCTTATATTCATAGATCCAATAGATCAATCCTCTATGAAGAACATTTCACTTTCAAAACTTCCAAATTTTAAGGCTAAATCCTCATAATATATAGATCAATTCCTATTTGTGTTCAAAGTGTTGTGACAAACCTATTAATATATAACAAATAATCAAAAACTCAAATTGTTCCCTTTTACACTTAAAGAGGTAGTCATGAGTTGGTTCACGGACCTTCTAGGTGATTCTATTAATATATGGAGAGATATAAAAATTGCATTTCTAGATAAGTATCAATATTATTGTATAATAAAGGAAAATAAAGAGTAATTCTTCAATATTAAATAGAATGAAGATGAAACTTTAGAGGATTATCTAGATATGTTCACATTTACTCAAAAATGTAGTGGTTATCCACTTGCAGAAGAAGTAGTGAAAATGGTATTTATTGAGGGATTGGATGATGAATCCAAAGATGATCTAAATATGATGGGTAAAGGAGACATTGTAAAGTTAACATTTCACTAGATCTTAGATTTGTAGACTAACTAATCTAGGACAAAATCAAGCATCAAGAAATGAAAACTAGGTAAGACTAATGTAGTTAATTGATGAAGGAGTTTACCAATTTGAAAATTGAATTTTTGGTCTAGTTAAATACTATATTAGATGGCCTTCAAGATAAATGTAATTCTACCATATAACCCTTAGCCATCTAATATCCAAAATGTAAGTTAAAACATGATCTCATGTATTGTCTTTTAGATAAAACAAAGATATGTGGGATATGTGATTGTAAAGACCATGACACAACCCATTTCACTCATCTTCCTAATTTTAAAAATCAATTGAAACAAAACAAATAATCCATAAAAGACCCAAATTACATTTGAAGACAAAATCCATTTCCACAAACCAAGAACCAAGGTTAGTTTGGTCTAAGAAATCTAATTAAACTATTTATGACTTCTAAATATGGTTACCACCATACAAATCTTTGATGGTACTCCTATTACTCAACCTATATAATAGGTTAATTAGCCATAATTACCTACTCAACTAGTAGCTAACCCCAATAATAAACCGTCAACCCTTATTTATGTAAATGAACAAGGAGAAACTATGAATGTAGGATCTATTGAAATTTAAAATATCCATCTTAGATAAAAAAAAATGATTTAAGATCCTCCTATCACCATCTCAGAACTACCCAATGGAAAACCAAAAATAGATTCACATTAACTCAAATAGGAATGAAATAAAAAGACAAAAATGATAGAACATATTATTGTTCCTCTTCCTATTTTTTTTCTTAACAGATTGAAGGAAGTTGAAACTATGAAAAAATCTGATTTGATTCAAGAATTGAGAAAATTGAACAATGAAGTACCCATATTGCAAGCTATCAAATATATTCTAGAATTAAATAGAGCCATTAAAATCCTATATGTCAAGATACCTAGAAAAAATAAACAATACCCAAATATCATACATGTGGATGGTAAAATAGTTAATATTTTAGTAAGAAAACTAGTACTACCCAAATACAAAGACCCATGTAGTCCAGTTAGAATAGTAACCATAGGAAAACAAGAAATACCCAACATTTTGGTAATTTGGGTGCAACAATCAATGTAATGACAATAGATATTCTACATACATTATGTCTTATGGGGATGAAATATACCTCTACCATTATTCAAATGATTGGTGAGTCAATTGTTAAACCATGAAAAACAATAGAAGATGTGGTTATAACAATTGAGTCATAGGAGTATCCAGTAGATTTTATGTTACTACAACCCAAAACTAAGAAGTTAGGGTACACACTAATTTTAGGAAGGCCCTAGTTGGATATTGTATTAACATTAATAGATTATAGGTCAGGGGATATGACTATTTCAAATGGTTTAAAATAAAAATGAATATATTTATACCCCATGCAAAACCCTCACTAGATTACACTAAAAAACTATGGGTGGATGAGCTAAAAATAAATAAGAATATAATTTCATCCCTAAACAAGATACTAGTACAAGAACACATGGTAGAATTAATTGATGATCTATCATAAGATCTAGAAGAATCTACTAGACTTATGAGACTAGCTATGGACTATGCCAGTCTATCATCTACAAACTCTACTAGTCTATCGGCTATAGATTCTTCCAATCACTCAATAATAGACTGTACTAGATTACTAGTTATGAAATCTACTAATCCATCAGTTATAGAATCAACTAGAATTATTATTATAGACTCATTATTTAGGAATAATTATCACCTTTCCTATTCAACATATTACCAAAAACCATTGCAAGAAATATTTGTAATTGGGTAGAAGACAAACCAGCTAATTTTCTAATTGCATTTCATTGTCCATTAGCCAAAATCATTCCTATAGGAGATAATTTTAAAAAAGTGCAACTACATTTCATCTATTATAACCTCATCTATGTTATCTTAACTTCCTGACGAGTGAATTCAAATAAATAGAGTCTATCCATCTTAACACTAAATAAGTTATGGTATTACCAAGAAAAACATTGAACTTAAATAGTTGGCTAACCCATGATCAAGAAATAAAAGTTTTAGATATCCTATAAAATCACACTAAAGATTTTTATTGGGATTACATAGACATGAAATGGATTTATCCGAGTGTTGGTACGTATCACATTTACACAAGTTAGGATAAACTAGTTAGACAACCACAAAGATGGATAAATCAAACATTAAGGGATATAGTAAAAACTGAGACTGAAAAATTGTTGGATGTGCGATTCATTTATCCATCTTATATAGCTAATGAGTTTCTCCACTAGTAATTATACTTAATAAAAATGGGAAATGGAGCATGTGTGTAGACTATTTAGAGATAAACAAATCCACTATGAGGGATTATTTCCCTCTTCCTTTTATTGATTAGGAGGTTGATAATCTGGTAAAAAAATACTTTTCTTTCCTTAATGGATTTAGTGGATACAACAAGATAATAGTGGTAGACAAAACAACTTTCATTTGCCCATGGGGAATGTTTGCCTATAGAGTCATACCATTTGGTTTTTGTAATACTCTAATTATTTTTCAACAAGTAATTTTAGCCATATTTTTTGATCTAACTAATGATTGTGTAGAAGTTTACATGGATGATTTTACTGATCATGGAGACACATTTAATTAATCCTTACACAATCTTGACAAGGTCCCAACCAAATTTTAATAACACCATTTATCACCAAGTCATGAGAAATGCCTAGTGATTATGGATCAAGGCAAAATACTAGGACACCATATCTCTACCAAAGGAATCTAAGTGGATCCTATGAAAATTGAAATAATCTTGAACCTACCTATCCCACAATACCAAATTGATTTACAAGTATTCTTATGTCATGACTAGTTTTATAGACACTCTATAGAATAATTTATAAAAATTGTTACTCCTATGTTTGATTTACTGGAAAATGATAGTGAATTTGTGTGTAGTGATGACTGTCAAAAAGACTTTAAAAATTTGAAAGAGAAATTGAGTTCTACACTAGTGTTGAGAGGTCCCAATTGTGAAAAAATTGTTCACATATACACTAATGCCTTTAATTATGTAATAAGGGAAGTTATAGGACAAAAATATGAAAATGATAATATGTATGTCATTTATTACATCAGCAAAAATCTCACACATACTTAAAAAAATTATACCACAAAAAAATGAATTCCTATTTGTGATTTATGCTATCAACAAATTCAAACAACATATTATAGGTTATAAGGTCTTAAAATACAAATACCATTCAACCATAAGGTATTTCATCAATGAACCTATAATAGGAGTAGGAATCATAAGATGGTTTTTACTTTTGCAAAGATTTAATATAACCATTGTTACTAAACTAGTAAAGTTTAATGTGGTTGTAGACTTTTTATCTAGAATAAACATTATAGGTGATGAAGAACTAGTTAAATATAGATTTTTAGATGAAAAACTATTTACTATTTCAAAAGAATTACCATGGTTTGCTGATATAGACAACCATTAAGCCACATGTAAGTTTCCTTCTCATTTCACTCATAAAGAAAGGAAACATTTAATCAAAAAAATCTCTTCTTTTAAATGGATTAATGGCATGTTATTTAAGTGTTGACCTAATCATGTTTTTTATAGGTATGTAGAAGATAATGAAGCCTATGACATCATTATATCTTGTCATGATGAACCAAGAAGATTTCATTATTTAGTAAAAATAACCATGCATAAGATCCTATGAGTAGGATATTATTGGCCTTACCTTCAAAGGTAAGTAAAGAAGTATACCAGACAATGTGATCCATGTCAAAGGATGGGACATCTTACACTATCAACAGAGATACATCTTCATCCAAAGGTAATGTTATAACCATTTAAAAAGTGGGGAATAAATTTTTTGGTCTTATATAATCCACATCCCAAGGTAAAGAATACCTTCTAGTATTTACAGACTATGTCACTAAGTGGGATAAAGTCCATGCTTTATCTTTTACTTGAGAAGTAGTAGTAGAAGAATTTCATGGAAATCTATCAAGTCAACCATAGGAAAGCATCTCCATACCATCCACAATCCAATGGCTAAGTGTAAGTTACCAATAGAGAGATAGAGAACATTTTGACCAAGATAGTCAATAGTAATAGAAAATATTGGGTAGCCAGAGCACTAGAAGTAGTATGGGCTTACAACACTACTTGAAAGACAACCACTATATTTTCACCCTATGAGATAGTGGATGGTAAGAAACCTCTAATTTCTATTGATTCTGAATTGAAAACTCTAAAAATAGTAATGAATGTAGGTACTGATTTAGACAATTAAAAATAAGGTAGAATCCTCCAACTAAATGAGCTTTATGAGATGAGGATGGGAGATTGACAATATAAAGAGATGATGAAAAAAAAAAAAAAAATGTGGCATGATTCCCACATCAAATAAATAATATTTCAATAAGGGGATTGGGCAATCTTATTTGATTCCAAATTTCATCAATTCAAAGGGAGTTGAGAAAAATATGGCTAGACCCATAACAAATATAAACATTTTTAATAATAGATAAGTAAAACTACTACCAATAGATGAGAATTAGAAGACTTTACTAGTCAATAGACATAGACTCAAACTATATCATAAACATGTCAACAATTAGGAGTTTGTTCAAAATATCAGGAATGAAGTTCTTCCATGATAACAACTCCATGGTGTAATTTTTTTCAAAAATAATAATGTGACCACTCCTTGCTTTCCTTCTTCCAAAAATTGAAAAATAATATAAAAAATTTAAAAAAAAAATAAAAAAATCAATAGTGAAAATCTTTTTCAGAATGCTATTGACAATACTGATTAGAAAATTAGCTCGTTGGATGGTCATTTATTGAAGAAATATCCTTGACTTGAAAACTGAAAATGGCTAGTCAAAGGCAAAAGAAAAAATAATAAAACTAAAAAAAAAAAATTGATCAATTTTTGACAAATTTTTTCCATGGAATAAAATTAAAGTTTACACATTTAAAAACACTAACTCATACATTTTTTCTCTATTTAGAATCAGGTGGTAGGAAAAGAACAAGGACTATGTGTATGATTGGGTAAGTAGAGTATTTTATTTATCTGTAATAAGTGCATATAAGTATTTTTGGTTCATGCATTTTCATCATAAATTTAGCCAAGAATGTATTTTAAGCCATAAAAATAATAGTCATAATAGTCACATTTGATGACATGGAAAGGTAATGAGCAAAAAGATAAATAAGTAAAAATTGTCATATCAACTTTATCCACATGTACTAACCATCTACTAACATAGTCCATAGTACTTAAAATAATGATGACATGGTCAATGATGCACATGTCTAATAAGTGTGGTAGTATATCAAATCTCTTTTAAATCAATTTCATTTAAATCCCCCATGCCATATCATGATTCATCTAGATTACATCAACACTTGTTAAGACAATATTATTAACTAAACCATTTAATTGACTTTTTTCATCTTCATTATGAGTCATATTTTTTTTATCACTATTGCTTTCACTTTTTAGAATAACTTCTTCTTCTATATAATCAATATAGTTTCCATGGGATAGAAGAAAAGATCTAATTCTAAGTCTGTAGATGGTTTGATGAAAGATGACATTTATATAATAGTCTTTGAGGAAGTTGGTTGGCTTCCATTTCAAACCTAAAATAAAACTCCACCACAGTCTGAGGCATCAAAGTTCTAGTCTCTAGTTGAATCATCAACAAAATCTCTAAGATTGTTGATTAAGGTAAGAGAATACTAGAAAAAACCCCTTTTTGGAGTTTATTACATAGTTTAGTGGAAATGAACAATTATCTATATCATGAATACATAATCATCAAGGAAAGGCCAAAGGAATTAGTAGGGAAACCCTACCTCAACCCTATAAATCTATTTCCTTCTAGGTAATGAAATATTTCATGTGTGAAGGTAAATGTAGTGTTTTGGGGTGTGAAGCTATGAGGATCATTCTTCAACTCAAGTATGGACAAAAATAGATTCAAAATAAAGTTAATTTAACATTATACTTATATGGATCCATTATATTTTTGGATACCATTAGGTTAGCTCCAAGTCATCATCATAGCCTTATCCACTTGATTATTCAACATCGTTTCCTTCAACAAAGTAAAATACCCTAGAAGAAATTTTGGAAATCCAAAACTAGTCAACCTTTAACACCTCTTCCAAAAGCTTCTAGAAAAACACCAAAACCCAATGTAGAAAAAGAGGATTCCACTTCTAAGGTCAGGGTTTCATATAGTGAAAAAGGATAGACCAAATCATAGGCAATACCTATGGTTGAACATAGTTCTCTAGAGATTCTAACTAAAAGGAAATTAAGACCTAGGGTTTCATAGTCTTATTCAAACCTTGAATCTAAAGACATTAATTTAGAAATCATAACATAGGTACCTAAAACAATCAATGATTCACAAGAAACCAAGGATGCCTCTCTAAAGGATCCCAATTTTCCTATGTAGACTAAAGGAAGATGAAGAAAATTAATCATGGCATATGATGATGAGGAGATAGAGGCAAATACAAACCTTCATAGTCTATTAGTCAAATTTTTATTCACCAACAAAAATAGACACAATAACAGTCTAGGAGGAACCCACCACAACATAAATTCCTAAGTCAATAGAAACAAATCTTATTGAGGAAGATGTTAAAGAAGAAAATATACCCACAAAATGAATTCTAGTTCTATTAGAAATTTAGATTAGCACCTTGCTTGAAGGATGATAGATTTAACTCTAAAGATCATTCACACTTAGAATATTATTGGAATTATATAAGGTGTGGGAAACCTGAACTTAGATGAGACCTCTAGATTTTGGTTAGGATATCTCCTCTGATGTATCACTTTGCTCACTGCTTGCTAAACTACTAATTCTTGGGATGAAAAGGGTGAGAGTGAAATTGAAAGAGAAATCCTACTTTACTATTGGTGATACACCTATATTTATGGTTCTTCCACTCTTCTTAAACTCCTAAAACACTGATAAGATAAGAAAAACACTAAATCCTACAACTCCAAGACTCTTATGCATCAATATTTCATGTACAAGTTTTATCAATTGAATAAAGCCTAAGGGAAATGATGGAATAAGCTTGATTCAAGGCACTAATCAGTCACTAATATCCACTGTTATCTCAATCAAATGTGATCAAACACTAAAACATGACCTGCATAAGTTAGCTTACTAGTAAATAGGTGAGATCAAAAATTAACAAGGGAGAAATATCTACCACATATGCAAATAAATTAACATAAACAAACTATACCAGATTAATGAAATATGAAACATTCATTTTATTTATTTGAAAATGTTAGAAAGCTCAATCTTGGTAGAGTTTGGTCATGCCAAGAGATGGATGGATTATCCAAAATGGATTGAAAGGATAAAATATATTTAAAAATCATATAACTAGCCAAGATATTGGTGTTAGAAATGGAAGATAAGGTTAACATCATCTAAGTCAAATTTGAGTTCAATTTGATAACAAAGTCTAAAAATATCTCCTTAGTGTCCTTGTATTGCCTGACACTCATTCTTTGGCATTGAAATGGAGAGGTCGGTCCATTAACTTGTCAAAAGCCTTATTTTCATGAATTATCTTCTAGTATCTAGTGATTAACTCCTTTTGATCTGATTTGAAGTTGAAGTGAGGCCCTCTCTCACATGGAAAGTAAGAAACTAGTCAAACTAGTCAACTAAATAGATTTGATCCTCAAGGACTAGATAACTCAAATTGAGCTCAAATTGCATAAAATAGGAACTTTGAAAGTTGAAAATTAATGATATATATATGTAAACATCAGATATGAATCATGAAAACTCCAAAATTAACTCATTTTATAGATTTTCAATGCCAAAATGATCTTTAATTAATTGACCAATTATGCATTTTAGGGAAATTAAGCCTAAAAGCCTTTCTTCTTACATGTGGATTCCATAAAACCTAAAAAAAACCTTGAAAACATAAAAAGAGATGACATTAGACTTGAATCAACTCCTCCCATAATGAGATAGGTGATTTTGATGAAGAAAATCTTGCCACTTAGTCAACAAGGTTGAATAGGTCCATTTTGCCCTATTTTCCTACAAATTGTCTATTTTAAAGGAGCCAATTATTTTATAATGAAGAACAAGTCTCAGGCTTCAACATCCATGGATTTGTTTTCATGTAAACTACATTATACCACATTTTCCATGCATTTTTCTTAAAAAAATGATTTAAACCCTAATCCATACATCTCCATACATCAAATTGTCATTTATATAATAATCTCTAATTTCACTTGATTTTTGAAGAGTTTTCAAGTTGATCCAAGGTGTTTATATGGCAAGAAAAATGCTTTTTCTCAAAACCAGTCACTATGAGGGTTTTGGAGGGGTTTAGAGTTGAATCTTCTTACTAATGATTCATGAAGAAAATAAATCTAAATATAAACTTATTTAAATGAATTTTAATTATAATAACCCCCTAAAAATCCATGAAAATATTAGGTTCCCATGAAAAATATGATGAGAAGATATCATGTGGAAGAAAATTGCCTGTAAGGTTTTGCTTGCATTTTAGGCTACCTAAGCTCTTAGATATTGTTTATAAAGCACATCATATAAAACAACCTCAATTTTTAATTAATTTTATTTAAATATGGATCACCAAATCATTATAATATTATTTTTCAAAATTCCTCATGTGGTGAAAGATATGAGCATGTGAATAGGTGGCTTAGAAGGGTATCAAGAACTATAGAATTTGAAATTCTCCTCATGGATGAAATGAATATTAATATGATTATCCCTACCCAAAAAAATAATCATGGAGTCTTTACCATGCTAGAAAATCACTCTTAAAGTTTCTTCTTTCTTCGGAAGTCAAAAAATACCTTTCGGCCTATATGCCTAATTATTTGATTTAGCCTATATGGGCATGGTTTGCATATGAGTTGGATATATAACACTATAATAAATTTTTTAAGACTAAAAAACATCCTATCATTCTTTTTAAACACTCAATTATGCTCCAAACATTCAAACACACTCTAAAACCCTCTAGAATCTTGACTGTTCCAATAGTGACTTCATATGGACATATTGATGACTGTCATAAAATAATGGCCACTTCCACTTGTCAAAATATCTCTATAATGGAACTATTATATTTATATGGTCATAATTATTATTTTTTACCAATTTTCATGTCTTAAATCCATTTTTTATGCTATAAAACTTTAAGTTTTCTCAAAATTGGTAACCTTGTCCCTGACTGTGTATATGCTTGTCTATATGTTCACACTAGAAGGATATATTTTCATGTTTTATAATTATCTTGGGATTGAAAAATTATATATAATTTTGAATATTATACTAGTTTTTTCATTCATCATTCCAATCCTCATTTTTTTATCTCTTTCAAGACCCCGTCTTCTTCAAGAAGCCCATTTGACTATATGCCATCTTGTTCTAAGGGGTGCCTCTAAAGCATAAGAGTGATTGGTAGTAATTTAAAAATTAATTTATGCTTGAATTACCTATATCACATTTTACATGCACCAATATTCTTTTATTTTATCATCTTGTTCCTCAAAAAGATGATTTCTAGGCCTACATAGCCAAAATCCATACAATAGGCATGTATAGTACCTTTAAGGACTGATAGTACTATGTATGAATTAGATAAAATGTTTTAAGGTGTCCATTGGATAATTTTAATTGACCAATTAACATCATATACCTCATTTGACTTTAATAAATGGTCTTTATCTCCTTCACCTTAGGGTCTAAAATTGTTTTGAGAAGATAAATGCCATTTATTTGGTTGTAGGTCACTATTTGAGGTAACCTTCAACTGATATTTGTGTATGTTTTGGATATCATGGATTTTTATGAGTAAAAATTATCACATTAATTCTATATCATCCTCTTTAAATGAAACCTCACTCTATAAATTTGCTCTTGAAAACTCTAGAAACTTGAATATAGACCTATTGTCTATTAGCTTGGAAGTGTTATTGTGCCTTAAGCATTACTATAGGTGTGATAGAGTTCCCCTCAAAATATACTTGATGGTTCTTAATCTTTTTCCCATTAAAAAATTTCCTTGAGCATAACCACTATCTTTATCACCTACTTCTTTTCATCATAGACTTTGTATTAGGTGCCTAACTATGTTTCTTATACTTGTAGATGTTTATGGACTATAACCATGATTGAGACCTTAGATAGCTTCTTGATAGATATAAAGTGGTATATAATGTTATTTTTGTTTTTATTCCTCTTTGAAAGCTTCAAAAAATCCTTAGGAGGTCAAATCTCTTCTAGAAACCTCTTTAGACTAGCTCACTATCTTGACATCTAGGGTACTTGATTGTAGGTATCTTTTACCTCTCTAGGTCTCCTTTTAGATTTTTTTTAATGGATTTTTAATTATACCTAAGTTTCCTTTTAACCCTTAATTTAAGTTAATACTATGTATTTCTTTATGTTCTCAACACCATTATAGGTCTCTCTAGCTTTAAAAGGTATTTATTACATTAGGCAGTGATTTAAGAGGAATCTTGTAGGGTTCAATTTCATGAAGAAGAGTCATAAACTATGTTAGAATTATCCTTGGAAACCACTTCATGAGATTATATTCATATATATTATCTCTTTAGAAAACCATGCCCTCTATCCTAGTCAAGGTCATCATTGCTTATGAATATAAATTGTACTTGCTATGTCTAACCGTGTTTTGACTATAGGTGAGAATGTATGGATAGTAAATAGGGGATTTCTTTAGGATTAGAGAGTATGAAAAAAACATATGATTGTCTTGAGTCTCTATGTCATAATGATCACTTTATCAACATCAATCACTTCCTTAAAGTAGTAAATAACCCCTTGACTGTAGTTTCATTCCTCTTGATCATGAAACTTGTTATAGATGCCTCTCATAGGCAGTTATAGGTGCATTTAGCCTCTTCCTAATTTCCTTGAAATAGACCTATATGTCCTTCTTGAATCCTAATTCATTTAAAAATATTCATAGTTCTTGTGCACTTGGATACTAATTTAGGTTCTTAAAACACATGCTGAGTCTCTGTAATGACCATAACCCTCATCAAACTATAGGGTAAAAGTTTTTAGGTTAGCTTTAGGGTTGTAGGTGTCCTTGTTATCCTATTAATCCCTCATTGAAAGATGATTATAATAAAAATAAAATCCTTGATGAAATTTGAATCTTTCATTGCCTATGAAATAGTCTTTTAGGGTACTGTGTTTGAACCTCATCATTTGGAGATAAGCTCATCCATAAACTTTACATACTATTCTTGTACGGATAGTGGATATGCATATAGACCTTAATAAATGTTTTAACATGATTTTAAACTTGATAAGATGTCATATTTTTCTTTATGAGGTCATTATACATATATGATGAAAACATTCCTTTCAATCATTAGATTATGTTTTTCATGAAAAACATTACTGTGGCACTCCTTTTTTGTAAATTTATATCTTTGGATATAGGTTCCCTTCTTATGACTTCCTTCACACCTAATTTCACATCCTTGATGACTTTCTCCTCATACTTCTTCACTAGCATAGATGTCTGTTCCCCCTAGACCTTGATGAAGGCCTTTCTCACCTTGACCATTCCTTTTACCTTCATAATCAGTGATTTGACTATGTATATTGTTGAAGGAGTTTATTTTGACTATGATATATTATTTCAATTAGGTCCATACCTTTTTGTTCATGATTTTAGTACTCTTAGTCAGCCATTATATTTATTAATGATGATTCATGGAATAGAGATGGGTGTGAGGGGTGAGTGAAGTGGAATGATGATGAAGAATAAATGTATGGTGGGTGGAAAAAACATTGAACATAGTGGTAAGGCTAAGTATGATAGTGAGGTGGGGATGAAACAAGATGAAGGTAAAAAATGGGATGTGAACATGCCAAGACCAAATTGAAGACTCCTATATAAACATGGGACAAAACTCTTCAAACCATATTAATTTAGAATACTTTGAAGGAACACAAGATGGTAAAATTGAAACCTAATATTTTGATAAAACCTCAAAATATGCTAAATTTCCTTAAAGACTGATAAACTAGGCCTTTTTGAGATACTTTGATAACATAAGGATGGATCAAGAGATGGGTTATTGGAGACGTATTGAGGATAATTTATTTAAAACCATGAAAATATGAATGAAATCTGAGTCAAATATCATAACAAGAAAACTTGAATTTGCACTCTCTCCAAAATAGTACAACTTCTCCTTAAAATCATGGTCAATTATAGATTAGACTGAATATATTTTCTTGTTATATTTGACCTTGAAATGTGTGAATAATATATTTAGGTAATGGAAAGGAATAATAGGTCCCAAAGATTTTGAGAAAACTTGAATTTTCTTTAAATACTACCAAGGTGAGGAGAAATTGAGAAAAATGGTTGCCTTTCTAATTGTAAGACTACAAAAATTAGCCTATCTTCAAATTGATGGTTCATGAGGGTGGAGAATCCAATTAAAGAACCAATTTATTCATCGATAATCCATTTAATTATAGTTTCTACACCCCAAAATTTAGACATGTACCTTATTTATTAAAACCATATGATCCTCAAACCTACAAGTAGGTCATTATGCGCAAAATAGACAATTATCTGTAGATAAATGGTTTTCAACTTGTTTGGCCAAAAAACACCATGAAACTCATAATGAAGCTTTTCCATGCCAATATCTCCCTACTTTAAGCCTAAAACATATGTAATTTTATACATGTCCATACTTTATCATTGCAAATGAAATAAAAAGGGCTTTTATTGGCTTTTAAACTTAAGTTATGACCTCCACTACAAAATTAATACATGGTAAATATTTTCGTGAGGCATCTAAATGTTTTAACACTAATTTTTGACTATTTAATGATTTATAAGGCCAAAAATTGTGGGTCAAATTAGTCCCTTTTTGGCTTATATTTGTATTTAAACACCTTTTCATGTTATGAAACTTTAGACTAAGTCTAAATTCATATTTTTGAATATAATTAAAGGAATTTTAGGACAATTTAATGACCATTTGATCATAATTTTGACATTTAATATTGAGAAATTCTCTTTCAAGATAAAATTCACCTATTTGACCAGCTTACGAAGGGCTATTGATAGGACTGGGAAAAGTTTCAAACTATAGGCATTGGTATTTGGCCTTGATAGGAAAATTTATGAAAAATTACAATACAAAACATCCAATCCTTCCTCTCCAACTCATGATGTTAGACTAGTACTAGATAAAGGAAAGGGTGTTATGGTCTCTAAAGAAGAAAAATCTTTTAGTACTTTATAGCATCCTTAAATGTGGCTCAATCTTACACTATCTAAAGTTGATGTCATCATCAAATATAAAGATAAAGATATTGATAATCTATTAAATCAATTATAATTTAATAACCTTATAAATTATTCTTTAACTCAGGGATTAGATTGCTTTTAAAATAAGGCTTTGGATCACATAAATGAAATCAATCTACTTACAAAAAAGGTCACCCAATCTAATGAAGAAATGGTGGATTCTTGGATATATATCACTAAATTAGAAGAATAAAAATTGTTTCTAAAGAATAAAATTTAAAATTCTCAACAACTTTCTGAGCAAGATTCATCTTTTTCTAGACCTTTAGTTGATCAAGCCTACCAAGCTATTATTTCTCATTCTGACTATCTAGACAAATGGAATCAATTGTGTTTTAAGTTTAAAGAAATCAAAAAATAAAATATAACTTTAGAAAAAGAGAAATAAAAATTAAATGAATATTTATAAAAGGAAAAATAATAGATATATAAAGTTGAAGGCAATCTATAGGCTACTTTCTGAATAGGGGAACACCTTCTAGCTTGTAGAGTTCCTTCCCCTTCTTAAAGTTTGTATTTACATAAACATTTATATAGGTTATAACTACTAAGAATATCATGTTATCTACCCTATAAAATTGAATATAATCATATGGTTTTGGATATTTAACATAAATCCACCCTATAACAACAAGATTTATTATGTGAATATTACTTGTGCAACATGATATTAGGATATTATAATAAGTTCATGGTTAATTTACATTTGGGAGAGGTCTAGCTAAGACTCTCTACTTATAAAAATTAGATAGCTTGGAAATATAGATGTGAGGAGTATGTAACACAATCCAAAATTATAGGGTTATGCATTAAACATTCTTTTGCTAGTGTAAACAATTTATTGATTAACTTTAGATCTACCTGTTTTCTAAATCAAACATTAAGGATTATTATCTATAGTATTTGTATAATAACATTGTCTCTTTTGATTTATACACTAGGAAACATTTTGATGTTGTATTTATAACTAGTGTCAAGCATTAAGATACACTAATAATTCTATTGAAGAGAAGGGAGGTCATGTTTGTATCAAATTTAAGATGGATACTCTAAAGAGCATAAGCCATAAATGGCATAATTGTTGATGTCATCAATTTAAGGGGAGAAAAAATATGGGTATGAATGATATTAATATCACCACTTCTTAATTTTATTCCACCATGTCACAGATGTTTTCCTCAAACATATGACAAATTTTAGATATGGTAAAATATGGTGAAAACCTATAATAATTTCACCAATACACATTATAATCATTGGGATCATGAATTCAATACATATGACCTTATTCACTGTCTACAAGATAAAATTTAGAGTTATGAGGTGATAATCAATTGAGTTTGGAAAAGGACATAGAAAAGGTAAAATATGGGGGAAATGATGAATCCAAAATATGATTTATTAAAACTATTTTTTTCATTTTACCTTAATTAAATCTCCTCTGACTAAATGTTGAAAGGAACTTAGGCTTGTATCTAATCTTAATGTAGTAAATAATTTTTTTATCTTATTTAATGTAATTAAAGTCTAAATTACTAATTCTATCACTTTATTCTAATTATTTACATGTTTAATTTCCTAATTTGGTGTATACAAAGATAATACAATAGTATATAAAGAATAAGGACATTTTTGATGATTCTTTTAAGGCAACCCATATGAAGGATATTGACATATGGTGAGCTAAAAACTTATTTGACATGTTTTTAGCTCATCTAATTCTACTATGAATTTAGCTACACACTTACCCAGTAGTTATGAACTCACTCAATCCATTAGTATGGACTTGCCTAATAGTTATGGACTCACCTAGTCTATAGCTATAGACTCAGTCAAGACTAGATCTACCCTTCATTAAACCATTATACCATCCTTATCAACCTAGTATCCATTTTACAAACTTCCTCAACATCAAATATCCTTGAAGCATGTTAATATAGACTCCACTCAACATTCATAGATACAACTATAGACTCTGTCAGAGTTACTACAAACTCTCCTAGTCTAACTCTTGAGATTGCCTAATTGAAGATCCATAATTTCAACTTTTGTCAACATACTTGAAGATTATTTTTGTCAATTACTATTTATACTATTAGTATAAATAGTAGATCTATAAATAGACTTTATATATATATATATATATATATATATATATATATATATATATATTAGTCTTTGTAAATATATCAATAGGATTTTTTAAGACAAATTGATCTAATAAATCTTGGAAATTATTCTTAGTGTACATTTAGTGGATTTTGTAATGGATGATTCTTCCTATTACAACCATTAATCATCTATTTTTAATATCCACTAAAATTAGGGGATTTGTATTGATAACAAAAGATTAGTTACTGAGATATAGGCATTTGTATTTGTATCATTATATATAAGTGAATCTCTATGTCTTAAGTAGCAAGAGAGAATTATCACATTATTCAATTAATATTCTAATATAGTAATACAAAGTCATAGTTATATTCATGTAATATATTTTGATCAATTAATGAATATATCTCCAATTTTTAAGTAATGAGTTTTAATTCAATTCTTATTCCCAAGGAGATCAAGGGCCCACTCTCCTCAGGAATCCAAAACCTATTTTTGTACAATATTTTATGTGTGTTTACAATTTTAGTAATTGAAAGTATATTTTAGCTTTATAACCTGTAGGAAATTATCTTTAAAATTTATAATATTAAATTTAGTATTGTAATCACTATGTTTACTTTCATCAGAGTGTCTATTTATAATAGAGTGTTTAATTTCAAAAAGTGTGTTTCCTTTTATAGAGTGTTTACTTTTAACAAGTGTGTCTATTTATAATAGAGTGTTTACTTTCAAAAAGATTAGACTACAGAGTGTTTTAAATTTATAAGTGTGTTTCTTTATTTTACAATCAAATCCTATCTAAAATAGATTATATTAGAATTTCAACAACCCCCTAACCATCTATGTAATACCTAAAAACATAAACCTTATTGCATATAACTTTGGATGCTACCCTTGGATTGAAAGACATCAATAGAAAAGTTGGTTAAATTAAGGGATATATGAAACCCATGAATAGATAAACCCATCACCTCTTTGAAATGAATATATTATGGGTTATTGTGGAGTGAAAAGTGTGTAAAATACTTTTAAATTATAAAAAAGAGATTTACTTATGCACTAGAGCCATGTGTTTCAGATCTAAATGGTCATTTTTTGTGGTAATAAATGCTTATAAGGCCTAGAAGGAGTGTTATTACAATAAGGCTTAGAAGTAGCATAAATCAAGAAAACTAATTTTTTTTTAATATGATTATGCTCCACATGATTTGTAATTGGATTTCATAGTGCATAATCTATAGGTTTACAGTTATTATCTATTATGGAAACCCTTTAAACTTAAGGCTAAATTTGGGGCTCAAGTATATTGAAGCAACCAAAAATAAATGTTCAAAAAAGGTGATGGATTGAGTTTTTATACAAATATGAATTTGATATGAGCCACATAAAGGTCAAAGTTAATATATATTTAGATGATATCACACATATAAGGTGTATAACAACTATAGATACTCTTAGAATTACCTTTTGAGATTAGGTTTTGAAATTCTCTCCAAAAGACAAATTTTATGATTAGGTCAAGAATTATTTAGCATAAATCCCTCAAGATCATAGATATTAAGGATTACACTTTGAAAAATATGGACTCATAAGGTTTAATGGGAGAATGTATGTTATAAATAGAGATAATTTGAAATTCATTATGCTTAAAAAGTTGTATAATGTTCTTTATTTTGGTCATGTAGGAGTGATGAATCTAAAGGTAGAGTTGAAATGATTTTAATTTTGTAAAGTAATAAATAAAGTATTGATGTGCATTTTGACATGTCAACATGTAGGTTGGGTGAGGACTCACCCGACCTTTCCAAAAAGGAAGTTTTGGGAACCTCCCCAAGGTCATGGTTATTAGTATCAACATATTGATCTCACTCAATTGGCCATTGTGGTATGTTATTGATAAAGGGGCCTTCGATGGATAACACTCATAAGTAGGAATTTTATACTAGAATTAGGTCAACTAACTCAAACTATTACAAAATTACATAACTATCACTTATTATTCTTAAATTGAGTCCAATAATGCATCAAGAATGAAAAATAAATAATGATGATGTAGTCTAGATAAAACCTTAACAACTAATTTAAAATCAAAATAATTATGAAAACAATAAAATAATGGTTTAAAGAAAAAAATAAATAGGGGGTAGGGAGAAATAATAGATAAGCCTACTCTAGAATTTTTTTTTTTCTTTTATAAAGTGGATGAATCTTTTGACAAAACCAATCTATGCTTAGCTAATAGATCATAACTAGAAGGCATAACTAGTGCAAGAGTCTAAATATAATTGTTAGATATGTCAAGGAGAATAATAATGTTACCATATAAATGTGAAAATAAATTATCTTAAAGGACATAAATTTCATATATTAATAATAAAAGTGGTTCATGAAGCACAAATACAATCCATCTTACACTGAAGGTGAATATAAATCTAAACCTCTACAGTATCAACTTATCCAAAGGAGAAATAACTACCTAGAAAGAATAAAATTACATAAAAGGGAGAGGTAATATAATTTATCTCATGCCTAACTACTCTGTTCTATTAATTTATCAATTATCCATCCATTATTCAATCAAATAACTAGTATTTTATAAGAAAGGTGTTCTCATTCAATCATTAATTCACTTGCTGACTAGTGGTTGTAGGAATTCATATATGGCATTTTTTTCCTCTTGTGGTCTTTTGTGTGATCTAATTTACATGTTGTGTCTTTTGATTAAATTATCATATCTAATTTTCATTTGATCTTACAGCTTCTGATCACATTATCATTTAAGAGGCTCCCTTTATAATTTAGTGAAATAGGTGGGATTGGACACACAATTAGTTTATGAACCATGATAGTATAATAGGCCAAGACAATCATAAATTTTAATAACTTATCCTTTTTGTGGAGGTCCATATATCTTCATCCATAAAATCACATTACGTGGTTACCTCTTGTTGATTATGAAAGCTAGTGTGTACATCAATGTTAGGGTCCACATTAGGTGGAATTATTCTAGTGTTTTACTATTTTACTAAGGTTCCCATGCCATTTTGATTTTTACTTGACTAAATTTTAGTGATATATTGAAAATTAGAAATATCCTACTCACTTAGATCATACAAGTCCTAGCTCAATACTCGATGTGTCTTAACTACCAAATATCCTTGAGATGTCAATACATGGCCTCATGTTGGGCTCTCACTCTATCTCATCCCTATTTTCTTGTTCTTATTGACCTATAAGTATGGGTAGGTTGGATGTTTCCATGTGGCATCATCCCATTCACCTAGAGATTCTACCACCTTCCCATATTATGATAATACATCTTGGGGGCCTGATTATATAGGATTATTCTATGTGGCATCATCCTAGGAACCCATAAGATCTCTAGGTGGGATCTATATTATAATAACTCTATGGAGGTAGCTAACTGATGCCTTAATAGGTGGAAACTCCTTGTTAATATAGGCTTGAAACAAAGGAAACTATCCTTTAGAGTTTGAAACAAAAAAGTGGCCATGAGTTTACAAACTCTTTATTTTTTAAATAAAATGGTTAAGTCTAAAATATTTCAATTAAGAGGAATAATCTCACTATAAATAAAGAGAAAATAAGTCCAACAATTGCATAGTATAATCATTATCCCTCCAAGTTTAATATAAAGAGAAAATAGATCTAGATAAGAGAATAAAATTATCCCAAATGTCATATCCAAAATCCCAAGTAATCCATTTGAAATAAAAATACTAATATACATACAAAACATCATAAACATATATTCATTTTAAGCTAGAATGGATTATAAATGGACTAGATTGCTAAAGAAAAGAGTGCATAAATTAAGGGACAATACGATCATTTGTGTAAACCTAAGTAAAAATGGTCTAAGAGATGGAAATTCTAATGTAATTTGAAACATATTATAGAATATACCAAGCCTCATCAATTCCATGCAACTTCAGACATCCATAATCATATAAACCCAATTATAAACTCTTTTAGACTAAGTGAATATGATGGACAACTTATGTTTAGACGTAGTTCAAAAATCCAAGCCAATATAACATTATGGAAATAACCTCTTAAGGGCCCTTTAAAAATATATTAATAAATAAATAAATCCAAAAATTGATTAAACTAGAAGATGAGAATCACTAGTAAAAATATATTCCATGATTTTAGTGATGAAATTAGGGCATTTTTTTCAAGCAACAAGAAGTGGTGAATCTACTAGAAAATACTCTTTAGTATTTTAGAATAAATAAATAGTTAAAAAACCTAAAATATATGGTTTTCATAGTGCATGAAACATCAATACATATATTAAAGGATAATATAGGAGCATCCAAGTGACCAAATATAGTATATTCATTGATTTAGTGTGTATAAATAAATCAATTTATTATTTTATAAGAGCTACTAGGATTAACTACTGTGACTCCAATTTTAAGGATAGTGAATTTTGCATTGAAAACATTTTCTTGGAAATTGCTCTATTGCCATCCAAGAATATATATCCCCAAAAAAGTTTCCTCTAATCCCACTAAATGATTTTCTCACTCTACTATTATCTTGGTGTCCTAGACCTAGTATAGATGGCCTAAATCACCATCACTAAGTTTCTATGAAATTAATTTTTTTTTATTTTTCTCTTTTCTCCTTTTATTATTTTTTACTATCTCATTTCAATTTTAGGGACCACTATGGACAATGAAATGTATAACTATATTTTTTTCACCATAAAACTTCACCACACTAGGTTTACCCAAATAGCTTCACAAACTACTCAATATTTTTTGTCTTTAGTTTAAAGGTAATACTTTAAATGGTTAGTAAACTTACCCAAAATCATTTGAAATAGGAATTAATATATAAATGGTAGATAAATCCATTCAAATTGACACAAAAACATAATCTAAATCCATAAAATTGTAAATTAATACCCTTAAACCAAAATTAGAAATTTGTGACTCACCTAAAAACCCATTTCCTTCACTATTTTCATTGTTAAACATAGGAACCATAAGGAAAAATTATTGGGATAGAACAAAAAATGAAACAAAAATACAATACAAGAAAGAAAGATAAGACAATAAACAAATATAAAAAGTAAAACAACAAGGAATGTAAAATAAGGAATAAAAATACATTAATTAGAAGACTATTTCAAACTAGCTCAAGTTTTGAAGTAGTGTTTGAGGAATTATCTATTGATAGACAATAGAAGAATGATAGTTTTTATCTTTAGTTTCAAGGTAATAGTTTAAATGGTTAACAAACTTACCCAAAATCATTTTAAATAAGAATTAATCTATAAATGGTAGATAAATCCATTCAAATTGATCAAAAACATAATCCAAAGACATAAAATGGTTAATTAATACCCTCACACCAAAATTAGAAATGTGTGACTACCTAAAAACTTATTTCCTTGACTATTTGAATAGCTAAACACATGAACCACAAGGAAAAATTATTGGGATAGACCCAAAAATGAAATAAAAAACAATACAATAAATAGAGATAAGTCAATAAACAAAACTAAAAAAGTAAACCAACAAGGAAGGTAAAACAAGGAATACAAATGTATTGTTTATAAGACTATTCCAAACTAGCTCAAGTTTGGAAGTAGTGTATGAGGAATTATCCATTGATAGACAATAGAAGATCCTCATCAGTTAGAAACCATAGGTGGAAAGAACTCTCACCCCATATTTAATAAATTTCAAAGGGTCCTAGATAAATGGCATCAAATTTTCCATGTTGACCTTTTTTTTCATAAGCCTTATCCCAAAAGAGTAAATCAGTGCTCCAAAAGGATTTTGTTTTAGTTCACTTATCAAACCAACATTTGGCAACTTCTTGATGCCTACTAAAGTCAATTAAGGATAAATCATAATTTTATTCCAATTGAATTAAATTTAGAATATGATCCTCTATATTATTATAAGCTTCTAAGTAATATTTTACAAACATCAAGGTTGGGATTCTAAGGTTGACATGGAAATTGAGTTCCTAGGCATACACAAAATGGTATGGGGAAGTACCTAGAGAATATTTAGTTTTAGTCCCATTAGAGCATAATTTCAAATTTAAGAAATTATACTAGTCCCTTGGATTCCTCTCTAGTATTTTCTTGATTATGTCCAACAATTTTCTATTCATTGATTCAACTAAGCCATTACCTTTTAGGTTATAATTAGATGGGAATTTGAGAATTAATTGATTTTTTTAGGCTTAATTAATAAACTATAGTGAGGAGAAGGTGGGATCATTATCACATACCAAAATGAATGACATGCCAAACCTAATGACAATGTATTACTTAAGGAAAGTTACCACTACTTTAGTTATGTAGTTTTTTAATGCTTTGACTTTGATCTAGCATTTGAAATAGTTGGTAAAGGATGAACTTTTGTCCAATTAATGAATTGGTGTTTTAACCTTTTAGGGTTTATATTATGAAATAATATGTTTTATTAAAGGGCTAAGTATATTAAATCAAGTAAATAATATGCATAAAATAACCACTAATTTGTTATAGATTTGACTTTCTAAAAGTAGTAATAAATAATGAAAATAAACTTATCTAGAAAAAACCTGATATAGATGATTTGATTGTTAGAAACTAGGATAGAAGCAATTCTATTTGTTGTCAACTAGATCCCTATGTCATAATCTATTTTGGATAGTAACACTACATTTGTACAATAGTGTCATGTGGCTCTAGTGTCTTGATATTGGCACTAATTTCCTTTATGAAGTACGTATGCTTGGTTTTTTGGGGTATGTTCCTATGTGAATGAAGTCTATAACTCTATATTTTTCATTTAATAATTTATTTATCATGAAAAACTTAAATCTCTTTATAAGTAGGGCATGAGTTAAAAAGTGTGTTCGTTAGTAGAATAGGTTGAACATCCTCAACATCCAGCTATGAAGAGAGTTTCCTACATACCAATACTCTAAGGAGGGATCAAAACTAATGTATTTCTCCCCACCTAAGTTTTATTTCAATTTTAATTGATACTAGTATGATAGTGGCCTTATGTTCTTTGCATATGCTTGAGATTGGAAATCTAGAAAATCTGAGCTTAGGGTTGTTGTAGATGTTAGTATGCAGAAGTAGGGCATAATAGGGATTGATAACCTTAATTTTTCCCAAATTTTTTCATGTTTTAATAGGTATTTTACATCTAATTTCCATCTAGTGGATATAGGAATAAAATTCATGTATTTAGCATGATCCAATGCATGTCCTAAAAATGAAAGGTGCCTAAATCAATCCTTACTTAAGAGACATCAAAAGTAAAAGACTATGATAAGTAAAGAAGTAATTGAGTAAAAATGAAAGAAGAAAGGAATGAATACACCTCGTTAGGTACATGAACCAATGAATACACCTCATTGGGTATACTAACCAATGCATAAACTTGGTGACAACCTATGTGTGTATGTATAATGATCTATCTATAAATAGATTAGACTAAGATGATAAATTTATCAATCCTCATGTATGGATGAATCAAGAAATTAATCCAATTTTGACTCCATCATTTCCCAACCCTACTTGCTAGATCATGACCTAGGAATAGATTGGATTAGACTAATAGTGTGTTAAACCTTCTCATGTGGGTGGATCAAGAACTCAATTAAGCTATGACTCCATCATTTCCCACTCATCTGTAGTAGATGCATCTAAAATTGAATTACAGAAAGTACTAAAAATGTTTAAATGATTATATCTAATTGTGTATGTTAGCTCCACTACCACTCAAGTAATTACGTAAATTTGGGCCACTTGGTAATGCCAACCACTACAAATGGATTAAGGTGTGAAATTATTGACAACCTAGAATATGATGTCAAATGTATACAAAATAGAGAATGACATGGAATTTTTCATTTCATTAGATAAACTGGCGTGTAATTGAGAATATGGAAATAATGTACCATGCACATGTCTGCAATGTAGTATATGAGTATATTGATTCTAGACTAAATTGTAATCATCTTATCTTAGTATCTACACTGAATATGGAATGGTCATGTCACACATGATGTCCCAAATCAAAGAAAATTGATATGAATATGAGATAATCTAGTATGAATCTGATCAAAATTGAGTATAACTAATAAATTTGAAACTAAATTTGTGCAAACCTATACTATACCTATTATACTATTTTGGTGAATCTAGGTAATTCTATAATCAAGGCTACTAGATAATAGTGCCACATGTTGGACAATAATTCTATATGGAATTAGTGTCCCCATTTTGGCACTAATGTCTTTCTCATATTAAATCTATGTCACTGTACTACTTTGAGTAACTATTCTCCACTACATTTACTTATGTCTATTTTTCTTAAACTAAGCTTGTGTGTCAAAAAAAGTACTATGAGCACAATATAGGAGCTTGATCTCTGTAACAAACCACTATGAATGTCCCTTATTTTAAAGGTAGTTTTTAAACTTGTGTAATAAATATCCTTAAAATAAAAATCTCTCCAAGATGTGTGTTAACCATTAAATTTATGATAACTACATGATAATCCAATATGTTGTGCATACATAACATTAGAATGTAAGATAATCTAATAGTAAGTATGTAATGTAATATGTATGTCATGTTTAACATTGCACAATGGTGTCAAGATATATATAATCAATGGAATTAATAGAAAATTTGAGTAATACTAAGTAGCTACCTAGGGGGATGGGGCATGATTTCCATCACAAAACCCAAGTAAGAAAGGTAGATGTATGAAGTCCATTATGGCATTGAAATTAGTGTGTGTAATAAGTAAATACAATTTTCATGGCCATGACACATGTTGACCAAATTTTGCCCACAGGTAAAATTTTTGGTCCCCTTTCTCCCTTGCTATTCATACTAGTTTTATTTCAAGATTGTTCAGGTTTAGCATTTTTGGGTTCATGGCCTAGTTCAAATGGTTTAGTTTCTTGGTTCAAAGGTTCATTTCGAGTTCAGTATCTTGGTTTAATAATGGTTGAACCAAACCGTTGAACCAAAAAAATTTGTTCAATGGGCTTGGTTCAAGTTCAAGGAGTTCATTATTCAGTTCAAATATCTCAATTCATAATATGTTGAACCTTCGTACCATTGAACCATTAAACCAAATTCTTGGTTCAATAGACTTGGTTCAATGTAATTGGTTTAATGGCTTAGGTTCAATGTTCAGTTCAATGTAAAGAGTTCATCGGGCTTGGCCTTTGGTTCATCGGCGCGCTCCTTTAAACCTTGAACCGTTGAACCAAATTTTGGTTCAATGGGTTTGGTTCAAAGGAATGCCCTTGGCCAAAGGGTAGTCAAATGGTCAAAGTGCCCTTTTCAAAGGGTAGACACTTCAAAGACTTCAAAAGGTTTTGGGCATAGTCAAACAGTCAAAGGAATCATCGGACAAAATTTTTGCAGATAATTTATCCGTGGGAATTGTCCATGGACTTGTGTCCATGAAAATGCATAGTAAAGTGACCTGGGGTTTTTACCTAGGGAAATTGTCCATAGACAATTTGCCCATGGGAGCTTGGGAGGGCAGTTCAAGCAATAAAGGGATAGGTGTCGAGAAAATTCAGAGATAAAGAAGTGCCCGAGAGGATGCCACGTGGACTCGACTAATGTGGCAATGGACCTAATGATGTCCCAGTGGATGTCAAATTTAGCAAAATAGTTTAGCCATTGGATCTCAAGAAATGATGATCAAGAATCCATCAATTTCAAGAGGATGGAATATCCGTTGGTTTTCAAAACTTGACGGCCGGATGAGCATCAAATTTAGTAGAATAGAATGGCCTTTGTTTTCAATTGAGAAAGTATTGCCAAAGAGCCCAGAATGTAGCAACCTACTGAAAGTTTGCCCCTGGGAGGCTGAACAAGCTAGATAGAGACAAAATTTGATAAAAGTCAAGAAGACATACATGGAATGAGCAAGCAATTAAGTCCAAGTGGCACCAATTTGAGAAGTGACTTTAGCAGGTGAAATAGTTCCTTCGAATTGATCATGAGAAGATGCAATAGCTAAGTAATGTAACCGGTTTCTTCATTTTACATTTAATGGGTGGACAAACCACCTTTTGACATCAAAAAATGTGGACTTCAAGTAGACAAAGCACATGGCTCATTAATGTTTTGATCAACTTGTTGAAGGGATGCGATGGCCACTTGTTGAAGGAATGCCACATGGGCTTCCTCATTTTCTCATATATATTTGATACTTGTCATTTTTGTAAGGATCTTCCACAATTTTACAAAGCGTAGCTCTGCTAAAATTTCCACTTGAATCAATAAAAATATAGTTTTTACATGTGATGGATATTCTGTGTATGTCTTGAGTGTTTGAGTTGTGTCTAGTCATTGTCTTTTGATGCTCTCACAGGTTCAGCACCAACACACCAGTTATCTACAAGGCACCATTGTTTGCAGCTGATAGGAGAAGAGTTCCATTTAGAGGTATAGAATAGAGGAAGTCATTTATAGTATGTATTTCATAGCATCTTGGTGAGACCCTATTCTTGTGTTTTCATAAGAACCTCCCTGCCATTTTCTTACAACCTAGTCTTTCTGCCAAGTCTGAGTGTATGTTTGTTGTCTTTGTCTGATTCTGAGAGTGGGTGTGAGAAGGTCATCTTGTTTTGGTGTATCACCTCCTTAAAGTAGTTTTTTTTCTTGTATCTTTCTTCCCTTTTCATCCCCCAGTTTATATAGCTATATATATACCTGTATGTATTTGCACTTGCTGAAACAAACATGATACATCAAAGGGAGCTAGCCCTTTTCTAGAGACTCTCCTCTCCTGCTTTGCCATCCCATAGGTGAGAGAGGAGTTTCCATATTGCAAGGAGAAGGAAATAACTTGTTTTCTTGCCACTGGGTGCAATTTCCTGTGTCAACAACACATACAAGAAATCATACATAAAAAACACATAAGGCATGCAAAGTAGGCCAAGGGACCACAATACAAGAGACATGGGTAGTTGTCACTAAATTTGATAAAAAAAAGACATACAATTACATGTTCAAATGTCCACCTACACAAGCATTAATCAAGTTAAATTAGAGACACATAAAAGGACATGTTCAAATGTCTACATAAATAATGAGGAAAACACACACAATGGACATGGGCACATGTCCAAGGCATACATACTATGGAAATAAATGGCATAGAGTTAAAGAGTAATGGCATATTCAAATACCCTTAAATATAAAAATCACAAAAATACAATAAAGTATAAACTATGCAATCTAAAAATTAAATCATGCATGAATATATACTACAAATATGTGTAATAGAAAAGATGTACATATGCTGAGTCAAAAGTAGTGATAGTCAAAAAAAATTCTAAGTAAGAGTAGCAATGATCAATTTAGAGATTTAAAAATGCTAAAGATGGAATGTAGTGTATGTAAGGATATAATATGGTTATTGATACTATGTATAATATGCACCCAAGTGGGTGAATGTGTCAAGTGAAGAACCATTATAGCTATATATGCCCACAGTGGGTAGATAGTATCAAGTTTGGTTTAGTTTAATGAACCTAAGTATAAGCACTCAATAAGAAAAATTGAAGCATATATGTATGATAAAATTGACTATACTAAGATAGCTATCATATGTATTTTATACAAAATATAAGAGATGTAAACATAAAAATTCATACACTCTATAAATTTTGTGTTTTTAGAGTAATATTTATATGTTTTTATGTTTTTAAAATATTATATTATTTTTATAGTTTTAAATATAATTTATGTACAAGTAATATGAAAATGAACCATGTATAATGAACAAGAGAGGAAGAAAGTATGTATAAATGGAGAGGAACCATACTAGCTTATGAGTCTCATGGGATACTCACTATTAATGTGACCTATGTCAAATAAGGGAACTATGATCATGTGTTCTATGTGAAGGGGAATGTATGATCCCATAAGCTTATATATTGAGTTATTTTTATCTATATATGTATATGCCTATGTAGTGGTGATAGGAATCTATGACACTTACTTTGGTATCTTGTGAACTATAAGGGTCTTAGGAACCCATTTGGTAAAAGATACTTTAGGTGACATAGGAGTCTTATACAAAGAACCCCAAGAACCCTATAGTATTGATCTTAGTAAAATGTGAGTTGAGGAATTACCTCAATAATAGGTGACATATCTTTGGTGCATGGGTCTCTCTAATAATGGTTTTCATTGTATAATATGCATACATGTCAATATTGTAGTAATAGGCCTCACCTATAATTATGGCTCTACAAAAATCTATGATGTATCAATAAGAACTATTTTCTAAGTTATAACTAATAACTATACTATATCTGATAACTATGTTAGAACTGTAACTAGTGATTGTGTTGTAATTACTAGTGGAATAGGTAGAGGATAATCATATGTAATACCCTCAACTTTGAACTCTTGATTTCCATGTATGTTTTTTAATCATCTTTTAACTATGGATGGGATTTATCATAGCTATTGTGTCCAAGGTCTACCTAATAACACATCAAACATGCTTGCATATGGTACTACTAAGAACTTAGTGGCTATATGTGTTGGTTTAACCTGTAATTGAAGCACAATATTCTTGATTGAGCTTGAACATGACCATTGAAACCACTAACTATGTCTATGGGGAATATATATTACTCTAAATACCCTGAACACTATAAAAGTGTCATATTATACATGTTAATGACTAACTCGTTGTCAACCATGAAACTTTAGATAAGATTATGATCTATGTATTATTGTACAAAGAGTGTATGTAATTATGTATCATCACCAATAATATCCTATTAAAAGAAGGTGATGATTGGTCTATCTATAATTTTATTATGGTACATGATAATGATTTTGTGAAATGGGTGTGTCTCCTCTATAATAATATGATATAAAGTTGGTGGTGGATGTGCCTGATATGTGTATTAAACACTTGAAATGCTCCCTAACTCATTTATTATGCTTTGGAAATATATATAAGAATATATTTAATTCCTTATCCTCCATTTGTTATACTTTTATTGATTTTATGGGTGTGCCCACATCAATAATATTAATCTCAATCAAATCTTGTATCTTATGTTTTAGGCTTATGCATCTATTTGTTATATGTCCCAGTGCCCTATGATACTTGTAGATGCATTAGAATCATAAATTTTCATAAGAATTTATTTCATATCAACCTATTTAATGAGAGGGAGAGATATGCCATTGCATTTCAAGAGCTATTGTAAAACCCATGTTGGTGACTCTGAAATGTTGATAAAACCAAATGAGGACATGGATCTTAAGCTACATTAAACGTGTACTTTTGGATCACTCTTGTTATAAATGACCCTTACCTTATATGAGGGCTTATTTTAACTCTTAGTAGTTGATTCTAATTTATTGGTATATATTAGTTTTCCCATTGATAAAATATTGACCTCTCTTTCTTTTACTATGTGTCACAAATATGTGAATGTTGGAAACTAAATAAACAAGATAGCTTCATGTAATGTTGGTAAAAGACTTTGTTTGAATATGTCTTGAAGATATTTGTCTACTATGGGTATAATCAATTCAACTAATAGTCTTTAATCATAAGACATATTCTACGATAGGTTAATTTGAATTTTGTTTCAAATATCTAACTTGGGTATATGAGATCTTGTCATTGATATTGATGGATAAGTGTGAAATAAACATGTTTTCCAAAGGATTGAATGTTATGATATATTGATTTGGTAAGTCATAAAAACCAATATAGGTCATAACCCTTTAAACTACATGGAATAAAATTGTGGAAAGCCAATCATTGGACACATAGTCTAAACATGCTATGTGAAAATCTCAGAGATGGTGCTTTGGGTCACCCTTACCATCATATAATGTAAGGTTGATGCCAATAATATGGATGGAAAAGGAGTTTCCACTAAGTGGTGTGTCAAAAGTGTGAATAAGATAACATTAGAATCCAAGGTGTGTGATGGCCTAGTGGATCCCTTCTCAAGATGTAACACGTTAGCCTATAGAGTATGAAACTTGTGCTTAAGGGATTGCACATCTAGAGTAGATGAACTAGCCAAAAGAGGTGTACATATCATTAAAGGTTGTCAAATTATAATTATTGGTTCTTTTAACTGATTTAGCCCTACTATAGGTGTAATAATGTTATTATCAAGGGGAGTTGAAGATTGAACATGATTTGATTTGTTCTTAATTTACAATATGGCTTGTAATATTTGTACATGATCAAGGATTTGTTACCAAATTCTATATATAAATCTCTATAAGACCTAATCTTTATTAATAATTATTTTATCATTGCTAAGTTGAGGGAGAGTGTCCATATTTTCATTGCTAAGTTGAGGGAGGCATAATTATCTTCTCTAAGTGGAGTTTAGGTGACTTGGGCATGTATTATTGATAAAATAATGGACCACATCCTGGTACCAGTCATCATTTATGATACCTTGCAGTATATTTTATTGATAAACTATATGTGGGTCAACTTAAAAAATTCATTTATTGAGTTCCTTTTATCTTAAAATATTCATTGTTTGGATTTCTAGGTCAAACTCTTGTAGAATAGGAATCTACTTACCACATCATTTTCCTAACTCATTTTGCATTAACATGGCCTTCACAACTAGATCTTGTATAAAAATAAATACTTTGATATGAAATATATAATGGCTAAATGTATTTATAGCTTTGATTAATTCAAAATATTATGTGCTAATGGTTGAATATATGAGTTCAACATTTCTAAGTGGGGAGCTCATAAATGAGATTGGTCTTTCATCCCTAGATTATTTCCTCTATGTCATGACTAAAACACTTGAATAATCTAAAGAAAAGTTATAAATGTAGAATGGTTGAATATAATATGGACTTATGAACACTGGTGTGCTGAAATTTATCTCTTGATCAATCTCAAGAAAGAATGCTTATGTTTTAGGGATCTAATATATCTTTACAAAGCTTAAACTGAACATTTGATCTTTCTAAAGAAAAAATTAAACTCTTTATTGATACTAAGTAATGGGATCTTAAAAATTTCCTCAACTCCTTCAGGTTATATGGGAATTCCTCATTTAGAGAATATGTGGTCCAACAACTTTTCTTCAGTTACTTCAAATATGAATTTATTTGGGTTAAAATAAATACCATGCTCTCTACATATTTATAAAAGCTTCCTTAGGTCCTTCATGTGATCAACTTAGTTTTAAGAGAAGACATTCAAGTCATCCATGTAAAAGAAAATACACTTGTTAATGAGATCCTTGAATTAAATGTACCTATCATGTTGGAAAGTGGCACCCACATTGATCATGCCAAATGACATCCTTTTGAATGTGAATGTACCCCATTTAGTTATAATATTTTTTCTAAATCTTATCTTCATTATCAACCAATACTTGACTATATCTTGAGTAACCGTATAAGAATTACATCATTTGATAGACATTTAATATTTTCATGAATTCATCCAATGAAGGTAGTGGGTTGTTATCCTTTTTTGATGACTTGCTGAAGTTTATGAAGTATACACAAAGCCAAATATCTCCACTCTTCTTTTGAACTGGCACCATATTATCCACCTACGTGGAGTGCCTAATAGGAGAGATGATCTTTGTTGATATTAATATTTCCACTTCCTTTAAAATTAAAGGTTTGAATAATGTATTAAATGGCCTTTGTCTTTGGAAAAATGGTTTAACACTACATTTCAATGGGATAATATACTATGACCCTAACCTATCACATGTACTGGGATACAAATAGACAAATTATGGCTTAAATATCCCTATTTGATGTTATATCACATTTATCTATACATTTGTTGGGTTAGTAGGTTAGTTTATGGAGTAAACATGGTCTAGGTAGACTATAAGTGTGAGGTATTGGGTGGTTGTTGATCATCATATTACAAATTCTACTCTTATTAAATCTTGTGGAGGTTGCCCCATTGAAGTGGATTATATTATATTTATATATTTTACTATATATTAGTCATATTATGATATATTATTATAATTCTACTTTATTGTTTATGTATTCCATTATAAGTGATATCAGAGCTATGATTTGGGTAATCTTATGGCAAACCTCTAATTTTGGATATTTTCTTATATCTTTCAATCCATTGTAATTTTTAACACTATGTTTTTACTAAATTTTGGGAATCAATCAAGTACACAAAAAAAATATCATTTGTAGGTCAATTTAGTGTAAGTTATTTCAATTTTAGTGTTTTTCATAAATTTACTTTATAATATGCAATTCAAGAAAATTTTGAGTTATTTACTTTTTAAAAATCTTATAAAAATATAACTAGGGTATATTTTTTGTATTTTATCATTTGAGGATGATATAAGTATAAAAACACTTGGTCAAAGTTGGGTCAAAAGTGTCAATCATGATTGACATTTTTAATCTATTTGATGGTAGGACCACAAACTAAGGGCTAAGGAAATGGTACCAAAACTTTAGGTAAAACTCCTCACAAGGAAGAGATGGAGTCAAAATGGGGAGTTACTAGATCCTTTGTATTAGGGTTATCTGAGATAGATCACAAAGTGAGTCAACATGACTATAGTGTGCAAAGAATTCAAAGTGATATGTAATGCATATAATATAATATGAAAGTCATACAATATAGTTTGGAAAATATCATGATGGATTTATAAAATAGTGATCCAAATCCTCTAGTAATCACTATTTCACAACCCCACCAAGTTGGATCTCCCAATTAGTCTAATCCAAATCTAAGTACCTTACCACAGAGGAACCAGATACCAAATATAGATATGTGTAAATTTGATGGAAAGGATCCACTAAATTAGATAAATAAAATGGATAATATTTTTGGTTTACATCAGATCCCTTGTGGAAAAAAGGTTGCCATGGAATCCTTGAATCTAAAACTAGAATAATTCCTTTAGTATCGATGGTTGTGTGATAAAAAGAAAAAGATGATTCTCAATGTCACATAGTTAGTGTTTACAAAGGAGTTGTAATTATATTATATCAATAGTGTGATAGAGAATTGCTTTATTCAAATGAAAAAATTACAACAAACTAGTTCAATCAAGGATTATATCCATCATTTTCATAACCTATTTTTACATGTGGAGATAATTTATGATAAGAACATGAATGACCCATTTTTGGGTGGCCTTAAGTACCAAATTTAACATGAAGTAAACATGTTTAATACACTTAAGGTTTCTAATTTTATTATCATAGCATGTTGGATCAAGGAAAAATTCATATCCAACAAGAATAAACCATTCACTCACTTAAGACATCATACCATATCAACACCATCATTTCCTCTAGCTACCATATTGACCAATCAATAGAATAAAAAGAGAACTGTGTAAGAGGATAATGTTTTGGTTGTGAAAACAAGTAGAAAAAAGGACATAGATGTGTAGAGAATAATTCATTCTCCATTAAGGGATCCAATGAAGAGGATGATACCTCTAATGATGACAAGGAAGAGATAGAGGAGCTACCTAAAGATTCCCAACTTACAATATATTTTCATGCAATTTTGGGTATTATCACTCCTTAGACACTTAAGGTGGTGTATTTCCTCAATAAATAAAATGTGACATTGTTAATTAACTTAGGGAAAACACATAAATTCATCATTCATAATTTGTGCACTCAATTTAGTTATTTTATTTACCCAACACTAGTATTTTAGGTCATGATCGTAGATGGTGGCATAATTAATTATTAAAGGAAATGCCATATTATTAAGATTTATATAGGCAAGTAAAATATATATTATCATATGTTTATTATTCCCATGGGTGGTGCATAAAATATTTTTGGAGTGTAATGGTTCACAACCTTGGGTGCAATTGAGACAAACTTTTAAGAACTATTCATGCAATTTGATTATGAAGGCAGGAAAATTAAAATACGTAGATACAAGAAAAATATCCATAATTGGTTAGTTCACCTTGGATGGAAAATATGATAAAAATGGGTTAGAAGTATTTATATCATGATTATGTTACATAGAAGTTCAACCCATAAAGGCATCTACACATCCTGATCTACAGATGATTCTTGATGACCATCCATCTATTTTTGGGGCCATGGAAAAAAGAATACCATAAAAAAGATAACATGATCTTGTCATTCAACTAATTCCATAGAGTCAAAAAACAAATATCAGACCATATAGATATCCATATGCATAGTAGAGTGAAATAAAAAATATAGTCCATGAGATGTTAAAGGTAGGGATCATCAAGCACAACTAGTGGTCATGGTGCATAGTAAGGATGATACATGGAGGATGTGCCTAGATTATAGGGAACTCAAAAATTTCACCATCAAAGATAAGTTTCCTATTCCAGTAATTAATTATTTACTTGATTAGTTGTATGGTATTGTTTCTTTCATAAAATTGGATCTTAGTTTGGGGCACCATCAAATTATAATCAGGGATGAAGATGTTCATAAACCTGCTTTTAGAGCTCATGAGGGCCATTGTGAATTTTTGGTAATGCCCTTTAGTCTTATAAATGTACCATATACTTTTCAAATATCGATGAACACTATTTCTAGACCTTTTTTAAGGAAGTTTTTTTTGGTTTTATTTGACAACATATTTATTTATTGTAAAACATGGGAAGCACACTTGCAACACGTGAAAAAAGTGTTGATAGTTTTGGAGAAGCATCATATTTATGTGAAGTCATATAAGTGTGCATTTGGAGTATAGGAGGTAGAGTAATTAGGTCACATTGTATACCATGAAGGTGTCAAAGTTAATCCTTAAAATATCAAATTTATGGTGGAATGGCTAATGCCCAAAACTCTGACAAACCTCTAAGGGATCCTTGGACTAACATGTTACTACCAATGATCTGTGAAAGGTTATGGAATCATAGTAGATAAACTTCATATATAGATAAGGATTCCTTCCACTAGAATTATGTAGACACTAAAGTATTTAAGCAACTAAAATTAGCTATGTGTACCACCCCAGTTTTGGCTACTCTAGCCTTTTAAAAGACATTTGTTGTTGAATATGATGTTTTGGATCAAGGTTGGAAGTATTAATAATGTACGAAAGAAGGCCCACTAAATTTTAGAGTCATAAATTAAAATATAAGAATCTATAGCTACCTATCTATGAGAAATAAATGATTGTTATTCTTCATACAATTAAATAGTAGAGGACCTATATGATGGGTAAACACTTTAAAGGTAAAAATGGATCATGATAGTCTCAAATACTTTTTGGAGAAAATATTATCATCTGAGTAGAAATAAAAGTGGGTCAAAAAATTTTGGGTTATGATTTTTATATCATATACAATAATGGTAAAGATAATGTAATATCATATGCACTATCCAAATGGGATACATCCACAGAAGTATTACTTTTTACAATGTCGATGTTGAAGGAATATTGGGTGAATGAATCTAGGTTAGAGTGGGAGTAGAAAAAGAATACATAATTTATGATTCATAATATCTAACAATGTTTTATATCCTCTAATATATTTTAATGGAAAATTAATTCCCTATGGTATAATTATAATTTAAACTTGTAAAAAGATTCATAGTTAAATCATAAGATTATTGTAGAGTTGCATGCATATCTAATTAGGGGAAACTATAGGTTTTTTGAAACTTATCAAATAATCAAGAGAGAAGAATTTTGGGATGTAATAAGAGGATATGTACAAAATTTTGTGTGGGAATTTTTGATATGCCAACATAACAAAGGTGATATAGTTAAGACCCTGGGTATGTTACAACCTATAGCAATTTCTAGTCAAAGGTGGGAAGAGGTTTCCATGGAATTCATTACATGGTGGCATTGTTCTAAAAGTAATAATTTTATCCTTGTCATTATTGATAGGCTTACAAAATATACCCATTTTTTCCCTCCCACACCCATTTACATCAATTATAGTAACAACTATTTATCTAGAAGTAGTTCTAAAATTACATGGAACCCCAAAAATAATTGTAAGTGATTATGATTCTATTTTCATCAGTAATTTTTATAATGAAATATTTTCCTATTTATGTACTCATCTATCTCATATCTAATTTTAACACCCCAAATATAATGGACAAGCATAAGTGGTCAAATGTTTAGAGCACTATCTTTGGTGTTTTATACTAGATAAGCAAGAACATTAGGTTAAATGGTTATCACTTAAAGAATGATGGTATAACATATTTATATACCTATTCTAAAACATCCCCATTTATAACACTATATGGTTACCATCCACCTTCCATCAATTATTAATTAAGGATACAAACCAAGGTTTTATATGTGGAAGAGCACATTCAACATCTATATGCAATCAAAAATGCATCATGTCTATAAATCAATCATAGCTCCAAGAAGATAGATCATATATACAGTTCTAATTGGAAATACATTTTTTATGTGGGATCATGACCAATATGGGGGTATACTACACCCGATTAGGGGATTACTTGTCACAATACACCATGTAAGGTAGGGTTCCAAAGCCTACAGTCTAACACAATCATGAAACAACCCTAAAAGAGTCCTAGGTTTAAAATTTTACCTATGCTAATAAACAAGAAAGTAAATTTAATTTAGTACAAACCAAATCTTGTGGAATAAATTAGGGGTTAGAAACAAAACAAAAAACTAAACTAACCATGCATAAAGGACATGAAGGTAGTGCAAAAAATAGAAAAAAATCATTTTTTTTGAAATATAGGCATATGATAGTGGAAAAGAATCTCTATGTCATCATGAATCCAATTTATTTTATGGTTTTTAAAATAGATGAGTAAAAATAAAGATATAGATAAAATAAGGAATCTACAGGATAATAATTCAAGAATTTGAATTACTAAAAAGTGTTTTAAAATAGAGGAAAAGACAAGTCATTTATTATTTTTCCATGCAAAAAAGAGAAAAGAGAGATCTAGAGAGCCAACAAGCTAGGATGGTGAGGAGATGATAGGTTATATAGTGAGAGGATCCAGGAGTGGAAGTAGGTACACTACAGGTATGAAACTAAGAATGTCAAACAAGTTTTTAAATTTTGTATTGAATTAAGTGTATTTTTAGTAATTTGGAATTTTAAGCATTTACAAATGTCAGAATGAGACAAAATTAGATTATTTGGGTAGAAAATATAAAAATAGGAAATGGGTTTAAAGGAATTAGGAAGAAAGCAAAAAAAATGCACTTTTTAAAGAAAATGTAAGGGGTCAGCAGGTAGAATGAATTGGATCGACCTAGTCAACCTAGTAGGCTAAATTTGAGCATAATCCATAGTACCAACCTAATAGGTATGGGTCAAACTTATACATTCTATAAGATACCAAGCTAATGTAGTTTGTCAACTAGTTAAAAAGGTCTAGAATGATAATGCAACATTAAGAAGGGGAAAATAAGAGGGTTGACTAAGTTTTTTAAGTTAGCAAAGGCAAAAATAGGGAAATTTTGGTCAAACTAGTTTGATCAAAGAACCAGAATAAGCACAAAAAGGCATGTAGAAGGTCAAAATAGAGATAGAATGGCTCAAAATGACCAAAGGAGGGGAATAAAGATTAAGACAGAAATAGGGTAAAGTGAATAAAAAATTAATAAGTGCAAAAGTAATTAGGCTTGTTTTTGTTTTAATAATGTAAAACTAATGTACTTTGACTATACATGACATGAAAGAACTAGTACATCCTTTGTTGTTTCTTATTTTTAAAGATGATGAAGGTTGTGGAGATTGGTGGATGTGTCTTATTTACCAAAATTATTACATAAATTATCATATATAGATAGGGATATATTAGTATCCATAGGTCTAGTAGGCATAGTTGATATGTGCAAGATCCCCATGAGTATAGATTAGTTAGTCATGTTCTTTGGCTTTTGGGAATGACTAACCAACACCTTCAAATGGGAGGTGGATGGGGATGTGATAGATGTGTCCATCACACTAGAGGATGTCCATGCCATCCTCAAGTTACCCATAATAGGATCACTGGTGACCACATGGATACTGGATATCAAAAAGGAGAGGAGAGCCTTAGCCATGTGGGATATAGGCTCAAAGATGATTTTGGGAGGGCAGAGAATTAGTATGGATGATGTATATACATCATATATTCTATATATATATAAAACTATGATAGGGCTTGTGACATAATGGGTGTTATGTAATAAGTTGGATGGCAAGGTACCACTATTTATGGTAGCCTTGAGCAGGATGATGTTAGAGGAGCAAGTTTTATATGATCTAGGTTATATAATCTAGGTCCAATTCATACATGATCTATGTGAGATGATGGTAAGAGGGTAGAAGACCATGGGACTAATGATATTATTGATAGCTTAGATATATGAGAGGTTTCCTATATATTGGCTAGTTAGGTGGCCCCATGTAGTCGATGAT